>JBBJLR010000042.1:23030529-23060030 GCA_037577145.1 Brachypetersius gabonensis | reverse complement strand
TTCTGTAGAGCATTTATAAGGTCAGGCACTGATGTTGGATGAGAAGGTCTGGCTCACAATCTCCGTTCCAGTTCATCACAAAGGTGTTGGATGGGGTCGAGGTCAAGGCTCTGTGTGGACCAGTCAATTTCTTCCTCACCAAACTCATCCAACTATGTCTTTATGGAGCTTTGTGCACTGAGCCACAGTCATGCTAGGATAGAAAAGGACCTTCTCCAAACTGTGTCCAAAATGTCTTGGTTTGCTGAAGCATTAAGATTCCCCTTCACTGAAATTAAGAGATTAACCTGATTTCACTAATTGAGTAATACTTTTATCTATATGGTGTGCGCACGCACTCACACACACTATATCCAGCCATGGAAAGAATGGACTGCCATGAACTGCCTAATTTTTTTTATTGCTTTGCAATTTGTGGGACTGTGTCTGCGTAAAATGTTCAGGTCACTATTGTTTTATAAACTATTGACCACACTTGATTAAAAATTCTGAAAAAAATTTTTTTGTAGAAAATGTAAAAAAACGTATAAATAGTTTATACCTTGGAAATGTTATACTACACAACATTCTTAAATCATTTTACTATTACATCAATATGGTAATGTTAAGTGCATTTTTGTGTGTGTAAATTAACGTAAATGAATGCTGTAAAACAGCAATTGAGAATAAATTTAGTCTAATTAAGAATTATGATTTGATATTTAGAAGTGATTACTTTGTGTACTAAATTACATTGGAATTAGTTAGTGAAGGAGAAAAATGCCCCTTCAAAAGTTGTTTCATACCTTGGGCTTTTTATTTATGTTAGAATAAAAATTGTTATCCCAAGATGTAGGCATTCACATTTACCTTCAAAGTGCTGATAAACAATCTAAACTGTGTTTGTGTCTGTGTTTGTTACAGGTTTTGGATCTTTTGGGCACATGGGCCACATGGGGCATATGGGGCACATTGGGCATATGGGGCACATGGGGCAAATGGGGCAAATGGGGCATATGGGGCACATGGGACAGTTGGCAGGAGGAGGAGGAGGAGGAGGAGGAGGAGGGTTCACCTCCTTCTCCTCCACCTCTTTCGGCGGAGGGGGTAGCGGAATGGGGAATTTCCGCTCTGTCTCAACTTCAACCAAATACGTCAATGGCAGGAAAATTACTACAAAAAGGTATGATCACTTAAATTGTGCTAGTTCAAGTGGTTTGAGTACTTGCATCAAAAATCTGTGAAATCCTTAAGAAAATGTCGGGTGTTTTTGAAGATTTTCATGGATAATTTGAAAACTTTATCATTGCAACAACCTTTTTATTCTTTGCGCATTAAGACCACCTAATCACATTTGTTTTTCCACACAACAGTTGGGTGTATTATGCATTTTTTAAGCAACAATGTCAACCAGCGATTTCTCCCTTAATTATGTAATGTCGTTTCCCATGGGGCGGCTGGTGCCCTGGTGGTTAGGGAGTTACCTCTGCGATTGGAAGGTTGTAGATTTGAATCCCAAGACTGCCAGTGGCACCACTGAGGATTCCTTTGAGCAAGGTGCCATTCTCTCACACTGCTCCCGGGCGCTGTTTTCTCGGCTGCCCGCTGCTTCACATGGTGAATGGGTTAAAGCCAAAGGAAGAATTTTGTCCTGTTCACACTGTATGCTATGGTTTGTTCACGTATGACAAATGAACACTTTACGTTCACTAGCTAGGACTAGCGCACATGTTATCAGTGCTGGGAAGGTCATTGGCCAGCTTAACAGGCTTGTAAGAAAACACTTAACTGTCAGTTCTATTTACAGATGCACACTCAGGCTAGCATCATGTTAAGTGTAGAAGGGCGGGTAGGCAATCCTACTCATCCAGAAAGTGAGGCCAATTGTGCTCGGCCATGGATAGCTGTGGCTTAGTGAAATTTGGGTGAATTAGAACGCCTGATTGTTTTTTCCATGTATGAACAATAGGTGTTTTTTATCATGATTATGTCGTGGGGGTATGTAGGGGTGTATTTTTTCCTTTTCTTCTTCATCACTGATTGACCAGTTTGAATTTGGTGTTTTACTGAATAAGTTCTGTTCTTTCAGCGTTTATTAACAAGCTTTTTCCCTCATACAGAATTGTAGAAAACGGACAGGAACGGGTAGAGGTTGAAGAAGACGGACAGTTAAAGTCATTAACCATAAATGGTAAGGAACAGCTCCTCCGACTGGAACACAAGTAAGATGCTGGAGCCCGCTCAGCCCAAATTTGAGCTCAAAGCAAAGTTAGGACTATTGCTCAGATGTATTTTTTCCTCTTAGCATTTTTAGATTGTTGTCTCTTTTGTTAATATATTTATGATCAAGAACGTCAGTATTTTGGTGCAGGGTGCATATTGCGTTTACCTCTGTTGGGGACCATGGTGTGAGATGATTCTTTTTTGTTTTTTGTTTGTTTGTTTTTTTTATTTTGTTTGGGTTTTGGTAGGTTTTTTTTGCTTTCTCGATACATATGCACTTTGCTGTGTCGCTCATGAATGCACATTGCCTTTTGAATAGTGCTTTTGTGCGTTGGAAGAATAAAGTGCATTGTGCATTTAACAAAAGCATGACTTTGCTTTTCCATCCAAGTACAAAAATGTTGAATTTGAATTAGTAACCCTTGCTTTCTTTAAAAAAAAAAAAAACAACAAAACCTATCGATAACCTTGTCTGACCGTCTGATGTTACATCTTTGTAAATGTTAGTAGAATGATAGATCAGTTGTACTGATGCAATTTTTTTTTTGTAAACTAGTGGTTTTTTCATGGATACATGTATGCCAGCCAAATTTGTTTGGTCTTAATGTTATTCTCGAATAACCTGATAGGAATCAGGGTTAATAATGTAACTGATATATGAATATAAATGAATTTTGTGTACTTTGTAAACAAATTTCAAACCAATAAATCTGAGTTTCATCCTTTTTTGAGGATGTGGCAGCTTTGGGGTCTATGTGTAATTTTGCTTTCTGGGAGAGTGATCAAAACGGATTTTAATTCAATCATTGCCCTGTCCTCTACGCTGCATGTTTGTTTGCAACTAACAAAGTTCCTTCAACAGGAGAAAACATTTGCGGTTAGTAATGCACAATAAGTGTTTTCACACCTTAAAATAACTTACAAAAGGTCTTATTTTACTTATTCATATTTTTGACTGATATTTATAGTAGTATGTACAGTGTAGTAAAGTAGTATGTTGTAAGCCTCGAACTACTAGACACTACCCATCATTTTAAAATTGGTTCCAATTTATGAACTTTAAACTGTATTTATGGGATTGCATTGGTTGCTGTCTGCTTTCTTCCTGCATTTTTTGTTAAAGTGCAAATAAACTAGAGTTTAAAAGCTTGCATGGCTCAGAACTAATCATGATTTATACTGGGCTATTAAGCGCTAATGTGTGGATCTCAAAACTACAGTATGCAGTTGTGTTTGGAAACTATTTTGTGTAGTTGCAGGATCTGCACGGTATTGTTTTGAAAATGACTTCCCCTCCCCTCCTCATGAAATGCCCCACCCTCTCTCTAGGAAAGGCCCATGAGTTAGGTCTAGAGGAGGGGCAAAAAATGAGCAAAGCACTCCCTCACTCCTCCTCCAACCCCTCCCATTCTCACTCCAGCCAGAGGGAACAAGAGAGTAGAACGCAAGCTAAAGGTCAGACCCCGATCTTTCTGTCTGTCTGATGTTGGTCTGTCTACAGCAAGCTTCATTGCCACCCTTGATAGAAATAGATAAAACAATGCCTTTGTGGGTTAACTGGTTCAATCTCTCGCTGAAAATCTGAAACATCTCCAATACAAATTCTTTAAAGATTTTCCAAATGTTAAAAATGACGCTGGGAATTTGGCTTCAGTGTTGCCTCATATTTATACCCCAGTGAAAGAAAGTCATGTATGACTATTGAACAGAGAGTAACATATAAATAAGAACATAGTTCATACCAGTTTGTTGGGGTGTCAATATCAGGACAGGTTAAAATGATATTTACTAAGACCCTAATTGTATGATTGAGCTAACTAACCATCTCATTTTTTTTAAACCAGTAATTTTAGAGCTCCTCTGTAAATCTATTCATCCAGCTATCTAACAATCTGGCTGTTTAATTTTGAGTGATTCCAGCTCTGTCAAATAGTTCACCCAGTAGATGTTAACATGCAGAATTTAATCTGATTAAGTTCGTTGTGCTAACCACTGCCCGTTTGCCTTGATTCACTGTTATTTTTGAGGGTGAATGGATACTGAGAAGTATGTTTCCCAACAGAGCAATGTGGAGTCAAAAGGAGGAGGCCCACACCAAACGGAGAGGCAAAAAAGCACAAAGAATCTTGAAATGTTTCTCCAGTGTCTCAGAACATCTGCAGCAGTCAGGAGTGTAAGTTTGGAATAACCTGAATGATGGCTGAATGCTTCTTTTTTTTTTTGTGTGCGCGCGCTTAGGTTATGTAAAAGTTAAAAACTTGTTTTGCATCATGTGTAACCAAATGTGTAACTAATGTTTTGAGTAACTCCTGAAACTTACTGTAAGTTGTTTTGTTTTTGGTTTTTTTTTTTCTATTTCTGCCCAATTACTAGAAGATGTAAGGACAAACTGTTACTGACCAAAAGCTTTGGATGTTGACTTATTATTTGAATTATCTTCTGGTGTCATGATCATTTGTTTAGTTGAGGGTTATTTGCAGAAGCAAAAAAGCTTTTGATACTTTGTTTTTAAGTAAGATGGATCTGGGGTTAGGTGGCGGACAAGTTTATCAAAAATCTTGAGTTGGAATTGAACTTGGCTGTTGAGCTGAGTTCCATGTAACTAATATGTGGTAATGGAGGTTAACCCCAGCTTCATCTGGAATGTACATATTTTAAGCACATCAAATGAATATTCAAGTCAAGCTGTGCCTAAAATATCTGTCAATGACCATAATTTGATGGAAACTCTGTTACCTATTTGTATAATTCCAGATCTTTTTTTTCTCAACAAATGACACTTCTCAACAACAAACCTGATTAGATACTTTATTGTGTTCGCTGCACATACATTGGCTAATCCTGTAGACCTCAGTTGAATATCCTAGAATGCCGGTGTTGAAATAAGCTAGGGTTTATGGGACTTTATATTCACACACATCACTGTTAAGACATCACTTTTAAGTGCCACTATGCCCACAATTAAAAGCGATTGGGAAACCACAGACACCTGGGTTACCCCAGACACAGTTTCCAGAAAACCGCTTTATCGTCACATGTCATTATCTAAAAGCACCTTAGTACTTTTTCAAGATTGTAACACATAGACCCCACATTCATTTTATATTATTGCGAAATTGTAATCAAGACAGCTCAACCAAAGTAATGCGTCCACATTACAGAACTGAATAAAAGATAGGGACATTCTAGAACAAGGTGAATGGAGAACATTCAAACATTCTAATAGTATGTTCTAGACCAGTGCAAGGAAGAAGAAAGGAGGAGAATATGCTGGAACTATTCTAGAACCGTACGATTGAGGCTGAACATTCTAGAACCGTATGAGTGGCAGGGATGGAGCACTCCTGAAGGACATGAATGGGGAGAACATTCTAAGAAGGTAAGACAATAAATGGAGGAGAACATTGTAGAACAGCATGAATGGAATTAAGTGTTCTAGAAAGGTGTTAAATAATGAGGGGAGAACATCAACCAATCCAGTATCGGTGTTTCTTGAAAAACATTTGGTCGCCTGGGCTTTAATGACGGCAGATCTTTCTGAATTGTGAAGTTCATTTCTTCCTGGCTGTGACTGCCCTGAGCAGTGGCCCCCACCTGCTCCTAGCAAGGAGCTTCTGTTTGAAATCTTGATAGATAGGTGGGCCATCATGGTCCTCAGCCTCAGAGCTGATCTCCATCTTCTGCACAATGAGCTTCAGCAGGTTGTGCTGTTTCTCCATGCAGTCTGAAATCTCCTTCAGTCTGAAACGAGAAGGTTCTGTGAGGCTGTGAAGAATGTAGGTTATCCACACATGGACTGGAATTTTACATCATAATAGTAATGGTAACTATTTAGAACATATGCATTATATTAATAGAAAGGAGAATCATTAATTTGCTTATTTTTAAAATAACAATCCACATTAACAAATCTCATTGTGATGATTCCCTTTTGTATTATTAAACTTACATTGTAAAACAATATAAATATAAGAAATAATTTCAGTGTTCAGTGTTTTTTCATGTAGACTGTTAAATTTCTTTTTATATTAACTAATATTTTAACCGTAATTATCATGATCATATTACAATTATTAAAATATTAGGCAAAGGGGTTTAAAATATTAATAGTTAGTTATGGAAATTAGATTGTCCACTGAAATGAAATTATGCAAAAATAGAGAGGGTGCGTACAGAGTACAGTTTGTCAGCCGCACTGGTTTTATAGTAGCTGGAGTGTAGATTTTTGGGATGTACCTGTATTTCTGTTTGGCAAGTTCACGCTCAACTGGCGTTGACTGACGGGAGGCTGGGCACAGTCGGGGTACTGCTTTTCTAACATCACCCCCACAGCAGACCCATTTCTGTTAAACAACACAGCGTCTCTTCAAATTGCACTGGAAACATTATGCTTATTCTTAGAGCCAGGCTGAATTCCTGAATAAGCATATCAAAACCAGGATCAGAAAACTATTTATCACCAATATTGTGAGCTGAAGATGCCTGAACAATTCTGCTTCGGTTCACAAGACGTAAAAATCGCTTTTATGTTCTGGTTGCTTCAAAGAATGCCTGTTACCTTTCCCTTGTAGCATTTGTTGGGGAACTCTTTGACTGAGACTTGGTCCACCCTTTTCATGAACCAATATGGCAACCGCTCCTCCAGATTCGTGTGAAGTTCAATCTGCAGAATCAAGTTTATTGCCATTTAATTTCCATAGAACGCAGACTGCTTGTGCTCTCATATTTCAATAGTACACATACATTCAGTACTTGCCTGCATTCCAATCTGCTTTAAGCAGGCATTGGTCTGTACTTCTGCAATATCACCAACAGCCAGACCAATCTGTCACAAAAACCAGACAACATTCAGAAATGTTAGTATATTACTTCTTCAACTCACCTCCAATTGTCTGTATAGGGGACATGTTTCAGTTCCTCATAACCCCGACGCTGTAACTCACACATTAGTTTCTTAGTAGTTGCCTAATTATTCCAACAATTGTTTGATTTTATTATTTATTTTTTGCCAATATCAAAATACTAGCTTTGGACTGATATTTTTTTTAGTAATGATCTAGAAATTGCCGTTCTTTCCGGTGCCTTCACCCTTTTTAGCCACTCCCTTTGTACAGTCATTCTAATTGTCAATAGAAAGCGCGTATAGACTATACTGTTACACACAATAACACATTTTGGAACACACTGAGAAATTACAACATAGCTTTTCAGTCTGGTACAAACCAAAAACCGAATGTAGGTGCAGAATATAGTTTGTCACTATAAATGATCAAGAAATATTAAAACTAGTTTAGATGGCATTTATATGGTTATTCCAATCAAGTAAAAAGCAGGCTATAGCACACATTTGATGAATTAGATCATGAAAAATATTGTTTATTGAGCGTAGTTTTTCTAATATACATGTCATCGCAGCTTAGTCCTTATTCATATTACGCCACTGATTTATTTATTTATTTATTTTAAATTGAGTAATCACGATAGGCCTAATTATTTCAAACAGTGGTTTTTACACCAGAAGTAAAATGAGATTATGCTTGAAATGGTCCTAGCTGTTAAAGTGCCCTCAGATTCACAACTGAAAGATAATTAGATGAATGGTAGTAAAAATTTAAAAGGCTAAATCATAAATAATGATACAAGAAGTGTCTTACCAGCAGGTTCATAAGCAGAATTGGGACAAGCAGGACAAACCAGACAAATATTCCATAGGTCAACATGGGAAAAGGGAGGCGAGCGGCCATAAAGGGTTTCAGGAAGTTATCCTGGTAGTTGATTTCTCCCACCATCATGACAAAGGTTTGCATCAGCGACAGGAACATTCTACCAAAATGCCTCTAGAAAAGAATGATAATGTCGTTACTTGTAAAAGATTCAGTATGACATTCTTGGCTGTGCATTCAGAGGGTTAGTTTACCTGAATGTGTTTTCTTGGGCATGGACATACACACCTGTTCGATCATAAGAGCGTAGAAAGCCAAAGCAAATGCCAGGATCAAGTAGATGAATAACACAATGATGCTCAGCAATGTCTTGCAAATCTCACGAAACATCACCACGTAGATCCCGAATCTTTCAAACCTGCATAGAACAAGGAGACAATCTGAGAGGCTCCTGTAAATCATTCAGATTACAAAACAGACTACAGAAGAAAAGCTAAACAAAGCCAGTAAAGGTCCAGCACACATTTTCCTGCTTAGTAGATTTGAGTCTATAAGTCTATTTGAGTTTACAACTTGACATACACCATATAGACAAAAGTATTGAGACACACCTTTTAGTGACTGAATTCAAAGGTTTGAATTCAGTCATTAAAGGTTTCCCTTTAATTCCAGTGAATGGCGATCTTAATACTTCAGCATACCAAGACATTTTAGAGAAAGCCATGCTTCAGTGCACAAACAAAGCTCCATAAAGACATGGCTGGATAAGTTGGGTGTGGAAGAACTTGACCCACAGAGAGCCCTGACCTCAACCCCATCCAACACCTTTGGGATGAACTGGAACAGAGATTGCGAGCCAGACCTTCTCGTCCAGCATCAGTGCCTGACCTCTACAGAATGAATAAGTACAAATTCCCACAGTAACACTTCAAAAGCCTTCCAAGAGGAGAGAAGAGTGGAAGCTGTTCTAGCTGCAACGGGGGACCAACTCCATATTAAAGTCTGTATTTAAATTCACCCAGTTGGTGTAAGGTCAGGCGTCTCAATACTTTTCCATATAATGTATTGAATAAAGGATGTGAAGCGGTTGGAATGCGCTTCCATTGTTAGCTATGCTAGCTTCAGTGTTCATAAACAAAACTACAGAAGCAAACTTCAGAATCAACAACAAATCATTTTTGCCAAACTCTTTCTTTACTCTTGTATTTAAATAAAGCACTAATAGCCAGGTCGGGTCCAGACCGCTGAAGGTAGAGCAGGAGGTTGAACCAGGACACCAGCGCAGCCAGAGCTCCAGCCTGCCAGTGCCAAGCATTCTTCGAATCCAGCAGCAACGGGAGGATAAACAGAAGAGAGCAAATCGCAGCTGCCCAGTCCATCAGATTAGATAAGTCCTGCAGATACTTCAGACGCTACCAAAGGCAAGATAAAGAAACCATTGAAGTGATGGTTCAGCCCAAAAACAATACATGGTAAAACAAAACCCAAACTAGAAAGACGTGGCAGTGTGGAAAATGCATATTAAAAAAGTTATTCTTCAATTTACTTTGACTTCTTTTTCACTGCAGACATATATTTCAGGTTTTGTCTAGTCAAATTAATTTCATTTGTTTATATACAGTACATCCATTCCTGCATTTCAGGCCTGCAGTACATTCCAAAAAAAAGGTTTGGATTGGGCAATTTAGGGCATAAAGCTGAACCTTTAAGACCTTGATCCACCTCCGTTTGATTGGGCTTGTTTTGTGACTATTACCTAGACTTGAAAATGAAATTATACACCTACCTGTTGAAACATTTGCACAATCTCTTTTCCAACTGCATACATGTTCATCGCAAGGACCAGAAACATGCAGATTGTGACGAAATAACATTGCTGTGTAAAAAGAAGGCAGAAAACTTAATATTCTGCATTAGCATAATGGTGACATTGGTATCAGTCACTGTTGTTGACACAATCTGATAGGACATCACAACCACAGGTCTGTGCCCTGGGTGCAGGAGCTTCTCACCTACCATCAGATTTGCTCAGGTTCACCATGAACAAACTACACTTAAACAGGTATGCTTAAGCAGTTTTCAGTATTCTGTGGTAATGTATATAATGTAGATTTAAATATACCAAATAACTGAATAAATACATCAAAATATACATTATAAAAAAATACCTTTTATGATTTAATTTTCACTGCTATGCATTTTTTGCCATCTTCTACAGCTCTGTTCATTTCTCGACACAATGTGTCAAACAATTATCCAAAAGCTGTGCACAGAACTAGCATGCTCATTTATCTGCAGTTTTAATTAGTATTATTGAATACACTGATTCCAAACTGTATTCCAAAGGAGTAAGTCAACATTCATGTGTGTAGTACCTGGTCAAAAGCTGCTCTGACCATGTTGACCATTGTCACGTTCTTCTCCACTTTCAGTCTCGGCCGCAGGTTCACAATCAGGTAGGTCAGGGGGAACACCCCCAGTGCATACACGGTCATATTGAGCAGATGTGCTTTCACACCATAGGCCTTCCTGTTTGACAGTGATAGGTGATGGGATTTTATTACATTTGGTTCTGGGTCTTGAGTTGTTTGAAATGACTTAACATGCTTTGAGGCAAGTGTGTGATGAGTTAGCTGGTAATCATTAACATGGCTTGACTGAAATGTTTAGGGAAACATTTTTCAACACTCACCATTTCATTTCCAAGTATTTCTTGCACACTGGATGGGTGAGCAACTCGACACGATTAAATTGCACCATAGCCTATGAAAGGGGATGAATATGGTTTAGCTGAACCACCTGCAGTAGAGATGGTTAGAGGGAAAATCTGGCAATAATGAATGTAACCATCACCATTTGCCTGCTCACACCCTACAGCAGGGTTGCAGTTGTAAAAGTAAGGAGTTAGGAAACCCCCCTTCTGTAATTACTACATATAAAACTCTTGAGGTCCTTGGGCAGATACCAACTTTGTGGACACAATTTGGAGAAGAACCGTTTCTATTCCAACATGACTGTGCCCCAGTGCACAAAAAGGTCCAAAGGGGGGACCAACTCCAGTCTATGTATTTGAATGCAGTTTCATTAAAGTTGGTGTATTGTCCTAGGACATTACATCATGTCCTAATACTTTTGTCCACATAGTGTATTAACCCCCCTACGTGGTCTACTAGTGAGCCATTTTTTCCAGGACAGAAAAAAAAAATCCTGATTCTGATTAGTCTCTATATTAAAGCTTATGCTAACAGATGGGATTGCTTTATTGTGGTGTGTGGGGTTCCTAGTGGTTGTATTTCAGGACTAAAACTGATTAATCTGATTAAACCGGTTAATCTGATGCAATGCTGCACAACAGAATGTAACATGAAAATATATAAAAAGCTAGTTATAATATACTTGCATTGAGTGCAGCCAGAGGTTTGTAGAAGGCATCTTGCTCAGAGTTTTCTGTCATCTTAGCATACTTCTCTGGCTGTCGAAGCCACTGGAAATTATACTCCACCTGGCCATTAAACAGAGAAAGGGTAACATTTTTGTTTTTCAAATGTTAGAAGAATAGGATACAAGCATACACTATGACAATAAGCCATGGTAGGCCATGGTAGGTTCTAGATGTCTTAGACACGGTAGTGTAAAATCACAGCATTTAGGAGCTGACCACCTTGTATTTTGTGAAATGCTGACAAAATACAGTATGTTATAGAAATTAATTTAAATAAATATTTTAATAAGCCAAAATATTCTATGAACAGCACAATGTATTTGTGCATTAATACAGAATTCGTTTTGTGGTCATGCGTATATAAAGATTATTTTAAAAACGATCAAACAAAACCTACATAGTAGACGCAAGAGTTCACATCTTCGTCAGCCTCTTTAATGCTGGTGTCCAGCAGATGCTGTAAGGGGAAGACACACTTTTGTTTCCAGTGGTAGGTTATGATTACCTACAGTGCTGCAAATCTCCAGGGCTATAACTGACCTTGAAAGACTCTGGAAGAAACTCTATCATGTCCATGACGGGGCAGCGTTTTGCTGAGTTGATTTTAAACGTTGTGATAGCCTCCTCACACCTGCGTGAATAAACACAAATGAGTCACAGAAAAGGAATAAATTACAATAAGTTCTTTTTATAAGATGTTAAGCTACCAGGAAACACAAAAACAACTTTGGCATAGATTCTGCAAGTCCTAAGAAATGTATTGGAGTATGGAACACCATTCTTCCAAAGCAAGATGAGGGTTTGACTGTTGTTTGGTGAACCCTCTGTCAAAGTTACTTAAGTTACATGTCCTTTTTTTTTGGCCTCTCAAGCCAGCGGTAATGTTTTCTGGGCATGCTCAACATTTCACAGGGCATGGCAAGGTGCTCATTGGTTAATGGTAATATAAAGTACATCCATCTGGAAGCATCTGCACAGTGGGCCACCAGGACCAAGGTTGAAGACAGAACACTAAACAGGGTTCTCAGATCATCAGTTCTTTGTTATTCTTTTTCGGACATGTTTGGGGAAATGAAGCACCTGAACTGCTGTTGTCTTTAAAACTGCTTGGCGTCCTCAGCACCATCGTCATGTGATGCCTAAAAATGCCTGTTTTTATATTGCTCCCAAATATGCTCCCAAAACACTTTCATTTCATTTAAAACTCAGCTTAATACATTACCCTTAATTACCCTTAAAGGTAAACCCGTATCCATACTGCACAGTGAACACTGAACTGTCTCCTGCAGAGTTAAAATGTAAATACAGATATAACCCCTGTATACACTGTACTGTAATTCATGCAATCGCATTTTGTTTTGTATGCACTGTTGTTTTCTTTGGTATAAGCAGGTAAATATAGTAATAATTTAATTTACTCTAATCAAAATACTGGGCTTTGAAAAGAACAAAATGAAAAACACGAAAACACACAGAGAGACACTCAGGTTGGCTCCACGCGAGATGCCTCACAGGGCAATCAGCAGCAAGGAGAAATAAATAACGTTCTCGGTTTGGCTACTTTCAAACCTCCCTCCTATGAGTGCAGCTGTATTTCACCATCCCAAGACTATCTTTGTGTTCTCTGGACAGTACCAAAAATGTATCGTTATAGGAAATGTAGCTGAATTTTTGTGAACATTTAAATTTAGTAAATTATATATTTCTTAATTTTGTTCTTAAATGCATGAAAAATTATATATTGCCAGACAAAAAGCAAAAACAAAATTCGGAGGATATCTACGGTTTCTGCGAATATTTGGGAGTTTCCACAAACAGTTATTAGTCAGAAAAAATCTGTGAGAGACTGAAGCCATGACTGCTATACCGTGTATGAGTGGGGGGTTTCTGTAAACCACCAGGGCCAGGACTGAGCACTTCTGGATTACAGACTTCTGGATCTCAGTGCATCCGCAGCTCAATTCCCACAAACCTGTCACTGTCAATCACAGCACTGGTCACCTCCTTCCTCCCATTGTGGATGGCCTCATGCAGAAAGGAGGCATCCCCTCTGTTCAGGATAATCTGAGCCCCCCTGCAGAGCAACAGCTGCACAGCCGCCACATGACCCGCCCGTGCAGCAAGGTGCAGCGCCGTGTTCTGCTGGGAACGGAGCACCATCAGACAGGAACATGCACTGTGTACGCATACACTGTTACGATCATCAGTCAGCCATAATTAGGATTATGCATAATAAGCTATGCTTAATTATACTTAAAATACCTAAATTCTCATAATTAAAATAATTGTTAGACAAAAAAAAAGACATTTTCCATGAGCCAAGACACATTTGTTGTCTAAATTATGCTTCTTCAAGTTTATCACTACATTTACATTTACATTTACGGCATTTATCAGATGCTTTTATCCAAATGACTTCCATTTCCTAACTACAGGGGACAGTCTCCCTGGAGCAATTTAGGATTAAGGGTCTTGCTCAGAGACCCAGTGGTGGGTAGGATTCGAACCCATGACCTTTTGGTCTGGAGGCAAGTATCCTACCCACTGAGCTACCTCCACCCCTACACTAGGGCTACTGTTGCAAAAAAAAAAAAATCTAAAAAAAATAATTTCATTAAATACATAACTCTTCATTACTCAAACCACATCCAGTTCTTCATTAAGTTGGATCAGACTTGTGGATGTTGCTTAGGACACATTATAAACTATGATCTCCTGGACACCATCGTTGTTGTCACAAAAACTGATGCTAGATCAGCAGTTCTGCTCCTGAGCTGGTTTGTGAAAACAGGCCCCGTTATAAAAACAGTATTTGGCTACACAGTGATGATTTGTTCATTTTTATAGACCCTAGAGAGTCATATGTTTTAAACCACTCACACAAGTCTGCACTATGTTAAAGAAGAGCTCAGTGTGGCTCAGTTTGAGCAGGATATTGATCAACAGATTCAGTTCTAGAGAAATTTGGATGCTAAACATGTCTTGGCTGATTGATTATATCTGGTTTTAGTAAAAAGGTGTTAATTTGATTTTTTGTTTTTAAATAAGCTTGAGAATGTCAGTCAATTCCTTTGGCATTTAAGATACAGTAGCAGTCAAAAGTTTGGACAAATGGTTGATCAGTGAAGTGCAAGTTTTTTGCCCATTTAACAGTAATAGTGAACGTACGAAAACTATGAAATAACATTATGCAGTGATGAAAAAAGTGTCATCTTTTGGATTCTTCAGAGCAGATCCCCATGGCTTTTTAACACTATGCAAGCTCAGAAGCTATTTTTCGAAACAAGCCTGAGCCTTTAGATGAAAATGTCTTTAAAGCTGTAAAATCTATGCATTCATTCAGGTGTGCCAAACTTTTAACTTGTACTGTGCATCCTTATGGTGATGTCGCAGAAATGTAAGGGTAGCTGAAACATACTCCATCTCCATCAGTTTTGTCCAGCAGTTTGATGTTGGATATGAGAAGAATCTCCATGGTCTGGGTGTATCCCTCAGCAGCTGCATGGTGCAAACACGACCAACCTTTATAATCACTGCACACAACATTTCAAACAGAAGTTCAGACAGCACTCTGAGTGTGTTATCTCCTTAATGTGCTCCTTCATTATTCAGTTATTCATAATTCGACTAATGTTAAGATTCATAACCATAAGCTCTGAAGTTATGGGCATGGCTGTCTTTAGCTTTCACTATCTGTAAGGAGACCAGCTTGGAAGGTACAAGGTAAGGGTTTCCAGTAAGGTGTCCGGTAAGTGGAACTTAAACCACAGGAGCTGAGCACTAAAGCTTCACACACACACAGGCACGGTAAGTGTGGTATGAGAGAGTATGAGTGTGATGAATGTCCTAATGCCAGGTTTCTCAATCGCTGGGCCGCGGACGACTGAAGTGCTGCGAAGGCTATAAAACGAAGACAGGCCATTGGGTATTATTAAAATGCAATAAGTGTATTATTACAACCTCCTCTATTTAATGAATAGCGGAGGTTGTAACATTTCGAATGAGCCCTCTCGCCCGAAATCCGCTCCCAGATCAGTCGAGCGACGCAGTCAGAGAGGCGCTCTGCTGCGCTCAGTCGAAAAAATGTTTTGTTTTTATAATGAAAGTTTTGAGCGAGTTTTGTCAATTATTTGGTGCGCCTAGCTCTTATTGTTCGAACCGATTGGTGAACCGAGGGAACGGAGCCGGCAGTGTGAGGGGCGGAGCCGACAGTGTGTGGGGCGGAGCCGGCAGTGTGAGGGGCGGAGCTGACAGAGTGTGGGGCGGAGCCGGCAGTGTGAGGGGCGGAGCCGACAGTGCCCGTCTGTTGTTCAGAGCCTTTTGTACAGAATAATTGGGAGAGAAGCGGTGTTTAGACAGTTATTGATTTATAATTCTGTGATAAATATAGGGATTTCTCCAATCGAAAGGGCGTCTCTGCTTGCACTAAATGGTACTAAAAGCCGTACAGATCATCCTGTATTGTTATTTGAAAATAGGTTTACATATTTTACTTCTCTGGCACATGAAACTTTAGTCTTGGCTTTGAAATTAGTCCAATCGCAAACAATAATAACGTTGTATAGCGGAATTGTGATGTTTCAAAGTTGGTACCGTAAGTTCCAAGATGGCCACTAAAACAGGGGTGAAAGCTAACAGTGAGCCTTGGCAACATGCTGTGATGTATAGGTGGACCTTAATGCTGAAAACGTTGAGAACCATTGTCGTAATGTACCTGTGGAACAGAGCTCCTTTGCGGAGGAGAAGTTCCACCACCTTGACATGCCCACCACGAGAAGCATGGTGCAGTGGGGTCATTCCCTTCTCATCCCCCTCATTCAGCAGCCGTGTGTCTGTCATGGTCTCCACCAGCCGATGGCATGTGTTGATCCTCCCAAACCTGCAGACCCCAAAAGGTGATATAGATAACAGATAGTCATTCTATGTCAGAACTAACGTGAGCACATCACATTATAGATCATTCAGCTCAACACAGTTGGAGGTTTGACATAGACATGCAGTTTACACAATACCAGTTGGCAAACATTTGCTTCTATTACTTATTACATCTTCAAAGCTAAAGAGAAGAAGATTTCACAAACCAAATAGCCTTAGCTAGTCGGCTACATCTAGTAGGTTTGATCTTTCTCTAATGAACTATACTACATGGACAAAAATATTGGGATACTTGACTATTACAGCAACAGGGACTTGCGTTCAAATACAGAGAATTTAATATGGAGTTGGTTCCCCTGTGCAGCTATAACAGCTTCCACTGTTCTTGGAAGGCTTTCCGCAAGATTTTGGAGTTTCTGTTGTAATTTGTGTCCATTCATTCTGTAGCGCATGGACGAGAAGGCCTGGCTTGTAATCTCAGTTCCAGTTCATCCCAAAAGTGTTGGATGGGGATGAGGTCAGAGTTCTGTGTGGGCCAGTCAAATTCTTCCACCAAACTCATCCAACGATGTCTTAATGCTTGCTTTGTGCACTGGGGCACAGTCATGCTGGAATAGAAAAGGTTCTTTCCCAAACTGTGTCCACAAAGTTGGAAGCATGGCGTTGTCCAGAATTAAGATTGTCCTTCGCTGGAAGTAAGGGGTCTAGCCCAAACCCTGGAAAACAGACTTGTCCCAATACTTTTGTCCATATAGTGTTCAACTAATTGAGGCCAGTTTGTGATTTCTGTTCTATACATTTTGAAGATTTTAACAGAGATGTTTTGGAGCTCAGCTCTCCCTGCACTCACTCAGCTGCAAAGTGTAGGGCGGATTTCTTCTGCTTGGACTTCAGGTCCAGCGAAACCTCCAAACCAAGCATGTTCTTCACGGAGTCAGGTATTCCGAGCTTGCAGGCGTAGTGGAGAGGAGTGCAGCCCTCTGAGTCTTCATCATTAAGCAGTTCTCTCACACTCTCATGCTGCGTAGAAATCACAAAACACTGTTTGGTTCTCTGTGTGCTCTTTTAGTCAAATGTCCAGTAGGACTGCTCAGTGCATTTTGTTTTATGTAGAAAGCATCCTCCTGTGAAATATTATATTGTAAATATCACAATAGCAACTAACAAAAATACTGACACCCTACTGTACAGTATGATCTGCATGCTGTGACCGTGGCGCTGCTTTAAATGACCTCTAGGTGGCAGTAAAACCTAATTGATCTATAAACCTCACTAAAAATGGGAAAATATTGAGTTCATACCTGAGCCATGAAGATTTCTCGCACAGAGCTTTCCTGTAATAAAAAAAAAATATATATATATATATCACCTGCAACACTTCTGTGGGCAGGTTCTTCAACCCCCTGGGCTGCAGGATGGCCAGGTGCAGAAAGTTACAACCAGATTTGTCTTTCACTTTCAGGTCAGCGCCTGAAAAAAAATCACAAATGCATGAGGAAACCTGTGATTTTAACTGGTTGTCATTACTAAGTTCATTTACACAGAGGACTATATTTCAACAGGGTTTCCCAAGGATTACCATGTGATAGAAGAAGGTTAACTGTTCTCCAGGCACCACAGCTGGTGGCCAGAAGCAGAGGCGAGTGGCCTTTACAGTCAATAAAGTCAATGTCTGCACCCTGAAATACACCAAATGAACACAATTTGTCATCTGTGTTCACTAACGTTTTGCAATTAGAGAAATGTACTGTAGGCTAATTTACCAATTATTTCTGATTCACCATTTTAGCTCTTTTTTTCCCCTCAAATGCTGTCCACCAGCCATGATTTTAGCTAAATGCCATACATGTAAATGTAAATGATTTTAGGTGTTGCAAGTTTGCCTTCAACCCAAGATTTGAGGTTAATGTACAATATATGGACACAAGTCTCACACCTGTTTTCAGGGTTGGGGTTAGGCCCTTTATCAACACCATGCTTCCAACCTTGTGGACACAGTTTGGGGAAAAGCAAGGTCCAAAGAGCCCTGACCTTAAACCCATCCAATACCTTTGAGATGAACTGTAATGGAGATTGGAGTCAGATCTTCTCATCCAACAAAAGTGTGTGATGTTCTCTTTCTGTTTCCACTCTGTGTATTTTGTTCTGTCTGCACTTGTCTTTTTGAGTCTTTTTGTGATGCGTCTTGGAGGAACGTTGTGTATAATAATAATGTGCTGTGTATACGGTTGAAATGACAATAAACCTACTTGACTTGACTTGACCCTGAGAACATGATAGGTATCTACTACATGCCTCTATTTAGAAGCTTTTACCTGGGAAATGAGATACTCAGCCAAGTCGTAGTGGTCAAAAATAGCTGCCCTGCAAAGATAAAGACAGAATTGTTTCAACTGTTCAAATTTCTTAGATCTGGAGATAAAACTCTTTGTACTGTATTTATGGCCTCTTAAAGATACTTATGGAGTGGTGTTTGGCAGGCTCCATCAGTGATGTTGATGATGTCTCCCACTTTGTCGTAGGCCAGAAGCATGACCTTCACCGCCTCAGTGGCACCTTGAGTGCAGGCGAGATGGAGCGCAGTGGACTTATCACACTGTGGATTTGGGGAAAAAGAAGATATCAAATACAGCTTCCAATGCATTAAAGTGATCTTAATGGGACCATACAGATCCACAATTTCTCACAAGCATGACAGTAATGCCTAGTGATTATGTAGTAATTTGATAAATGTCAGACATACTCGAATGCTGTAGCGTCTGTTGTAATGAAATTGTTTTTGCTGTCTGGCCGTGACTTGAATACCTGTTGCTGATCAGCTTTGCCTCCATGAGCGATACAGAGTTTGATGACTTCAAGATTTCCTCCACGTACAGCCAAGTGAAGAGGGCTGCTGATGGACTTGTCCACATAGTTTATGTGGTTTCCGACACACATGCCGTTCTCTTCTCCTACATGCAAGACACAATGAAGAAGATACATTATATGAAGAAAAGTATTGGTACACCTGACCATTACACCAACAGGGACTTTTATATATATATCACTGCATGCAAATACATAGACTTGGAGTTGGTCCCTCCACTACAGCTATAACAGCATCCACTCTACTTGGAAGGCTTTCGACAAGATATTGGAGTTTCTGTGGGAATTTTTGCTCATCCCATCTGTAGAGCATTTATGAGGTCAGGCACTTTTGCTGTGTGGGAAGGCCTGACTTGCAGTTACTGTTTCAGATCATCCCAAAGGCGTTGGATGGGGCTGAGGTCAGGGCTCTGTGTGGGTCAGTCAAGTTCTTCCACACTGAACTCATCCAACCACATCTTTATGGACCTTACATACCCCAAAGGAGCTTCTTACTGTTTAGGAGAGCTTAATCACTATGGTTCATCCTAAAGGCATCCAAAGAAACCTTACTATTCCAGCTCATCCCAAAGGAAGTAGAGTCTGACAGAGTTTGATCCAGTCAATTCATCCCAGAGGTGTTCAGTGAAGCTACATGACAAAACCACATCCCACATGTCCAATGGAGCATCATCATTCTAACTAATCCCAGAGGTGTTCAGTGGAGTTTAATCAATATAACTGATGCCATAGGTGTTCAGTTGAGCTTCATCACCTTAACTCATCCCAGTTGCTCAGTGGAGCTTCCTCACTCACCCTGTAAACTTTCTTCACGTCAGTGTTTACGTTATCCCTCCACATAACGTGTACACTATATAGACAGACGCATGCTTAATGCTTCTTATGCTTCAGCATACCAAGACATTTTACACCATGGTTTCAACTTTGTGGACACAGTTTGGGGAAGTACATTTTCTATTCCAGCATTGCGACCCAGGCCATCTCGACAACACCAGTTCCAGATCTCATAAATGCTCTATAGAGTGAATGGGCACAAATTCCTACAGAAACTGTTATAGCTGCAAAGGGGAGACCGACACTATATTGAAGTCTATGTACAGTACATGAATGCAATGTCATTAAAATCTCTGTTGGTGTAATGGTCAGGCATCCCAATCCATTGGCAGAAAACTATGTAGCTCCAGCCAAGACGTTGACCACCTGCTGTCTCAGTCTACTACCAATGCCTTTCTGTGGAAATGCCTGTGTGCATTGTAATGCATATGCCAGCAGTGTGTGCACCTTAAAGTAGCTGAATGTACTAAATAGAACATAAATCTGAAAAAAAAAGATATCATGCATTCTGACCTTTTTCAAGAATGGCTTCCATGGATTTTTTAGCTCCTGCAAAGGCGGCCGCATGAATGGGGAAGTGGCCCAGCTTGTTTTGTCGGCAAAATTTTCCACCGTTCCTGTGCTGGAGAACATGTGAGAGATTAAATGCCTTGTTGATTACCTTGTTCTTCCTTTTCTCCACTTCTTGCTGCTTCTTACCACACCTGATTCTTTTCATCAGCTCTTTAGGTGGCCTTAGCTGAATCAGGTGTGACAGAGAGGGAAAACAACTGAACCATGTTGTGCTGTGGACTGAACTAGATTGGTAATGGAAAACAAGGTGTTTCTAATTCAGTGGGATCATATACAAAAATATAGACTTGTTCTATAAGGTTCTCCTTACCAAACATCAGTGCTGTTCAGTGATCCCTCTGCTCTCGTGTCACATGGTCAATTTGCTGGTGTGCAGACAGAAACTGCTGAAACAGTTTGCTTCACCGATCCCCTGGCCTCTCAGCAGTGTCAGTTTTTGACCACAGAGCTATTCTTAGCTGAATATTTTTGGGTGGTGGACCACCCTCAACCTAGCAATGTTCTTTATACACACTATAAAAGTTTCACTGCCATAATAACTGCTGTGCTGGGAATGGCCAAAACTCAGATAATATAACAGCGGTCCTGTGGCCAGAAACTGACTAGTGATGAACGGAGTTCAGGACAATTGATACATTGGTCAGTGAGTGGCTCTGAAGAAGTGGGGACTGAACAGGGAGCTTATATACACTCAATGGACAAAAGTATTGGGACACCTTACCATTACACCAACAGGGACATTGCCTACAAATACATAGATTTTAATATGGAGTTGGTCCCTCTTCTGCTTCCTCTCTTCTTGGAATGCTCTCCACAAGATTTTGGAGTGTTTTGTGGGGATTTGTGCCCCAGTACTTTTGTCCATATGTTCATATATTTTGTCTACATTAGGAGGTGAATCCATAAGCTTGGTTACCAGGATACAAATCGCCTCATAGTTGTCCAGCGAAGCAGCCAGAATTAAGGGAGTGTTCCCCAACTCTCCGTGTAGGTTAACGTCAGTCTGGTTGTGAGAAAGCAGTTGCTGTGTGAAAACAAAAATGTAGGTTTTCAGTATATTCTTAATTTTCATTGATTCACACACATTCATTTTTTCAACAGTTTGCTCATTAAAGCCAAACCTGAAAGTATCAAGACACTAGAGCATTCAGGATCCCTTCAGGAAATTCAGAAAGGCTTGTGTAATCATAAGAAAAAGATCAAAGAATCTCAAAGATCATTTTTACATAGACACACACATTCATGATAGTTATTATGTAATGCTCTGCTTATCTAATTATATTATTGAATGTAGATGTAATAAATATTGTATTTATTGTATTTGTTGTAGCTTTGTAGTTATTGTGATTCGCATTCGTGTGACACGCCAGAGATTTGATATTTTTTTCAAATACGAATTCTGAGTGATGACTTAATCCAATAGTGCTGTTGCTCAATCAACCAAAACAGTAACTTCTCAGGAGAGTGAGAATCTACAATGTAGTACAATGGAGGTCAACGTTAGAAATTCAGTGTACAATCTGTAGACCATTTTTGTTGGTGCCCAATGAAACTGTCACACAATACACTCTTCCCAGTTAATAAGTGACCCTTTTCAGTCTTTGACATTCTGTTCTCAATTGGATTGTGCAGTATAACTCAACTGTTTAAACTCAACACAAACACAATCACTTTCATACACCATTTGCACTACTGATCTGTTATTGTATCCTTTATAGTTTTGTCGTTCTGTTGCACTATGGTTACTGTCTTTTTTAATTCCCAATTGTCTTTTTTTTTTCTTATTGCACTGGGAATGCTTATGACAAAAGAATTTCCCCCAGGATAAATAAAGTTTCTTACCTTAAATGGCAGCTGATCAATGAAAATAAATAAATAAATAAATAAATAAATAAATACATAAAGTGACACAGTGCAGTGTGGAATATGCTGGCAGGATGGCCACAAAAAAAATCATATAATGTATATGATGACTTATATTATTAAGATAAGATAAGAGAACCCTTCCTTAGTCCCACAGGTGGACAAAACAAGAAAAAAGTAGAAGAAGCACAACCAATAGAATAAAAACTATGCAATATAACAGTACAATATAAAATCTGGACTATGTGTACAGTACATACTGTGTATATATTTGCATGGACAGACATTAAAAGCCTTTCATGGGTCAAAAATGACCTTGCTGAAGAGTCATAAGCTCAAAGCTGCAGCACAGTTAGATTTTAGTGATTAATTATTTAGTTATTCACTTCTTTTTTAATTGAATTCTATTCCATTGGTTCCATTCTGCAAGTAAGTGGACCCACCTCCACCATGTTGTTGTGTCTAAGGCTGACTGCCAGGTGCAGGGGGGACAGGAGGCTTTTATTGAGGATGTTGGGGTCGGCCCCCAGGCTGAGGAGGGCCGAACAACTACCCCGCTGGTCCTTCTGCACGGCCCAGTGCAGTGGAGTATTCCCTTCTTCATCCACTGCATTCAGCTCTACACACACAGTGGAATGGGTTTTTCTTTCTTTCGCTTCTTTTACTTGAATTTATAAACACAAATAAAAACAGTGTAAAACTGTGTATGTTCTCCTACATGTTTGCTGCTCATTTGCTCAGCCGCTCTCCGGACCCCCACCCTCTGTGGGTTTTCCCCACCCACTTATGGGCGGAGACTATCCTGAAAGTTCTCCCAGGTTCAAAGATCTTGTGTTTTTTCCGTTTGTTTCTAAGACCTAACAAGCATTTTTTTTCTTTATGGGCATTTGTGTGAGACGCCATTATTAAAACCACAGTCGTGGTTATTATATACATCTTTTTAAAATTACTATATCTTTGGAATGTTGGGTCTACGTGACATAGGAACACTAAACATGCATGACGTCTGGCACCTTGAGCATCAACACGCTCTGGGAGAACTTCCGTATAAGGTGTTACACTAGATGTTGAAACACTGGTGTGAAGAATTCACTGCATTCAGCCAAGAGGGCTTTAGGTCAGGTACTGATGTTGGATGATATACAGCCCAGTGCTGGGAGACTTTATACCCCTCTAGCTGATGTCTGATCAGGAACACTAGGAACACTAGTGCCTGATCTTGTAATTGCTCTGCAGAATGAATGGGCACAATCTAAGCTTTCCAAGAAGAGTTGCAGCTGTTATAGCTGCAAAAGGAGGATCAACTCCAAACATGGATTTGAATGCGGTGTCATTACAGTGTCTGTTGGTGCAACGGTCAAACTTTATAGTCCATATAGTGTCATATAATAACTTTTTGAGGTTGTTTACACTTTAGATGTCTGGATCCTATCAGATGCATAATTCCGACTTTACAGAAACACACTTTGATGGAATCTATAGAGTTCCACTTTTTTTGGATGGATTTCTGATCAAATGGACAGCGACTGTTGATTGCTGGACCTAATACACTGGAAAAACAATGTAATCTCTCACCTTGCAATCCAGTGGCATGCACAATGACTTTAATGGCATGGACTTGACCCCTGGATGAAGCATAGTGTAGTGGACTGGCTCCTATTTCATCCCGCACAGCCAGCAGTTTGGGGTTTTCCTCCAGAGCCCCAGTGTTCCCCTCCAGAGCCCACTACAACAAAACACAGCCTTCAGCCATCATTCAGGCTACACTAGGGTGGGGTTTGGGCTGTTACTCTCTTTCAATTGTGAGATAACAAAACTGAGATATTGAACACAGGAGTATGGTACACTGAGTACAAGGAACCAAATTAGGTGGAGAAAACAGGCAGTAAATTGTTACTTATGTGATTAAATTGATAGTTGAGTCAGAAATATGAACCACATTGTGTCCAAAGTTTCCAAAAGAGTCATTTTGAAGACTACATAACAGGTGCATAGATGTATGTTTTATAGATAACAACGTGAGAAACTACATAATCAAGTCTAACTGAGATAAAAAAAAATGCAAGTGTAATCATTTAAAATTGATGCGAACAAGTAATTAGCTTCCATTACTTGTTGACTACATTAGACTTCTAGCTCCAGTACAAAACTAAAGAAGCAAATTTCAGACACCAAACTTCTTGATGGAGAAAACTGTACGTATAGTTTTCACTGACTTAGAAACAATCTTAATGTAAGTTAAATGCTAGTAATTTGAGAACCGTAGTAATGTGGTAATCGCGTGAAACTTTTATAATGGTTGAACCAATAGAAATGCTCAAAAATGACTTTTTTAAAAAGGTGTTCCATTGATGTACTAACGTTATAAAGTTGCTGCCTTGGTTGTTTCATATTACAGTTAGAATATGCATGTTTGGGGACCCCTGGTAAATTTACACGATTTGTTAATTTTCTTGAATTTAAGTTTAATTCTACTTTAGTTTTTAAATCAATGTAACAGTAATACTTTAACTTCAATGAGGTGTTAGGTTCTTCTGGTAATGAACCTCTATGGGACTGATTGTAATAGAATGATAGAAAACAGGATGTCAACAAAAACTATTTTGTATTTTGCAACAAACGAATAAAATACAAACCTCAAACACATCTTTGAGCATCTCACTGCTTCTGTCTTGATCTATCATATTGGAGAGGGGCATCTCATTAGCTCTTCTTCTCTCAGAAACACAAAAAGAAACACACAGATAAGCACCATTACTATTTGTACATCTCAATATTGACTAATAAATATATGGTTATACTTACATTGCAAATTAACCAAACCCCCCTAGAATATTCGTAAAACTTCAATGAATTTAGGATAAATTTGTTGTTGTCTGTCTTTTATATAACTGCAATAGGACTAAAATTGATCTTTACGCAATTGAACTGTGGATACATTTTCCTCATAATAAAGGACTTTCTTTCAAAACAAGGCAATTTTACTTTTACTTGATTTACTAAAGTTGGCTCAATGTAACCTGCATTTTAAACCCAACTAATGAAGGTTTAATAAATACTAGTGCTGGTTTGATTTATTTTACTTGTCTGCGCTGCTTAGTTTAGAACTACTTTGAGCAAATGAAAAAAATGCAAATTATCCTCAGCCAACAATAAAAAGACTTGCTTTTTAACCAACATACAAAATATAAGTACAAAGAGTCCACCTAAAAGAATAGTTGCCTACGAGAAAAGTCAACACAGAGGTGGTAAAGAAAATGAAAGTCTGAGGAAAGACACACCCAGTATGCAAATAGACCACAAACCAATAGAAAAAAGGTATGATTTATTCAATAAAGCTTAAAATTATGAAAAAGGGTTCCTTGACTTCAAAGTAATGGACTAATAGACTATTTCCTGGATCTGTGGGGCAGCTATATAGAGGACCTAAAAAGTAGGTGAACTTCATAAAGTAATTACAATGAAAAGTATGAAAAAAAAGTATAAAAAGTATGAAAATGAACAAATTAGGAACTGCAGAAGCATAAATCCATGCACGAAGACAAACCAAAGATAGATAAAGATAAGGTGAATTAGTTCTTACCAGGTTAAACGTCTTGTCCTGCACTGCTGACCCGTATGTGGCTCATTATCAGAGAACAGGGTTTATATAGAGCGCCCTGGAGATCAGATTTCTGTGTGTGTCGGTGGGAAGGCCAGTCTGTGTTGGCTCTTACTGCACTCTCCAGTCTAATGGGACTTACTGTCAAGCAGGGAAAAAAGATGAAAACATTGAAAGAGGGGGGGCATTGAAAGTCGAGAATCATCAACTGTCATTTTATGAGATTTTATGTACAAAATAATACAATTGTGAAAAGCCATGATTTGGTTTAATTGCATTGAATTTGCTTTGTCTGTAATTTTTTGGGCTTAACTGAATAAGTGAAACATTACTTCTGAGAAGTGTGAAATCCGTCATGGGATTTTATTCTCTTATAAGCTGCTTTCTATCATCATTGCAATTCATTAGGGTGGTGAGATGGCTTCCTGTGGCAAACTAGAGGAAATCATTTGTGGTGTTCCCTCTGATTTGTTTTCTCGTTCCTGGATTAATCCTATTGCCCTGGTTTTTGGCCATCACTGTAAATATAAAGCAGACTGCAGTATAAAGTACAGCATTGTATACTGTTGATTACAGCTGTAAAGTTCTCTCTGCCTTTTCCCTTGTAATGTCCTGTCCTCTCCATGTTATTTCGTTTTAAACTTAGTTTAATGCATTACCCTTAAAGAAAATGTAAAGGTAAACCCGTATTCGCCTCTTTTAATTTAAACACCCTGCCGAGATATGCAACTCGGAAGTTCGTGGGACAAAAGTATTGGGACACCGCAGCGAGGTGCAGTTTTTTTAGGGAGTAACCCCTGATCTGCTCGGGCTAAAAATACAAATGAGGGTCTTCTGGAGATCAATCGAACTGTTGAGTCTGAGGTGTCTGAGTGCTTTCCCCGTGGAGAAATCACGCTTGGAGCGCGGGGGCTCAACCCTGGTGTGAAATTCAAAAAAAGTGCTTTCAGTTCGACTACAGCCTGCATGTGAGTCCCCTTGTGTGAAAACATCCAGAAAAAATATATTTATTGCCACAAAAAAGAAAAAAGGCGGAGGATATTTGCAGTTTCTGCATTATTGTGGGGATTTCCGCATAAAACTATGAGTTTGGTTCTCAAAAGAAATCTGCGTGTGACTGAATCCGCGACTCCTGATCCGCGTAAAACTGGGGAGTTACTGTACTTTCTCCATGTTTCTTTGTTTAGATCTCTCTTCCAGGAGAGTATGTTTATGTCTTGGCCCCACCACATGCCCGAGTGTTCTTATTTTCATTAATTGGTATAAACACCTATGTATTTCAGTCTGTGTTTGTGATTTTCTAGTTATGTTGGTTTTCTTGGTTGTTTTTGTTGTTTTCCACTTTATTCTGCTGTGCACCTGTTCTTGTTATTCCCTGGACTATGTTGTGTTTTTGTAGTTTCTTATGTTTGTATGTACCTTAGTTTGGTCTGTGGTTTTGTTACTTGTTATTTAGCATTAAACCTTTTGGAGCCTGCAATTACACCCTTCTTACCCCAACCCTCACAGCATTACAATAGCATGCTCAGAATAGGACACTCCCTTTGTGCCTCTGCCTTGCTGGTGTACATTTAGAGGCTGCAGCCCACCTGTTGGTATGCAATTTGTCTTAGTCATCCTCTAATACTTCACCAGTGGCCAGTTTCTGTCCCGGAACCACTCTTGGCTAGATGTTTTTTAAGAAGGGGAACATTCTTAACCTAGCAGAACCCCAGCAAGATTTCTGATCATGTTCAGTGTCAATGTCAATGTCAATACCACCCAAACAATGTCAGGCCAGTATCAATCATGGTACACTATATGGATTAAAGTATTTGGATACCTGACCATTACACCAATACTAACACTGGATTCAAATACATAGACTTTAATATAAAGTTGGTCCTCCCTATACAACTATAACCGCTTCCACTTTTCTATTATGTCTGTGCCCCAGTACACAAAGAAAGATCCATAAAGACATGATTGGATAAGTTCAGTGAGGAAAAACCTGACAGGCATATGGGATGACTTGGAACGGATTACAAGGCAATCATCAGTGTCTGACCTCATAAATGCTCCATAGAAGGAATGGGCACAAATTCACAAAGGAAAGTTTAGGTTTCTAGAGTTTATAGCTGCAAAGAGGGGGGAAGAGTTGTATCCATTGAACAACTTGTACATGATGAGTAATGCTTTTGAATCAGTTGTGTACCATATTCATCACTAGAACACCACATCCAGAGAAGACTTCAAAAGCAACACACCAGCTGATATTTACTGGCTGAGCATTTTAATTATCCCTTAGAAATGTATCTAAATTTACACTTTTATTCAATGCTTATTTGGTGGTGCCTTATGCTTCTCAGCAGACCAAGTGTAATAAATATGATCAAGGATGACAGCGAATGATAAAAATGAAAATGATGGCCTCTGAAAATGCCACTACGATGCATCGTCCTGCTGATATATGGACTGAGCATGGGAGATAGAAATGAGATCAGAAAATTACACATAATCCACAAAGAGAATGAGAAAACAATGATATCTGAAGAGTCAACAAGTGAGGTTAGTTTGAAACTTTTGTTTAATGCACTTTAATTAAAAAAGAATCTCTGTGTGTGTGTGTGTGTGTGTGTGTGTGTGTGTGTGCGTGTGTGTGTGTGTGTGTGTGTGCTATGCATAAAGGCAGCATATTTATAACCAATTTGTGTTATGACTTTCGATAAAGCCGCTTTTAGAAGCATTTAAGAAATCTGATGTCTGGTTCCCACCACCACCGCAGTAAACTATTCAGACATTCCGCATTAAACCCCTCTGACTGACTTTGACAATAATTATTTAATTATTTAATTTAAAGGCAAAAATAATTGACTTTAAATTCTTTTACTGCATGGACAAAAGTATTGGGATGCCTGACCATTACACCAACAGCTTTATAGCCAAGAATATCAACTCTATTGCCTAGTTTAATTTAAATGATGCAAAATTTTATTTAAAAAATGTATTATTATTTTTTATTGTTGTATTTATTATAAACAGTGTGATGACATGGCACAGAGTAGCCTGCAGCAACTAAATCCCATCTAAAACGTTTTTTTTATCCATCATATAGATACTGACACATGCATGAATCACAGAAAGATTCAGTTTCTTAATAATACACTTAGATTCACCAGTTTTTACACACCACAGGTTTTACCACTTAAACTAAACTGCAGGTTTTTATTCTTGTTAAGCATTGTAAAGTTGTTGAGTGAATAAGTATAAATAATATATCGAACGTCCTCAATACTGTAAAGAACTGATGAAGAAGATTCTTTATTTGCCACATGCAAAGTCAAACAAGTACAACACACAGTGAAATTCTTTCTCTGCATTTAACCCATTCCCCAAATGAAGAAGTGGGCTGCCGACAACAAGGTGCCTGGGGAGCAGTGTTGGGGGGACAGTATCTTGCTCAAGGGTACCTCACAGTGTTGTGCAAGTTACTTCCAAACTGTAATACGTTACAGATTACTTGTTACAGTCATTTAAAAGTAATCCCTTACCTTTCAATATCACTGTCTCAGAAATGTAATACGTTACATGACTCCTGTATTAC
>JBBJLR010000042.1:23009679-23024528 GCA_037577145.1 Brachypetersius gabonensis | reverse complement strand
TATACTTATCGGAGTACTACACACTATATACTTATCGGAGTACTACACACTATATACTTATCGGAGTACTACACACTATATACTTATCGGAGTACTACACACTGCATACTTACAGCACCGGCAGTCTGCATCTGAAATGGCTCTGCTAGCTAGCATGGCTAACGATAGCACTGCAGGCAGTCATCCTGCCGCAGCTTAAACTGTTCCCACTCTCAGTTGTACACCTAAATGTACCAGAAATTTCAAGGTATCAGCCTTTGTTTTGTTTTCTTTAATTGTCATGTTGACTGTTAATGTTACAGAGAATTTTAATAAACGTTGCTCAGTGTTGGACGCCTGTGTTCCTCCGCTGTGTGTGTGATGAATTCATAAAATGACTAGTCGACTTGACTTCGACTCTGCTGACCGACTAGTCGACTTGAAAAAATCTTGAGTCATTAATGCCTAACTACACACTGTATAGTAACTGGAGTACTACTCATTAGATACTTACTGGAGTACTACACACTGTATAGTTACTGGAGTACTACACACTATATACTTATTGGAGTACTACACACTTTATACTTATTGGAGTACTACACACTTTATACTTATTGGAGTACTACACACTGTATACTTACTAGAGTACTACACACTGTATACTTATTGGACTACTACACACTATATACTTATTGGAGTACTACACACTATATACTTATTGGAGTACTACACACTATTTACTTACTGGAATATTACACACTATATACTTATTGGAGTACTGCACAATACATTTACACAATGCACAGATAGTCTAGTTCTATACATGACACAATTTTTTTTAACACGTCATGTTTTTATAAGTATTATATACCAAACATTTAGCGCACTACAGTATGCACTTTTTTACTGTTACAGACTATGCACTAATATATACAGCTTCGGACAAAAATTACTTTTAAATCAGCACCTCTTTGAGTATGACAACCATTCCATGACTGTGACTGTTAAATTCCTACACAAGCACCTAATTCTGCTTTATAAGGTAGTGATGATTTGGGTGACCATCTGAATCAAAGTTTATTTAATGAGGAAAAGTATAAAAACACTGCTGTCTCCTCTTGCAATGTAACCAGTTGGATGGTTAAACACTACTAGAATACGTCAAAGGTATTTATTGCCATTTTGTTTAAGAGATTTGTTTTCTTCTGTAAACACTTCATTCTGGTCTACTGTCATTTCCTTTCAAATCTTTTTATCAGAAAATAGCAAAGCAAAGGTTTTTCAGTTCATTACTTGAGAAACGGGATGTTTTTATATGTATAAATTATATTTTCCACTTATACCTTTTCTAGTACAACATACAACTTGTTTAGGTACTTTTCAGCTACCACTTAAAACCATGGAGCTTCCTTTCAGTGGATGTGTGGACATCAGTGGAAAATTATGAGATCTCTCCCTCCTGTGGTCACCGGAGACACAGCACATTCATTAAAGGAGTTTGATAATCCGAATCACCAGACAAGAACATCGCCTACAAATAGCATCTGTAATTATCTCTTAGCAATCCCCACTCGCATGGAGGCTCTGTGAACTTTTTAATGTTTGCGGATGTAACAGAATGTTCAGACAGGGTGTATTTATGAGGAGCAGGAGACTGATTCAAATAAAGTATAAAACTCAGCACATACTCACCCAGGCCTTTTTTAGCGTCTCTCATCGTGCTGTTTGCAGTTTTGGGCAGGGGGAGCATCTAAAATCAGTGTCAGAAGGCAAAGATACTGTCAGAACAACAATGAAGGGATGAGTTTGGTATTATGGCTAGAAATGCAGATCACTTTGTCCATATATTTAAAACAGCTAAATTAATTTAGCAAAATCACTTGCATAATGATCATCACTGGTACAAACTGATAGAAAAAATAACTCCACACTGTTCGTTATCTAATTTCAATTAAAAGAAAGAAAAAAATTCTCAATAAAGAAAATTCACAATTTTCAAAAGTGAACAACTGTAACATTCTAAAATAACCTGCATAAAGTCCTCAAATCCACACAGTCTGAGCTCAGGAGTCACTGAGCTTTGAGAAACCCACAGTCTTATCCAAGATTCAGAAATTATTATTAGTAGGTACACTATATGGACAAAGGTATTGAGACACACCTGTTTTTAGTATTTGGGCTAACGTATTAAAAATCAATGTATTTGAAGGCAATGTCATTAAAGTCCCTGTTGGTGTAATGGTCAGGGATCTGGTCATTTCTTGCTTTAAGCAATAAAAACAAGGACATTTAAATAGGCTATATTTCGGTACTATATTGTATTCATTATAGATATCAGGTTTGATTTGTTTCATATGATAGATTACATCAAAATTCACAAGCTTGCAAAATTACAAACAATTCAATTTTTTATTTCCGATTTAGTCCAGAAGAACTAACTGAGCTGTAACTGACTAAAAATAGTCGAGTGCAGTGTGCAATTTATTGTTATTCATGTTATTCACTTTGATTAAATATGTTCAACTCCTGTCAACGAGTAAAATGGTATGTGTGTGTGTGTGTGTGTGTGTGTGTGTGTGTGTGTGTGTGTGTGTGTGTGGTCATAATACTAAGGGAAATTGTATTGTTCCTGTTTTCATTGCTTTACTGCATTGTCTATTCTTGTCAACACCAAGTGTGTCCTGTATTTTCTGGGTGTTAACGGTTGAATCCGTGTGGGCTGGAGATATTCCATCCTGACTCCTGCACGGGACGGAAACAGTGGTTGCTATCCTTGGTGATGTCCAGCCCAATCCAATTACGCGCAGTGGGCGCTGCAGGCGGGGGGGACTGGCTCTGTTCAGAGTGAACAGAGGAGCCCACGCGGCGGTACGGGACGACTCGCGCGGGACTGCGGTTCCATTATTCAACTAGAAAATTGACATTAAGTAAAAAAAAAAAACCAAGAAACAACATCGGCATGGTCGCGGGGCGAGAATAATCACCTTCCCTTCGCTCCTCATCGTCTGATCCCACGTGCTCGTGCCGTGGCATTATCGAGCGCGTGCAGAATGAAGAAGAGCTCCTGGGCTTCTCCTCCTGCATCTTCTCCTCTCATGGAGGCTCAGTTACAGCCCTGATCTTCCCTCACTCCCACCTCCCCATCCCCTTGACAGTGGAGCTATGGAAAAAGTGGGCTACTAGAAAAGGTACGGTCATCAGTTTTCTCTGAAATGTCTATTTAAATCTTATTTCAAAAGTTGCTTCATCTCTTGAGTAGCCTATGTCCCATACTTGATCTTAAAAGTCTGTGTTGTAATTGAAGATAGACTACGTTGTTTGGACTGCTGGGTTGGGGCTGCGATCGCTCTTTAGACGTTTGAGACCTTTGGACTTTCCAGCAAGGGCAGGTTGTGCTTTCCAGCTCGGCTTCAGAAGTAACAGGACGCTCCAACCTTGTGGGGATCAAGAGCAGAGCTCCTGATGTATTGGATGTGGCAGGGTATTAACTCAGGGCAAACTGCTCGCCGTGCAAAAGGAACAGCCCGACTTCTCCTCAAGAGCTCCATTACCAAACACTGGCCTAAATAAGTTCCCTCTCCGGTTGGATGGTTTTAAATAGCCCGGTTCTTACCACGTCTTTTAAGTACAAGAAATAGCAGCCCGTTAAATAGTCCTGCGGGGATTTGTGATCAAGGTTTTAAATGCCCAATCGCATTACGCTCTCGTTCCATTCGGAGATTGCAGCCCAGTGCAGTCTGTAGGACCTTTACACTCCCAACGTGCACCTGTTACATACCTCGACCAGCGTTGGTTACCCTACTCTCTAAAAATCAAGATTCTTTGGAGAGATACCAAAGAAAAAAACACATTTAATGTCCAAAAGATCTAGACTTAGTCTTTGGTGCACTTTTGTAACTGACATGTTCAAGTGTGAAGGACATTAAAGAACTACATACTGTGAAGGATCTATATCCCTTTTTAAAGAAACATTAACTTTCAAGCAAAAAACTATAAAGTGCCTAATTTTTTTTCCCTGTAAGGAGTTAATAACTTGATCATGCTGTTCAACTGTGTAGAGGCATTTAGTGTATTTAGCAGAAGGATACTTATGTAATCCTTAACCCATTACCAGACAAGCTGTTCGGGACACCTGGATGACTTGGATTTTCCAGAATGTATTTTTCACATTATGGCTGATTATGATATGATATATATCTCGGGATTTCTCAGGGTTTATCTTTTATATGAAAGTATTGAACTGAAACCCTTCATTTTCAAGAACTGCTGACAATATTCCAAATAAAAATATTGTTCTTTGAAGGAAACGACAAAACACCAAAATAAGAGAAATGATGCAGTGTTTACAGAACTTGAATAATTAAAAGAAAACAAATCTCTTGTTCACTCAAACAAAATGGCAATAATTACCTTTGATGTTCTAGTACTGTTTTGCCAGAACCGGGTCACATTGCAAGAGGAGAGTGTTGATTACACCAGTGTTTTTTATACTTTACCTCATTAAATAAGATTTGATGTCATAAAGCAGAATGAGGTGCTTGTGTAGGAATTTAACAGACACTGGAATCGTTGTTATACTCATAAAGATGCTGATTTAAAAATAAATAAGAATAAAGAGACCTAAAGTCCCTTATTTTTTTTTATATATATATATAAAATAAGAGACTTCTGCGATTTATTTTTTTTTAGAGACCTCTGCGACTTCATTGTTTACTCCTGTATTAAGGTACCAGAATTGTATCATTGAACATATAGAAACATCAGCATCATGGATTTACGACTTCTATTCTGATCACTCTAGAACATTAACCTTAGAACATTTGCCTAATTTTTGTTTTTTTTTAATTTATTTAAGCTCAAGCTTGCTTTGAAAAACGTGGAGATTCTGAACATAGTTGACGTCGTTTCTAACTTTGTCATTTTGTGGTCCATGATTGTTATGCAGGTTATTCTGAAACATTGATTTGGTTCTTCCTTCAGACAATTTGATTCATTTTTGAGCAATATTTGGAAAATAAGTGAAAAATGTAGACTGAATTTACCTAAAAAAAAATCTTCATAATTTATGTAGCTTGCTATAAGAGTACTAGATAAAAGTTATAACTAGTATAAATAAGGCAGCTTGTGGCCTGGTGATTAGAGAGTTGCCCCTGCAATCCCAGGACTGCTAGTGGCACCACTGAGGTACTCTTGAGCAAGGTACCGACCCCACACACACACACTGCTCACACATCATTCACACTGTGTGATATGGTGTGGCGTGTTCACATGTTGCTAACTTGGGCAACTTTACATTATACTACACAATCCAAATCTTACAGTGTCATATAGTATCACTGCAGCTATTTTTGATAAGTGTTTTGTGTTGATGCAATATATCTTATTCTTGTGGGAAATATGAAAACAATTATATCAAGCAAATTGAAAACATCATTTGTTCAGTGTGAATTAGTGATTGTTCTGTAAATCTCTCCTCTTTCCTCTGTTGCAGGTATGGAGGGACTGGTCTGAGGTGGACACACTGTTGTTAATCTCATTGGTGGACCTTTCTTCCTTTGACGGCCCTATTTGTTGACCGGTGTAACTTCCTAAAGTAGCACAACTTTTATTTCAGCCACCATCATGGCTGAGAGAACGACCTTCGGGGCTCAGAAGGTGTCCCGGGCGCAGGGCTCCCTTCCTCCTGAACCCATTGACATCATCCGGACCAAGGCTCGCTCCAGGAGGGTCCGGATCAATGTGGGTGGCCTGGTTCATGAGGTTCTGTGGCGGACGTTGGACCGCCTCCCACGCACACGGCTTGGCAAGCTCAGAGACTGCAACACCCACGACACCTTAATGGAAATCTGTGATGACTACAGCCTGAACGATAATGAGTATTTCTTCGACCGGCACCCGGGCGCCTTCTCTTCCATCTTGAACTTTTACAGGACGGGCAAACTGCACATGATGGAGGAGATGTGCGCACTATCCTTCGGCCAGGAGCTCGACTACTGGGGCATCGATGAGATCTACTTGGAGTCATGCTGCCAGGCGCGCTACCACCAGAAGAAGGAGCAGATGAATGAGGAGCTGAGGCGCGAGGCCGAGACGCTGCGGGAGAAAGAGGGAGAAGAAGTGGACACGGGCTGCTGCCCTGACAAGAGGCAAAAGCTGTGGGATCTGCTGGAGAAGCCCAGCTCATCTGTGGCTGCTAAGGTAAAGCAAACACATCTGTTCCACACACAAGGCCAAAACACACACCAATCAAACAAGCGGCCCAAAAAGGAACAGTCAACCTGCATGGTCCAAACATCAACACAGGGACTGAGCATGATCTAAACACACGCTCCAAACACACATATACTTACCAGGTAAAATCACTGGTTCAGTTCACAAACTAAACACACACAGTCCAAACACACACTCTCCACACACCCAGACCAAATACAAGTCCAAACACACACAGTCCAAACATCCAGCCCAAACACACACTGTCTGCACACTCAGCCCGAATACAGAATCAAACACACACACACACACTCTCCACACAGCCAGCCCAAATACAAGCCCAAACACACACAGTCCAAACACACACACTTTCTGCCCACCCAACCCAAATACAAATATAAACACTCACACTCCAAACATCCAAACACATTTTCCAAACACTCACGAGCCACAAACACACCCAGTCCAAACACGAGCCCAACCACACACTCTAAACACCCAGCCTAAACACAAACTTTCCAAAAACTCAGCCCAAACAGAGACTTTCCAAAAACCCAGTCCAAACACACACATTCCAAACACTCTGCCCAAACCCACACACAAGCCTATACACACTTTCAAACACTGAGCACAAACACAAGCCAGAAACACTCCCAGTATAACACACACACATAGTCCAAACACATACTTTCCACACACCTAGTCCAAACACAGAATTTTCAATCACACCACTAAATGGCCCAAACATTCTGTCCAACCACACAGTTCAAACCTATAAGCACAGCCAGTTCCCCTGTTCAAACCAAAGTTTGACCTAAACCTGTGTATATTCAAGCAAAGGATATTGGGTCTTTCCTCATACTGTAAGGTGGTTAGGATAAAAGCATCTGCCAAATGATTGCAATGTGTGTTTAGAGTGTCTGGTGGTTTCAGACTCTGGTCCAGGAAAACCTCAGTCTAACACATCCAATAGAATCTGGGAAATTAATTAACTGATTAGCTTGGATTAGCTAGGAAAATCATGTAAGTAAGCAGAACATTGTCGAGAACCAGTTTACTACCCTAAATATACACTCAAACACACATCCAAATGACCACAGGTGCCTTACACAGTCTGAACCGCACTGGCATTCCAGTCAGTAAACTCACCATATGTGAATACTGTAGAGGTAAAATCATTTTTCAGAATTAAACAGTGTGAGTTAATTATATAACACTGCTGTATAAACAACACATATCTACAAATTATAGCAAGAAAAGCACAAGGTTACACAAGAGCCCAGCCAGTGCTGTTCAGTTTTTTCTAGATGTGGTTTTTCAGCAACACTGTACAGGCTAGATGTATGACTTTATTGCTAAAATCTGAGGACAGACTTTGGAAGTCTCATTGTAATTACAATACACCTTCTACCCGTGTTTATCCAAATTATACCACTCAAGCTCAGGCTCTAATGCCATAAGACAGGTCACATACTGTTGCCGTATGTGCGCCCATCAGCATGGCAGATTTAAAGCCTTGGCACTTCAGTCAAACTCTTTTAGATTGGCACAATTCTCCAGGCATATGAATATTCATTAGCTCTTGTGTTGTTATGGGAAATAGCTCTATATGCCTGTTATACAAATCAGGTGGCATTGGTGAAGCACCAACATTCTGAAATAGTCTCAAGATGTAGTTGTATTTGTGATGCACAAAATTATGGCTTTGGTTGACACTTAAAGCAACAGAGGTCAATTTTGAATGCAGAGGAGGTCAGTTTTGCACGCATTTCAGACTGGCAGTGCCGGAAGGATGGGCTTTATCTGATTATCTTCATTGTGATAAATGTCATGGTATTCTTTCCTGAGTTGATCATGGGTGTAGTCAGGACTTCTGGAACACAGAACAACTGCATGTCTCATAAAAACATATATCCAGGCCAATTACAGAGAACCTGTAAACAACAGCTAGAGATGGTGAGCTGATTTCAGTAGAAAATGCTGGATCAGATATTAGTGCATCAAAAACATTGAGTCCGATCTAATCCTATAACAAATCTAGCCTGAAATACACCACAGTTACACTGTCCTAGCCATATGGTGAGGCAATTGTTTGAACATGATCCTTCTGGATTTAAATCTAATGTGAAGCCCTTCAATTAAGAATTGCTCATTGTAAAATTTGGTAGTTTATCAAGTTTGAACCAGTAGTGGCCAGTACTCTAAACTGATAATGGAAGAGAGAGAACTCCATCGCTAACAGATACCAGTAGATTCTAACTATGTAAAATGCATATGAACAATTAGTTACAGTGACTGGTCGGTTTATTTTAACCAAATGTTGAACTGAAATCATGCTCGCAGTTTTTTTTTTAGTCATTTGAAGTATGTTTGGCAGGTGCATTTTGTCCAACGTCTTTACAAAACTCCTATAAGTGACATTTTTATTCATATACACATAGTACTGTTGCAAAAGTTTAGCCCCCCCCCCTGGAAAATAAGCACACACAAATTTACTGTTAACATATTTAACAAAGCATGAAGTGTGTCCTGGCATATCATATACTGCACTTTGTTTTATTAAACTTTGCAAATAAACACTAACATAAAAAACTTTTGCACTCACACGTATTGTGTATCATTAAAATATTGCCATTTATTGTCATGTTATATATTTGCCATATCGCCCACCCTTGTAGCACCTTTAGCAGAGTGTAAAATGATGCGGCAGGGCCTGGATTAGTAAAATGGATCAGGGAATCAGAGCCTGATTGTCCAGTGGTTTTCTGATTAACCCAATCTGATGAACTCATGTGTGCTAATTTGTCTGGGTTTCAGGGCGTTGTTTTCAAATAAAATCTTGTCCCATCCTTTTTGCACCGTTGATCATAAGTGCCTAATTGCTTCGTGTTGCAAACTGCATTTGTTGTGGCAACAAGACAGCTCGAGACGTCTCCCTCACGCAGTGTTATGCCAAACGACCTTGTGAATATTTAATATCACGCCCACTCAAACCACACATAATTTAAAACTAACGAAAGATAAGCACAAAAGTGACGCAGGCATCTGTATTTAAACCCCTTCTGTTAACTTCATTGTCTTTGTGTGTCCACTTTCTAAGCGTTGTCATTCAGGCACAACATGGAAAAGTGGTCCTACTTTATGTTACATCTGTCTAATAACACTTGCATGCAATAACGATGAGTACCAACTTCAGATTTTACTCAAGTAATTACATCATAATACATAACTATATTGCTACACAGAGGCTTTACTATGCCATGGAACCGAAACAATAGATGTTGAAGTTATTGTTAAACCTTGCATACTAATGTTTTTTAAAATAAACCAAAGCTAGTCACCAGTTAGCACAATGTCAGTATGCTAATCTGTCTCTATTCACTTTTATTCATTGTTAGCCATATTAGCATTGCTGAGCTGGCCATTTGCAAAGCTTTATCAGGTAAATTTAAGGACAGTGAGTAGTGCTGTAGGGGTTTGGATAAAGCAGGTTTTTGTTCTGGCGCACCGTGTTAGCTGTTTGCTAACACAGTGCGCCAGTGTGCTGAGAGAGAGAGGCACTGAATGAGTACAGTCTGATCTGCACACACATACAGCCCAATCCCACAGGCCCATCGCTTACTTCCCAGAATATTGTCATGGAACGCAGTCAAATGGGCCATTAGTCGAAGGCTTTAATGTACAATTTTTTCCCCCCTGGCCTTTCAGTTGCAGTGCCACTTTGTATCCTTTATCACAACAGAATCTTGAGAATGTTAAAGAAAACTAAAAAGCCAGACAAAATTAGCTTCTGCAAGATGCATTAAATTTGCTTAATGGTTGCTAATGGCCATAAGTACAATATCACTTTCTGTTGCTGCCAAAAGAAATGAAAATATAATGAGTCTTGCTAACTGTCCTCCCTTTGTTGGCACGGTGGTAGAACACATCTATTATTTATCATTTTTCTCTTTGTGTTCATTTGGAAGTGTCCAAGCATCCTAGGTAGATTCACAGTGATTATAAAAGTCTGAGTGAAACTGAATGTGACAGCTGTGATGCAGGACTGGAAGATATATTGTCTGTTCATCATGATATTGGTCTTTGCTGTACTGAGAAGATTAAGGCTGCAATACGGAAACAAGACTTTAACCCCAGCCTGTGCAAACGGTGGTCCATCAGACAAATTTAGTTCTGGCCTTTCAGAAAGTAAAAAAACAGTTTTGTTCCAACAAAAAGCCATTTGACCAAAATAGCAACTTTACAGGAGAAGAAAAACAAACTCATAATCAAAGGTTATGTAAAAATACTTTTTTACATGAAAATGTTAGATCACTGCATAAAACTATTTCTAACATTATGAGGTGTGGCTTCATATGATGCAAACAATGCAAAAACCTCAGTTAAAGCTTTTGTTACACCAGTGATGGTATTTTTATAATTCATTCTAAGCGTATTTTACTTTTGTACTGTGTCTATCGTGACCAGTCACAGACGTTCTTGTCTTTGGGTGAATCAAAATGCTTGTGGAATCCAAAATCAAAAAAATGAATCATCAGCCACAGCATATCGAGAGTTCTTTAATGTATTTCCAGTGTACTGGAAGGCAGTTATCATTTGCAGCAATAGACTTGCAGTATGACATTTGGTCTATATTGTGCCATTTCATGCATATTGAACAAGAAAACCGAACAATTGACTTAAACCCATCTGTAAACACATTTCTCAAATAATAATTAGATTAATTTGTGAATTAGTGGAAGAATGCTTTCATTTCCTTTATACATTTTGTGTTTCAAACATTACAAAGGCAGAGAGAGGAGAGAGAGCGAGAAAGAGAGAGAGAACTAGAGAGGGAGATAAAAGAATGAAGGGAGAAGAGAGAGAGAGAGAGAGACAGAGACAGAGAGAAAGAAAATGAGAGAGAGAGAAAGTGAAAGAGAGGGAGGGAGAAAGAGAGAGAGAGAAAGAAAATGAGAGAGAAAGTGAGAGAGAGGGGGGGAGAAAGAGAGAGCAAGAAAGAGAGAGAGAGAGAGAACTAGAGAGGGAGATACGAGAGAAAAAGGAGCAAGAGAAGAGAAAGAGAGAGAGTGAACTTGAGAAACAGAAAAAACAGAGAAAGAAGGAGGAAGAGAAGGAGTAGAAAGGGGCACAGAGAAGAGAGATAGAAAAAGAGAGACAGAGAACTAGAGAGGCAGATAAGAGAGAGGGGGAGAAGAGAGAGGCAGAGGGGAGAAAGAGAAAGAGAAAGAGAGAGGGAAAGAAAAGAGGGGAAATGGAGTGCAGAAGGACAGATGGTATTACCCACATTTTCCTCCATTATCCAGCCCACTAAACTCCATGTGCCCCATCAAACTGCACCCACTGCGCCCGGCGGCCGTCTGCTTACAGACATTTCTCATGATGTGCTCCTCTGCCTGAAAGAACAAAGAACAGAGGCAGGTTCTCATTCATCCCCACTGACAGCTTTAGCTGGCCGTTATTGGCAGTACTGGACGTGGCAGCTGGAACTGCAGGTCCCGCTCTCACTACACACGATGAAGGTTGATTTGCTATGGTTTTTTTGGCAGTCCATCATATGTGAGTCAGCACACTTCAGCATCGCCTCGGCACACTCCCGCCCTACATCATCTCAGGTTTGGCAGGACAGGAAAAGCCAGGCTTTGGTATTTAGGAAAACCAGCCATAGAAGTCCCTCCAGGCCACACAAAATCGTGTTTATGTGATTTGATTAGATTTTCGTTTTTCATCAGGCATGATTCACTACATTAAACAAAAAAGATGTTCTAGGGTGGGGATCACTCTGCTAGCTGTTGTTTTCAATAGGAATTTCTCACACTGATGTGTTATGCTATTTTATGCACCCTGCATGTTTGTCTTGTCAAAACAATGTTAACTCATAGCAGTTAAGGAGCCTGTAGTGACTAATCAGATCAAAAGAAAATTAGGCCTTCAGTGATAGAATGCTGAAAATCCTGAAGTGTATGATTTCATGAATCAAAATTAGTGCAGCCACTGTCCCTTTTTTTTACTTGTTTTTGCTAGCAGCAGCATCACTTTGCAGTTAATAGATCACTTTCTAAAAGGGCAAGGGTTTCTATGAGATTGACTGATTGACACTTATGCCTGGCAGCAGAAAGAGGTGTTGTTGATTTATAATGTTGTGTGGGTTAGCGCAAACATATCCAAGCTGTGGTGTTCCTTGTTTTTTACTGATTACTTTTGCTATTGAATATGTGAATTTATCAATCTATTATATATGATATGTAGGTTTGAGAGGGAGCGATTGAAGTGTAAACCAACTCAGTGACCCTTTGAATTTCAGGGATGAACTTGGCATCTAGAATGTTCTCCTAATCCAATGTTGCATTTTCTGCTTATGATTTTCTGCTGAGAATAGAATACATTTGCTGGTATTTATTGTCTACAAATTTCAAACCCATAGGTTATGGATCTAGGAATACACATAGGAAACATTGGCCTTTATTTACCTCCACATTTTGAAAATGCGATTCTTGACATTTGTTTGAGAGTCTCATGATGAATAATATTTACCTAAACTTGTGCTTGTTATAGCGATTTACATTCAGATTAAGGACTTTCTCAGATACTATTTGGGAGACTTTGTTCTGGATATGACAGTGTACTCATGGGTATATAAAAATAAGTGTCTGCCATTATATGGTCTAAAGCGAAACTGTCCTTGACTATTTCAAAATCACAAAAGGTCTAGGTGACGCTGCCTGAGGGGAGCTGCGTCCACGCAGTACCAGCAAAAGGATCGTGCCATAATCTCCTTTGGTTCCTAGTCTGCTCCCACAAATAGCGCACTTGGAAGGGCCTTGCCTCGTCTGGTTTATGGCCGCTGAATGCCATCTGGTCACGTGGTCGGCAGAGCTGCTAATTAGCAGAGGTGGTTTTCCATCGCTAAGAAAGAGTGATTAAGAATTACAGTACAGTACATTTCCTGTGAGTAACCTGTGTCCATTTTCGTCCATGTTTGGCCAGCCTGGGGTGGTGGAACTTGCGCAGTTATGGGTGCAGATGGCCGAGCTTTAATCCTGCTTTAAATTAGCCCTGTTCACATCTTCGACCAAACTTGAACAGACATGCGTAGGCTTTGACAGGATGGAAGCAGAATATTGGCAAAATTAAGATCTTACAGAGACGCAAGGCTTTACCCTTGCTCTTTGATAGCCACTGTATTGATTAGCTGCAGCCGTAGTCCATTTTAGCCTTGTCCCTTCCCCCTTGACATTCTCCCTGCCCATGGTATCTCAGAGGATTTAGCGAAGTGTCCTCTCCAAAGGGCACACAGCTCTAACCCTGTTGCATCACATGATCAGGCAGAGCTACTTAAGAGAGCTTGCCAGTCTCGGAAATAAAGGGGACAATATGCTTTGGATGTAGTTGATTCAGGAGTAGAATGGAGTAATATACAGACAAGAGCACAATTATGGCCAATAGTAAGTGAACTGAAAGATATCATTGCATTAATATATTTTTTAGGATACACTCATTAAAATCAAGCAAGTTTCCAGTATATTATGTAAAAAAAATGCCTTCAGAAAAACTAATACATATATATATAACTAATATATATATATATATAGTTATATATGTATAGTTATATATTGTTTGTTTTGGTGGACAAATGTCAATTCACTATGGTAATATACTCACACAAGCGTATTGTATATATACAACTACACACGTTGTTAGATTTGTGACACCTTGTGTGAAATGTAACACTAACAACTTTGTCAGCAATTTAACCCAAGCAAAGTAATCAGATTTTTTTGTGTCATATTCACTGTGGTGCTAAAATTAAATGGCCCTGCTCTCCCAATGCTCTCTCGATGCAGTGAGTTTGTAATAACCAGCCTGGCAATTACTCCCCCATATGGTTTATGGCATGGACTGTTTTAGAGCAGCCATCCTTGACAAGAAATCAAATTTTGATGGAAAACTTCGGCCTGCCTCAGTATTTAGAAGAGTTAACCATTCCTTTTTACACCTTAAAACAATCGATATACAAACAAGCTGATTTAAATGCTGTGTAACAATGGTTGTTGCCATGTTCGCAATTGCTCACAAACTGATCAGCATATTAAACTCAACCAGGCCTATTTTTTGGGTATAACGAGTGATTTTAGTCATGATACTCATACTTGAATTTGAAATGAGAGTTTACCTTGATTTATTTGTAACTGTAAAATTAACAGTTTATTTTACATGTAATTCTTCAAACACAACAAACAAATATACACATCTAACAATTTCACAAGTGGAAGATTTTTGTACATTTTTGCGTTATTTCATATCATTTTGTCTCAGTGACATGAAATAATCCCATAGATTCCATCAAAAATGGATACAGTATGTCAGATGAACAGAGGTTGATTTGTAAAGAGGTATTTAAGGGGGATTCAGTGTGATTGTGTTGCTGCTGTGACTCTTATGCGGTTGTGACATGAATAATAGATTGCATTCATAGTGGATGTCAGTGACATGACACTGTTGTTGTGTTGGGAGTAGAGGAGCGTGTATGACCTGCAGTGTTTACTGCAGTGTGTGGGTGAGAGAGACAGAGAGATAGATAGATGAGAGAGAGAGAGAGAGAGAGAGAGAGAGAGAGAGAGAGAGAGAGAGAGAGAGAGAGAGAGAGAGAGAGAGAG
>JBBJLR010000042.1:22994219-23009269 GCA_037577145.1 Brachypetersius gabonensis | reverse complement strand
GAGAGAGAGAGAGAGAGAGAGAGAGAGAGAGAGAGAGAGAGAGAGAGAGAGAGAGAGAGAGAGAGAGAGAGAAGAGGTATGAAGAGTTATGGATGTTTAAGCTTATAGTGCTATTTCATATTCTAATTCATATTCATTCATTTTAAGAGAATGTAACCGGAAGGCCATCAGAAGCATAACAATCCTAAATGGTTAGATGTTGGCAAGGCCTTCAGAGATCCTTTAAGGCATCCTACTAATTATTTAAAACCTGTGAAATGCACAAGACAAGCAGATTAGACTCATTTTACAAATTCCTTTTTTTGTTTCTTGTGCAGTTGCGCTTCATGTACGATGCTGGATCACACATTCATCATTTCTCTTTTCAGTTCTCCAAGTCATATCCACCTGTTATTTTTTTTTATTTCAGCTCTACTCTTGCGGCAAAAAAAATGTATGAGCAGAAGCATCTCAGTGACATTTTCCTAATACAGAGAAATTTGGCTGGAGTCCAGCCGCTGCCACCATGCAGGTCAGGAGACAAAGTGAGAGAGAAAGAGCACTTTGAGGGTCTGGCAAGACTGTATTAACTGGAGTGTGAGATGATATCAATCACTCCAGAGCACCTTCACCTTTTCAGCCTACCAGTGTGTGTGTGTGTGTGTGTGTGTATGTGTGTGTGTGTGTGTATGCCTGCACAAAAAAGACTGCCATTATTGCTCCATGCTGCCGAGGTCACGAAAGAGGAAAGGTGTTCCAAATAATCAACTGAGTGGTGTATCTACACAAAGAGAGCTGAGTGTTTAATATAGAACGGGTCTGGCAGGTGCTTTATAGGATAGTTTAAGAGGTGCTATTGAATACTTAGAGTCGATGAGGTTCATGCATTTTTCAGCCACATTTTGCCCGGAACTGGATTAAAAGCCAGTTCCTGCTCAATGAATGTGCAATTTTTCACCAGAGATGACATTTTACATCTAATTACACAATTTTCTGGGAACATTTCTCCCCAATAGCACCTCTTCTTCGAAGATGAATGCAAATTTGGTTGGGCAGCTTCATAAAGAAGTTCCTAGAGTCGAAATCAGCATTTCAGACTATGAGCAATTGCCCAATAGGAGCATTGACCACTCATTTAGTTGATTAAAAGCTCCATATCATGGAAAATTGGTATTGCTTTCTCATTTTATTTTTATCATAAAAGACAATATACCTCATTTCAACTTTAGAAACTGTTCACTCCTTATAATCCACGGTCTTTGTAATCCAGCTGCAAAAATAGCTCATTTTAAAGGATCCTGGTTGTGATGCCACAACCATGAACACATTTAAATATGACCACATATTCAGTCTACAGCAGTTTAACCCCGTCCACTCCAGCTGAAGTGATGCAGAGTGTTGTTACTGCAGACAGTCTGTGTCAAAGTACACACAGCAAGGTCCATAAAGACATGGTTGGATGAGTTCCGTGTGGAAGAACTTGACTGACCGGCACAGAGCCCTGACCTCAACCCCATCCAACACCTTTGGGATGAACTGGAACAGAGATTGTGATCCAGGCCTCATCCAACATCAGTGTCTGACCTCATAAATGCTCTACAGAACGAATGGGCCAAATTCCCACAGAAACTCCAAAATCTTGTGGATAGCCTTCCAAGAGGATTGGAAGCCATTCTAGCTGCAAAGGAGGACCAACTCAATACTAAAGTCTATGTCATTAAGGCCCTGCTAGTGTAATGTGTATTAGTCAGGCGTCCCAATACTTATAGTGTATGTCAGTACAGTAACAACCTGTAAATGAAAGTCATAAAGTAATGAAAGGCTAGCCATGTAAATTATCATATAAAAAGAAATTCTAGTAGACTTGGGGGCAAGAAAAATGATAGCTCTGACATTAGAATGGGATGACTTGAAGGGATCAGTCCTCAGTCTGATGGAAAAGCAGCCATTCCGCTGTGGTTTAGAGAGATCTGTATAGCTCAGCATGGCATTCAGGCTTCCTGGGAGAGTTTTTGAGGGACACCTTGAGAGTGATTGATCAGCAATGGTTTCAGTGAGACATCTCCATGGAAAAAAAAGTCCTTTGTAAAGGCCAGTAAAGGACCCTGATTCAGCAAGATAAGTGCAGGTTGGTAATGACTATAGATCTTTTATGAAAGAATTTTTCATCATTCTAATCATTTTTCTACTTCTAATGTGCTCTTTACGTGCCGTGAGGAAATTCTAGCATACGGTTTCACATATAGAGCCAAGCTAAGACGTTTTTGCACAATCAGCTCGTTTTCCAAATCCACTTTGTTAAATACCCCTAACTTGTTTTTACATCTTTTATACTTTATATCAGTTCCACTGATAAAGTTGTGCATAAAGCCTTAAAATAAATTCTTTTTTATTAGCAAATAATAAACATGACAAAGAAACAAATGAGAAAAATCCAGCTTTTAAGTCGAGTATTATTCAGTGGGGGGAAATCACACATAAAGAAATAGATTTCAATAGAAATTTGACACATAGCAATGTACAGCATTTTAATAATAATAATGTTTATATTTAAATCAATAGATTTTTCATAAGTGGCTCATCTGGTTCTTTAAGCACTTAATGATGTGTATTTAATCATCATTACCAAGAACCTTTTGAAGAAGGCCCTCTTGACAATTAATATAACATCAATATAACATCAATCTAAGTAACCTCTAGTCTTACATGCACATTCTAAAACTTAGAAAAATAGTAATTTAACATAAACTGTTCCATAAACAGGTATTTTTGAGTGATTACTCTGGTTCTCTTTCAGGTTTGTGACATGATTGAATGAATTTCATTCATCACATTCATTTAAGAGGCCTTTTGGACAGTACTAAAAGACATAATGACTATCCTGATATGACACAGATAAACAAAGATGATCAGCGTAGACATAGGTTTGCTTCTTTAGTTTTGCATGGGAGCAATTTGGGAATGTAGCGAACAAGCAACAGAGGCTTAGTATCACCAGTGGTGCAATCGTGCACTTGCCTCAAAGAACACTGAGATATTAAGGCACTCCAGTAGACTTGCTAATGGGGCTCCTGCCACTGTGGGGACAAACAGACAAAAGTACAATACACACTAATATAACTACATTATATGGACAAGTATTGAAACATGCCTGTTTTTCAGGGTTTGGGCTAGGCCCCTTACTTCCAATGAAAAGCAATTTTAATGATTCATTAAACCAAGACAACACCATGCTTCCAACTTTGTGGACACAGTTTGGGGAAGAACCTTTTCTATTCCAGCATGACTGTGCCCCAACGCACAAAGCATTCAGCATTAGTGTCTGACCTCATAAACGCTCTATAGAATTAAAAAGTGCACAAATTCCTACAGAAACACTCCAAAATCGTAAGGAAAGCCTTCTAATAAGTGTGGAAGCTGTTATAGCTGCAAAGGGGAAGCAACATCATATTAAAGTCTATATACTTAAATTCAATGCCAATAAAGTCCATGTAGATGTAGTGATCACTAGTGATCACTAATTTTGTCCATATTGTGTATTTAATGTGTGCTTGCCCATTTTTTATAATTAACATTATGTCATTAGCCTGTATATATTGATTAAAAAATTAGAAGAGCATCAGAGGTTGGGAAGGCCAAAGGTTTGGTGGCCACTTCCATAACAGATCAGAAGTATATTTTGGCCTCTGCCTTTAGTGGGATGCGTAAAATGTCCTCAGAGAGATGATTAAGACTATTTTGAATTGGGCTTTAGACCCTAAATTTAAGTTTGAGCACTGCAGTTTCCTACTGTTTAACTTTACAGCTTTAATTTTACCCTTAAGCATTTAGCATTTAACTTAAGACGAATATTCAGTCACAGGTCTGAATCCTTTTGAAGGAGATATACTAGACGACTTCTAGAGAGGATCGATCAGCAGGACAGTTTTTAAGGTTCAGGGAAGTTTCAGTCACCGTCTCTCCGGAGCGAAACGCAGAACGTCCAGAAGAGGTTTTACTAAAAGTTTGTGGTATTTGGGTAGGTCAGAGGCAGAGAAGTCATTACACGTAATCAAAGTCACAGAAGAGCTCATTTATCACAGAGCGCATGAGCTGACCGCAGACAGAAGCACAGGTCACATTGGGTCTTTCTGTGTGGTCATAACCTTTTATTAATGTTGTGTTTTTCATGGAAAATACAGATGGATGAAAGTCCAAACCATAATCAGTACCATCATAATACTCTATTTATTTTCACCAATATAATCATGTCCATTAATTTAACTTTCCTATATTGCTAGATTTGTACTACTTTTCAACAGTATATAGACATTGCTTCACCCAACTTTTCATCAAAATCAAAAGTCTTGGGACACACCTGTTTTTCAGGGCTTGGGTTAGGATGAACTGGAACAGAGATACAGCTAGGACTTCTTGTCTAACATCAGTGCCTGACCTGACCTCACAAAATCTTGTGGACAGCTATCCAAGAAGAGTGGAAGCTGTTCTAGCTGCAAAGAGGAGACCAGCACCTTATTAAAGTCTATGAATTTAAATGCATTGTCATTAAAGTCCCTGTTGGTGGGATGACCCAGTACTTTTGTCCACATTGTGTTTTCATAGAAAGTTTGTCCAGCCTTTGGCGCCTTGCTTACTCTCTACTTTACTGAGAAGGCTAGATGGAACATCGCTGTGAGGATTTGATTGCATTTAGCCACAAGAGTATTATTGAGGTCATATAACAATGTTGGAAATTAGTCCTGGATCACAAAGGTACTGAAAAGAGCTCCATCACTCCAGAGAGCACAGTTTCAGAGTCTAATGCTTAGGCCTTTTTAACTCTCTTGGCCATGCTTGGCTTTGGGCTTAAATGCAGCTGCTCCAGAGCAGCCCATTCTATTGACAGAGCTTTTCTATGAACATAGTATAAGCTGTGTGGGCTCAGCTGAACACCTGTGTCAGCAAAGGGGCACTTTGAGGTAATTAAAGGCGGATGTTTCGCAGATACACTGGCTACTATATTGGCTTTAGGCTGGGTGAAATACACAAGATTTGTTTCTTCTTCACTTGCACTGATCTGTTATATTTTAGGCTTGTCGTGAGCATGCATACATTTACTGGCGTGACTGTCACTATATAACTGTGTTCCAAATCAGAGCTGATTTTGATATATTTTGGATGCGATTATTCTAAACTGTTCAGCCTACCTCCCCAAAGCCTTAGCATCAGCTCCCCTGACTCGTATTTGTGGTGATTTGTGGGGCCTGGTGTGATTAATCAAACCGAGCGAGTACCTTTTGTTTTGAACTGTGTGTTCCTTTTCCTCTTTGATTTGTGCTAAACTTCACTTGTTTTTAGGTACAAACACTGTTCTCAAGGGTAGAGCTCCAATACCCTTAGCTGGGTGTTAAGTTAAAGAGCCCATATTGCCGTCTTTTCTAAAAGAGGTTACTGTGGTACATAAAAAGTTTCTAAATGGCCAGTCTGCTCTTCTCAGTCCATTTATATCTTGCTGTTCAGTTGCACAAACTGGCTGTTGTAAATTCGCTGTTTTTGTGATGTCACAAAGATAATTTACATTTTTTTACATATACGTATATTTACATATATTTTCATTCGTTTTAAAGACACAGTAACAAAATCAGCCCGTTCATGTTTTAAAGGATGTTAAAATAAAATATGTCTGTTTTTGGATAGTAAAACCACACAAATGTCACAGTTGGAGTTGCAGAAAATGAAGAGCAGTGTAGGATATAGGCTCTTCGTCCTGGGAAAGTCAGTGTCGTGTAACTTATTTAATATGCATAAGATCATGTTGTATTTTCGACAGTGTTGATATCCTTGTGGACAAAAACATACCTGGCAGGGAAGGACTGAACAGTATCATTTGTTTCTCATTATCATGCCACTAGCCTTTGCATTATTAATCAGGACTTCATTCGCGCTGGAATAAACCAGATCCAGCCTTGGCACCTTGTTCACATACTAAACACATTCAGGTTACAATCAGAGACAAATGAAGGAAAAACATATTTTCTTCAAACACTTTGACATGACACACACTACCGTTTATTTTTAAATCAGCATCTCTATGAGTATGACAACTATTCCATGCCAGTGTCTGTTCAATTCCTACACTAGCACCTCATTCTGCTTCATGAAGTACTGATTAGTGATCACCTGAATCAGATATTATTAAATGAAGAGAACACTGCTGTAATCAACACTCTCCTCTCACAATGCGACTAGCTGGATGGCAAAACGCTATGAGAATGTCAATGGTAATTATTATTTATTTTAATATTTTGTCATTTCCTTTTAAAACAATGCTTTAATGAATAATACTTTTTTGGAGAAATATTATCAGAAGTTCTTAAAAACTAAGGCAAAGCAGTTCAGTTCAATACTTGCACCTATGAAAGATAAAACCTGAGAAACTGAACTGAAATTCTTGCAGTGGTCTCTTTTTTTTCGAGCTGTATTTACAATACCACAGTCCAGCTTGGTAACACAGCATTTTAACCTGTAAACTCATGCACAGGTCAAACGCAATGAGAGGCAGTACATGTTTTGCGCATATTGCACAGCTCTAGCACTGGGTGTTTTTGTGGCCTCTGTAAAATCTGGCCGGGACCAGATTGGAGCTGGAACGCCCCGTGCTGTAATGACGCTCCAGCAAGAGCAAGCTATGTGTTATTAACGTGACGTGACAACAAAAATGCATACTATTACCTCCACCTACCCGGCCCACACAAGCTCTGAGTTTCTGCCACAGCCGGGAGCCATGCCAGTGTCTTTTTAGAATAAAGCCGTGGTGTCTTTATCCTCTAAACGCAGCCTCATCATGAAGCTGCTTCCGCTGCTGCTTTGTTACATGTGCTGTAGAAACCCTGTGTTTTAAAGGGCAAGGCTTTGTATCAGGAATAGATCAAAACTGTACCCTCTAGATAATTGAACATGGATTTAAAGGGTGATCCCTCTGTAAGAGCTTGATGGACATTCATATGTGCTTTTACCTGTAAGTTTTTACTTTACAGACTTCCTCATTTATCTCTTTTTGAAGTATTTTGAAATAAAGGCTGTTGTCTTTAGTCATTGTTCAGTTAAGTTTATCATTTAGCCTTTAAAAGATGAGGATTCAGTGGGTGGACAAGTTCGCTGCATCACAATCCTTGCACAAGTCTCCTAATGCTGGATTCGCCTACATCTGTAATACGATTAAAACTTTAAGTAGTTCTGGATTAGAGCTTCTGCAATAAATGTAAATAAATAAATAAACAAATACATGTAAATAAATACACCTCTTGATTAACTAATAAAGTTGTATTACATGAATACTAACCTAAACAAAACTGACCCTAAAATCCAGCCACTGACACATTCAGAGGTTTGCTGTTTTGGCTCCTTAACGCATTAAAATATGCCCTCAGAGTAGTGGGGCACTGTGCACTGTGTCATTGTATCAGCTTGGGTCAGTATCTACATAAATCAATGTAGAATTTAAGCTTACTGTGTGCTTCCGTGTTTTACTGCAAAACATGCTTTTAGGGCCCAACTGACGGAAAACCAAATTTCCTTCATTTAAAATGAAACCGTTTAATTTTAACTTGTAGAATGTAGCATTGTTACTCCAGTCCATGCAGTCCTTTATGAACGCACAATTGCAAAAGCAGCCAATTTTGAATTCATTGTTATTGCGATGGTACAAAATCAAATACAGTTTCATACGTTTTCCTATTCAGCCTTCAGCAGTTAAGCTCGTCCCAGTTATTATAAGAAGTCAGTTGGATTAGAGGTCATTTACATCTTAGTGATTGTTTGTGGCACATAAATCCACATAAACTTCATAAGTGAGGAAAACTATAGAACAATATGGATTAAGGCCCCTTAATCGATGCTGCCCTTATTGGTGGATGCACATCATGTCACTATGGAAATACTTAAAAATAATTTATTTACTCAGGAAAAAATACACCCATGTTCACCAGTTTACATGCTCAAAATGATTTTGACAAAATGTACATTTTTGTCTAAGAGTTGTTTGGATCGTATTCTATGAGAATAAATGTCGACAGCATTATGAAATCACAGTATTAAAGGAGACAAGTAGCGTTCAATTCATTGCATTACGCAATATATTAATTATTACTCCGCTGTAGCTTATTGGCACAAGAGAAAACTGGATTCCAAACTTTCTATACTACAGTATATTTATGTTTATAGATAAGTGATATAAATTTTGAGTGATTTTGAATTTATTAAATGTTTTGGTTTTAAAAAAATATTTTTACCCATATATTTCTTAGATCAAACAAATCAAAGTGCTGGGAATATAGAATGTAAATGTAATTCGTTAAATAACTACATCATTCTGTATTCCAATACTTTGACTTTTAAAGGTTAAAAGGGAGAAAAAGCAGCTTTTCTGTAGCAGCTTTAAAGGGTTAAGAAAGACAAAGGCCCCGTTGGACAGCCGGAATAGCACCCTGTGCACTGGCACACACTAGCGAATGTGAGGGGTTTTGCATGTAAGTAGCGGTCTGAGGAATCGCCTGTACATCATGGGGAGTCATCAGGGCCACATTTATTGACTAATCACTGTAATCAGTACACACCCCTCCACTGTGTGTTTCCTGCATCCCCCGCACATGCAAAACACACTGCTGAACAGATCAGACAGCGCAGCCACAGGGAAAGTTAAGATATGCTTGGTTAACCCCTCAAAATCCCGTCGACCTGCCATACAATTACACGATCTCCATTCCAGTAACCCCAAAGGTGTTGAATGTGGTCCAACTTATCCAGCCATGTCTTTATGGAGCTTGCTTTGTGCACTGGGGCACAGTCATGCTGGAATAGAAAAGGTTCTTCCCCAAACTGTGTCCACAAAGTTGGAAGCATGGCGTTGTTCAAAATGTCTTGTATGAGGATTACCCTACCCTTCAATGGTAATAACAGGTGTGTCCCAATACGTTTGTCCATATAGTGTATAAAATTGCATTACAGAACAAAGGGAAAAACATTAAGGAACAAACGAAATTACGCTAGACTTAGGAATTACATTATGTCACGGAACAAAAGCAATTACTTTACTTTATGGAATTATAGTACAGAACAAGCAGGATCACATTACGGAACAAATTAAATCACATTACGGAACAGTCAGGTGTACAGACTTTTGATACTAGTTTACATGGAATTCCTGTTTGTGTCTACACATTTTTTCTCCTTTTACTTTGAAAAAGAAATGTCTTCTGCTATGTACAAACACAAATGGGATGAGAAATGAAAGGTTAGAATCTGAACCTTCCATAGAATTCCTCAGCTTGATCCAGAGAGATCAGAGGAAGTAGAAACTCAATTTGTGCTTTTGTTATCTGCAACGTCCGAGTGTTAAAGCAGCGTATGTTTCTCCACAGTCGGCTCTGTTACGTCATTAGCACAGCGTAGCAGGCTGAATGTCACTTACTCAGCACTAAGGATCCTGAGAGAATGCCAGGTTCGCTCCAGATAAACCCACCCTATAAAAAACCCACTAAATCAAATGGATCCCGTGTCACCCTTCTATAAATACCCACGATATCGATCAAGACATTCTTGGGTTTCCAGACAGAATTTCTTCTTCCTCTGTGGGCTGAAATGATAACAGTGTTTTCCAGAAATAATTCAACCTTCATTGTTCCCCCCTGAAAGCCAAGAGACTTGCAGAGAGCTGCTTTATCACATGCTTCATTATTTATGCCCGGGGTGCTCTTTTCTAGTGTTATCTGTAAGTGATAATATAACACACCCTGCATTAGTGATCCAGCTATATGCTGCAGAGTGCCTTTAAATGGGCTTCTAGGGTGTGTATGTGTGTGTGTCTAAACATGCAGACATATTAACATATACACATATGTAACCATATGTAAGCATATTTATAATTTATTTGATATTTTTAACATTATATATTGTATGCTGTTGATACTTTATATACTAGAAGTACATTTTTCTTTAAAATGAAACATGAGCTGTCCATGGTGCTGAACACAGGCCTGCTCAGGTCTATTAGTGGTTTACTTTTTCTATTTTATTATGTACACATAATAAAAAAATTACTTCTATAAGTACAAAATGCAAATTATAAAACCGAATTGAACTGGATTGTGATCAGTTTGCCTCAAAGCTAAACTTTTGTTGCACCCCTCTGCTTGTCAGCCATGTGAGTGATTCTATTTTCTCTTCCCAGACTTGTTTAAATCCACCACATTGTGTAAGATTAAAAGGCAAATCCTCATGTTCTGCCAGATTGCATTCCGCAAACAATTCTGGCACGGATAGATATTTTTACACGTTCGTTTTTGAGGCCTCCGTTGGTTGGTACAGTAACTCAGCAGGCGGTGGAGCCGAACGAGGGAGAGGAGAAAAAACGTTCAGATCTTCCAATTAATCTGCTTAGCCATGAGGCCAGATGTTCCAAGGACTAAAAGACCGGCCCAGGTCACAAAGAGCTCAGACAGGACAGCTGCACCCAAAACCAGCCACTGGGTCCACAATGGCACCCCTACTAGTCCTTCCAGCAACTACTGAAACACCAATGCAGTTCTTTCTGGAGTTCAGACACTAAATACAAAATGTCTAAAGCTATCATTAAACAACAATATTTACTTAGACACTTTCATTTAATGGCTGTTAATTATAATCGGCTCATTAATCTGTAATTACATGGAAAAAACAGTTGTTCATAAAGGAATGGTTTACATAATTTTTCACTAACTCCAGATGAAGAGGTGACATATTCAGCTCCAGAAATTAAAAATTCTCCTCAGGAGTTTGTTTCAAGTGCCCAAACACTCATACTGCTGGACGTCGTGCCACTGAAGGGAAATCCAGAATTTTTACTTTCTGGCCTGAATTTACCACATCTGCCCAGGTGTACTCAACCGTTCAAGTCATGTTCAGTGTTCCAGAAGAAGCCAATAGTCCCCAAATCCTTTCTTTACATACACACTCTCTAGTCTCCTTATCTGTTCAGACCACATCCAGCTCTTAATTAAGGTGGAATAGACTTGCTAATGTGGTGTGGAACACAGTAGGACTTACTGTGAGCAAAGAAAATGAGCAAAACTTCAAAGATCAGGGCAGATTTTAAGACATCAGGGTCTGTTTTCACAAACCACCTCAGGAGGGCTGATCAAGAATCAGTTTTTGTGACGTTTTTGTGATTCAAGCTCACCAGCTGCTTGGTGGAGTTCATTTTTATAACTCACAGTAATTCATACTATGTCCTAATCCACATCCACAAGTCTGCACCACCTTACTGAAAAGAGCTGAATGCAATCTGAGTGTGTGGAAAAAAGTCTTAATGATAACAAATGAGTGAATGTTGACCCCTAACATTAGCCTTGTAACTCCAGGTCTAAGATAAAGAAACTAAATTTGTGCTCCGAACATATTTTGCCCGAGAATCTACATGTGGGTAAGTGGAAAAGTGCATAAGTGATAACTTTGGCCAAACTACTCATTCAAGTTATTAGAGTGCAGAAGCCTGGACCTGCCTTCAACTTCTGTCCTTTTAATGGGCTTAAATGCTAAATAATCAGGTGCAATATTACAAATTTGCTGCACATTCTAAGGACTATTAGTAGATATTTATATGCATTTAATGTGCCTCTGCATTGTAGCTCAACTGTTATACTGTCAGAAATTATTTCTTGGCAAATAGGAAATCTATTTAATATTTGACATTATGAGATTGCTGTAATTATTCATTCAATTTCTAGATATTTAGCTTAAGGTAAGTTGCAAGTGAAATGATCTCATTGTGTTCGCAGATATTTTTGCTTGTTTAACCCTTTTCAGGGAAACCACATAATGTTATTTTGCACTGTTCAGGAAGTCCCTCAATTTAGATTTAAAGATGTAAAAGATGTAAATGCCCCATCAATGAAGAATTCTGTGTCCAAACCAGAATTATTTTAGAAATATTTTAGAATTATTTTATATATATACAGTAACCCCGCACTTTTACGCAGATCAGCTTTCGCAGATTCAGTCTAACGTGGATTTTTTCTGAAAACCCAACAGATAATGGTATGCGGAAATCCCTACAATAACCCGGAAACTGCAAATATCATCCCCTTGTGACTGTATATATATATATTTTTAAACATAATTTACTAATTTTGTAACATAAAAATTAATGTAAATTCAGCTACATATAACTGTATAAATATAGAAAGCACATCTTGAAATGGTAAAATACCGCTGTACTTAGAAGCGGGAGGTTTGCTGCTGAGTGGGAGCATCCCACGCTTGCTGTGTTTAGAGGTGGAAAGTTTGAAAGTAGCCAATCTGAGAACGTTATCTAGTTCAGGGACGAGCCTGCTTCAGTATATTGTGGCTTCTCTTTGTCTTGTTTTTTTTATTTTAGTGTTTTAAACTTTTTTTCAACAGTTATCTCAGTTTATTTAGTATTAGTAAGCTGTGCCCTGTCGAAACATGTGGATAGAGAGAGTTTTTCAACGTTTCTTTTGTGTACGAGTTTTTGTTTTGGTAGCGACCCGGTTTTGTGCAATTTCCTCCGGGATCATTAAAGTTTTCTGATGATTTCTCCTTGCTGCGGCCATATGTAGCATCTGTGGTAACTGCAAACCCCTCCCCTTTGGAGCGTCTCAATGTTTCTCTTGTTTTCCATTTTGTCCTTAAAGCCTTGTATTTTTATTACTGTAAATTAAATTTAAATACGGGTTTACCTTTCCATTTTCTTTAACTGAGTTTATAAAATTAAAATGAAAGTGTTTAGGGAGTAGATTTGGGGGCATATTTAGGGTTTGCGCTATAAAAATAATCATTTGTTTTACCACATCAGAACAACGCGGTTTTCACTATATGCGGGTACACTTGGAATGCAACCCTGTACTGGGGTTACTGTATATATGTTTTTATATATATGCATTATATACATTTTTGAAATGAACACCATTTCTATTGATTACAGTGGAGGGGGCAGGAACAGGATTGTTTTACACTCTATCTACCAAGACTTGACCACATACTCAATCTTCATTTGTCACATGGTCAGCATGGACTGCTGTCGCCCATATGTAGCGATGAAAGGGTTAAATTCCCTCAGGAAGTGCCAGGGAAGATCTGCACATGCCCTGGCCTAGCCCCAAAAAACCTCACCGTGTCAAGACATGCTCATGTAATCACATGCCTGGACCAATCCACAGGCGCCCAGACTTCAATAATCCCCTCTCTGTTTCCACCTTTAGTCGCTCTTGCTCTAATAGCTACTTAAAAATACCGCAGCCATCACTAAGCAGAACACAGGGGGAAGCGGAAAGGCACAGTAATGCAGAATCCTTTCGAAGTTCAGAGATGTTTCCAAAACGCTATTTAATTCACCAGTTGGCCTTTATGTTGTTGGAACATTGACTGGCTGATTGAATATTGAACATTTGGTCCAAAATTGATACCTTACATTAATGTACACTTAGTCATTTTCTTTATTCATTCATTTTGGAAATACTGATGGTTTGGTTATGACAGTGAGCTTATTATGGAGCTTCTCTCTCATCTAATTCGCCAGCTGCCTTTTACTTTGTTGGAATATTTCATAACAAATGGAATAATAGCTCCATAATAAATGAATGTACAGGGAGTCATTTTCTTCCTTCTCTTATTTTGGAGATACTGATGGTTTTATTCGGACAGTGAGCTTATTCGTGACTATGGAGCTGCGATTCCTTCTTAAATGAGAAAGAGGTTGCACTTCCTGTCCTTATTGACCTGAGCGTTATAGACCTGAGGATTACAGGTGTTTTTTTTTTTACCTTGCTCCTGACCTCTGACCTGGATGGGGCTCTTTATTGGCCGTGGGCAGCCATCTGCTGAGGACGATGCCTGCGTCACACCATGGCTGCCAATTCAGAGAGTCATGCTAATTCTCCATCTACGTCACATGGTGCCATGAACCTCGGCTAATGCTCCCAGCATTCAGCTGACTTCTTTTTTCTTTGGTGAAGTTTGAATTGAGTTTGCTATTGGGACTCTAATCAACTTTCTGACTGCAAAATATAAATGATGTGATGCCGTTATGACGTATGTGCTGTTAAGACAATGGAGAAAAATGAACAAAAAGTAACTAAAGGGGCTGTTTGTCACATAAAATCGCCAAAATGCAAGCTAAGCACACAAGCGTTTAGCAAAGTTTTAATTCGTGAATCGGCAAAAGTGTGAACTATTTCGCCATGTTTAAACTGATTAACAGAAATGAATTGCTTGTACTGACTTTTTAAAAGATGGTTATCTGGGTGTCTGATAGGCTTCCCTTGAAAAGCTGGCAGTAGGTATCACTGCTGGAGAGGATTTCCTGTGGCACTTTACAGCACTGTGTCCTCTATAGCCTTGAAATGAACCTTCTCCAGGATCAACTACCGTATATAAACGCTGTTTTTTGTCATGAAAACTTGCTGCAATGTATAACAGGGATAGAAATGCTGTTGTACAGGAACAGTTTTTGCCTTCTGCATGTGAGCGGCATGAGATTTTGGTGAGTGTGCTCACATTGTCTTCTACACGGGCGGATGTTTCAGGATAACTGTAATAATAGGATTTAGTTGCTATCTATAGAGAGGATACAGAAAGGTTAGAAGTGGTTACTCACTCTTTCCACCCTGCAGGAAGAATCATGAGAAGTGCCTGGCTAGAGATTTTCATTTATGCATGAATTATCAGAAAATAGTCACTTAATAAGATAGGCTTTATGTTTAATGGCTTCTTAGGGAGGTTAAAAACACCAAAAGACACATGTAAGATGACACAGTTTGCATGTACAGGAACAGTTGCGTCATTAATGTCTTAGTGTAAAGACATTGACACATTTTCCACTGACTCAATAGCAGTCAGTCAACGTGTGATGACTGTAGCTCAAATATAAGGATTAGTTCAATATGGCTGCGCATACGTGGGACGGGTTTCTTTTGATATGGCAGAATTTCAAGTGTGTCACCCATAAGTATTTAATCGCAAGTACATATAAAAACATAAAGGACATCCCATATGCACACACGCGTGCACGCGCACACACACACACACACACAAATATA
>JBBJLR010000042.1:22967119-22992151 GCA_037577145.1 Brachypetersius gabonensis | reverse complement strand
TGTCATGCTGGTCGCTGGCGTAGCGTAATACTGCCCCCACTGATAGTGTGGTACTGCAATGCAGAGGGGCGTTTAATATGGTATGATATATGGTATGATACATATTATATATGGTATGATGCAATATGATATTCATATATCATGTTATATATTGTATCATATGATCTATGCATTGATATATATAATGAATTATATATATATATATATGTGTGTGTGTGTGTGTGTGTGTGTGCACGCGCGTGTTTGTGTGTGTAATAATAGTTTAAGAAGTAAAATAATTGCTTTTGCTGCCTAAACACACTTTTTCTACAAAAGCACCAAAGCCGCCCTGAAAATGAACAAAAAAATTTACAGATTATACCCAAAAGATAACTGCAGTTGCAGTTAACATTTTTAAACATATTACGTTTATGAACCAACTACACACAAACACACACACCGTGAATTCACCATAAGTACAATGAAATCATATTATTGTACTCATACATTTATTTTATAAATATTTTATAACATTTTATTTTACGGAATTGAGAGTTTCACTGTGCTTCTGGCTTGTGGAGCCCTGTGGCCATCTGCTGTAGCTCCGCTTAACTGTGTTTGTGGCGTGTGTATACTGCTAATGAGAAATCTTTGTTTTACTGACAGCAGTCTTTAATGCCATCCCGTTTTATAGTCCACCGCGGACAGTCCCTGCATTCTGATTTCAGCAGGAGCACGCATCCTCCCCAAACCACCTCATCAAGGCAAATAAAAGTGAAAAATTAAAATGGATGAATGACTTCCCTGGGGCCCAGAGTGCAGAGGTTTATTAGTAAGATTGATAATATCATGAACTTCATAGCCTACTGTTCGAATGAATATTAGTGAGGGGCTTTAAGGGGTTTTGTTTCTTGGGGATGGCATGCAGAGTAAGATGGATAAGTGATCAAACTAGTCATTAAAGTCATTGAAAAGCAGGAGACGGTGGGTCCTACACTCAAGCAAAATCTCTGGAAAACTTGATGCACCTTACTGGTTCAATTTACTAGCCCTAATGATCTACAGTATGTGACAATCCTGACCACAAGGCCGTTTTTTCCACATCAGTTTTGTATAATGAGATCACCATAGTGCCTTTGAAATGTAATTTTCCATGATCATTAAATTGAAAGCATTTAGCATGATTCATTATCTGCCTTATGCCTCCATAGATAGTTTATGGAGAACTTTTACTCATTTGATGGACCGTGTAACATTACAAAATAACACATCTGACTGCTGTTGGTTTTGAACTTCACACATAAACAGTACAGAACCAGAACAGAAATACACAACTCATTACTCACCTTTGGTCCAGAATGTCTTTTTGCTGTAATTCTACCATACTAGTGAACACAGGATTTACCACTTGGCAACCCACTCTTTAATTCCCTACAACCAACATCTGCATCTCTGACTGTAGTATACCTTTAAGTAAAAGCACCAACTTTCCACCATTATGCTGCAAACAGTGTGATTGATTTAATGGTGTGAAATGTGATCTGAGGAGAGGCAACCCAGTCTGATCCAGAATATCTGATTACCCAGTCGAGCAAATTAGAAAACCTCAAGAGGCATCCATTCCATAAACTAACAAAGCAGCTGATCAATAAATGCTTGGCACTGCTTATCACCAGAGGTATCTTTGATGAGATTTGTACACGATCGATAAGGCCGCCCACAGTGCATCTCCTGCAATTTTAATAGAGATAAGGGAACACCGCTGTCAAACTTTGTTGGAAACAAATGCATGTATCTCCAAAATAGTAACTTTTCAGAAAAGTCAAAAAACAAATTTCTCTTATAATGGCAGTTAATGTAAAAAAAGGGATTTTGTTTAGTTTATTTTGGACCATTGCTGGTGGACCTTTCATCATCAAACTGACACAATGTCAAGGTGGCAGGAGATATATCAACAGATACATATATTTATGTGTGTGCGTGTGTGTGCGTGTGCATGTGTGCGCGTGTGCGTGTGTGTGTGTGTGTGTGTGTGCGCGTGTGCGTGTGTGTGTGTGCGTGTGTGCGTGTGTGTGTGTGTATATGGAACTGCAGGTGTTTTTATGTTTTATGTTGTATCCAGCTGTATTTCTTCTTTACTTTCTACCATGACTTTTAGTTTCCAAGATTTAATATTTTGTGGAATCCTATATTCCAGCTGTCCTCATATTTCCTGCTTTACTGGTATAATAGATCCACTATCATTTTTAACAGCTGGCAACATGCCCTTTTATTGAAATGCTTCTTCTTTTTTTCAGACATATCCCTTGATTGAATCCAACAGTTTTTTTAGACCACAGTACTTGATTCCATGATGCTTCTGTGTTATATCATTATATTATGTACTTCAGATGTTTGCAGTCATTTGATGGGTTCACAGATAAAGTCACTAATGAACCTTCCATGCAGATGATGGTGGTGTAGTAACACGACACGTCAGGCCAGTGCTTTATTTGTCCTGTGCCACCCAAACATTCCTGTACATTTGTAGTCAACAGTTCTCTCAATTTCTTAATGACATTTTGGACAAAGCACTGTTTAGGTGCCTTTTATAGTCATCTCCCTGGACAAATCTTCATCAGCAGCTTAAATGAGTCCATGGAGTGTAAGCACAAGACTTTTGAATAATTAGCTACACTAATGAATTGGCCATGCAATATTGGCCTAATCAGTCTTTTACACATTACATGTTATTTGAAGGTGTTTGTCAATACATTCAGTTCAGCAAAAAAGTTTAATAGTGCATTATTATTATTATTTTGTGTTAGTGTTATAAGTGTTATAGTTGTTTGATCCATGTAGATGTTATTACTGTCTTTTCACTCAGAATATAAGCAAAACATATGCCATATGCCTTGAAGTGCCTAAACTCCTGCCTTCAATTGTATTAGGTAGTTAACCTAAACTTTTTTCTCTCTTTCATTTCTTTTCAGGTCCTTGCCATTATATCCATCTTGTTCATCATTCTGTCTACCATTGCCCTGTCGCTGAACACATTACCCGAGTTACAAGTCATCGATGAGTTTGGACAGTCAAATGACAACCCTAGCCTTGCCCACGTAGAAGCCGTGTGCATAGCATGGTTCACAATGGAGTACATTCTGCGGTTTCTGTCTTCACCCAACAAATGGAAGTTTTTCAAAGGCCCTCTGAACGTCATTGATCTATTGGCCATATTGCCCTACTACGTCACAATATTCCTTACAGAGTCCAACAAGAGTGTCCTGCAGTTCCAGAATGTACGGCGAGTAGTCCAGATATTCAGGATCATGAGAATACTCAGGATCCTGAAACTGGCTAGGCACTCCACGGGCCTTCAGTCCTTGGGCTTCACTCTCAGAAGAAGCTACAATGAACTGGGCCTGCTGATATTGTTCTTAGCCATGGGAATCATGATCTTCTCCAGTCTGGTGTTCTTCGCAGAGAAAGACGAAGACGCTACAAAATTCACCAGCATTCCAGCATCATTCTGGTGGGCCACGATTACAATGACGACAGTGGGTTATGGAGACATCTATCCACAAACTCTCCTGGGTAAGATAGTGGGTGGGCTTTGTTGCATTGCTGGTGTGCTGGTGATTGCCCTACCCATTCCCATCATTGTAAATAACTTCTCTGAGTTCTATAAAGAGCAGAAGAGGCAGGAGAAGGCTATCAAGCGCAGAGAAGCACTAGAGAGGGCCAAGAGGAATGGCAGCATTGTATCAATGAACATGAAGGACGCTTTTGTCCGTAACATGGAGCTGATGGATGTGGTGATAGAGAAGCCAGAAGAGAAGCCCTCGGACAATCACCTTTCTCCAAGTAGATGGAATTATCAAAAGAGTACAGACTCCATCACCAAACCCTATGATGCAAAATATCAAGAAGTGGTACAGTTGGGATCACCAGATCGACCCGTAAAGCCAACATCAAGCCCTCAACGGCTGAATGCTAAGTCTCTGGAACAGATGTATAACCAGATGACAACCACTCCTGCCGCTGCAAGCACTGGGGCTTTGGTTCCAAAAGGGGGAAGTAAGATGGGCAGGGAAGAGAAACTGGAGATGAAGATTGTTCAGTCAGAGCCAGTGCTGAAGGATCGTCCCATCACTGACATCAGGAGCATGTCAAGCGTGGACAGCTTCGCGAGCTGCACCACAGATGTTAGCGAAGTCGAGAAAACCGCCTTGATCCCCAGTGTGACTGGGATGCAGTCAAGGCACCCCCGCGCCCCACCTCCTCTAGATCTGAGCCAGATCACTGCTTTGGATACACGGGCAAGTGAAAAGGCAAAGCAGCCCACTATTATAAAAGAGGGTCTTTATGAATTTGTCCAGTACAAGCCAGAGAGTAGCACCTTATCTCAAGGGGAGGAGAACCAAAGCTTTGACATGAGCAGCGAAAACATCAAGAGTTCTCCGAGAGCTATCCCGAACAACCCCATAAAAACAAAGGGACTCAAAGTCAATTTAAGTGAATCCGGTGAGGAAGGATCCTCTAGTCTGCATCTAGTGGTTACCGATGATACAGCCACACTTACGCCACCGTCCTGGCAAAGCCCAAAATCCCCAGGGAGAGGTTTTGAAGGGGAAGGGTCAATGAGATCCCCATCCCCGGGTTTTGTCCCAACTTCCGGTGAAAGCCAGAGAGGGAAGAATCACGTCGAGAGGCCGACAACAGTCTCTCCTGCTTCACCTAAAACTGCACTGAACTGTTCCCCTGGCATGACTGGTGCCAGCAGCATAGAGAGCACTTCAGATAGCGCTCAAAGCGGGCAGAAAGTCGTCAACCACCTCCTGTCGCCAGATATCCTCAAACCAACAGGAGATGGAAACCTTTCTCCACCATGTGAAACAAGCATGTGATGTGGCTACCTTTGTAGATACTCATGGATTGACAAGAAGTGATAAACAAGCACTGGAAAAGGCACACTGACGTTCCGGTGTAGTGAAGAGAAGGTTCTGTTGCTTGCGTGGCAGGACATGTCCATCTAAAGTATGTTTGATGCTTAATGATGACAGGACTGCATTTCTGCAGAGGAAGAGACTCATGCTGTATGGACATGGTGTGTGGGCCTGTCTGTTCATACAAGGAAGGACAATAATGAACATTATTCTTTTCCTTTCTATATACATATTTCAGTTGTTTGATTTGGCAAGTCTGTAAACTATGGTGTTGTACTCCAGATCAATCAAAGAGAATATGATAAAAACAGATTTATTGACAGATTTATTATTAGGTGTCCACCCAATAGATGAGATGAGGCAGGCATCCACAAATGGCTTCTGTCGGGGCCTGAAGCAAAAGATGGTTTTTGATGGGCACACCAGTAATCCATTCACTGTCAAAGTGCTGCCACTGTATGCAAATGAGATCACAGGACTTGAATCTGAGCACCAACATGCTCTCACAAAATATGGCCTTCGTGAATTTATTTGGTGAATTCTGGCTGTGTGCTACGCCTCAGTGGCAAGACTCGAGGCAAAATGCAGGATTCACTTCCCTTTGATAAGTAGTTCATCTGCCCCATGCCATTTAAGTCCCCAAGGCACAGCACAGAAGACCAAAAAAGACCAAAAAATATCATTAAATATCATTTACATTTCTATGTTAGCATGTTATTCTTCAGATGTTTAGCATATATTAGCCTATAGATGTTTGGGTTTCACCATTTATTAGGTGGAAAAAAGTGCACGCACTGATTATACAGATTGTCCAGCACATTTTTATCACTGTGGACAAAACCCCTACTTTTCTGGAAGAGATCACTGCTGTAATTTGTGTTGCCTTTCATTCACACAGATCAGGAAAAAACAGAAGTTGATTAGAAGTTTGGGAAAGCATCCTTGGGTTTATGCAGCAGCGCCCTCTGCTGCAAGGAAGAGAACGGCACTTTATATTTCTATATAAGACGACATGAGTTGGTGGAGATAGCTCACTATGGAATGAATGTTTTGTTAGTTTTTTTTCTTTCTGGTGTGTTAAACGAATGCCAGAGTGCAAAAAAACTTCACGACTCTTCATAGGCACCAGAGTTCATTATTTCCAGGATCTACAGGACCTACTACTGTCCGCAACACCTGAAATACTGATGCGAGGTTCTTGCTTGTGGGGGAGGGGGCGATTTTTCTTTTTTTTTTTAAGAAACAGTAGACAGGATTACAGTTCCTGCTTTCAATATTAAATGATGCGTGCCTTTTCATAAATATTTATGAGAAGGCGGTAAAGATATTTGGCTTTGTTCGTATCTGTACAGAAAAATTCTACTTTTTATAGAGTAAAATATGCAAGTACAATTGAGTTCTCAGGTTTTGTATTATAACTTGAAAAGCACTATCATCACGGCTTCTTTACTAGACAGTTGTTTCATTTTGCAACAACAAATATAATCACTGTATCGATGTCAGGGACAGGAAATGGTAGCTCAAAACATATCCCAAGGCGAACCCAACTTCTAGTCTTATTTACAATGCAAGTCTCATTCTATCAGCCATAAAGGGAGGTGAGAACCTCTCGAAATGGAGATATATATATCATCTATACACTTATATAAACTGCACAGTGTAGAGTACAGTGTACATGAGAAACTGGAAGCTGTCATTTCTGCATTTACTCTCATGCTGATGTCTTTTAATTTCTTTTTTTTTCCCTGAAGTTCAGTTGGTAGTTTTGTGGCAGTGGCAAGTAGTCATTTCTATTGTACAATTAAGTTGAAAATAGTGACTGGATTGTTCCAAACACCGTGAACTACCATAAAAGACCAAATAAATGTTTGTACAGGAACGTGCAACTGAATGCATTATTTAACATTACAAAGGTGTGCAGGATAACCCCCCCCCCCCATCTTTGTTTCAGATATTTGAATTCCCACTAACCAAGCTAAGCACCATGATTCCTAAATTCTGCTCCACTATAAAGAACATTTTAAAGCTAATCTACTTTTCAGAAAGTATGTTCATGCTCATTTTTTATGGATGTAAAAATGAAAAAGTGATACCAATGGTTCTCAAACCTGGTTCTAAGTGCATCACTATCCACATGCTGTAGGATCCCTTATGAACAACATATTTTCACTCTTAACTGGAACGTTCCTAACTGGCCTCCTTAAAACTGAACAAAATCCAGAACCAGGACTGAGAACCACTGCAGTATGTAACTGGCAGCACTACCCAAGTAGTTTTATGCTCCAGGTATCTGTACTAGCTATAGATACAGATCAAAAAAATGTATGTACTGAGGCAAATATAAAGTGCACAATATGTTTTGCAGTTCATTAATGAAATAAGGATCCAAATGGCTGTTGCTCAGAACCAATTTTTTGAAATTCAAATATTTTCAGCACAATAGGAATAAGGTTGTTACAGGAACGACTTGACAAGCACTAAAACTGCATTCCTCTCACTTTAATTTGAACTGAGCTAATCTATTAAGACATGTTAGCCTGGGCAGCATCATTCTTCTGTCAAATCACTGGCCACTAGGTGGCATCATACATCCTCCAAAGGCGCAGGTTGGATGAAGTCCCTGCATCATGCACGCAAAGAAAGCTGTCAAACACTCCATTTGTGTATTTAATGTTTTATTTTCATTGGATGCAAAAATGTCCAGGTGCACCTGCAAAACAAGAAAGTCTTTTGTTAGAAAATCCTCCACAGGTGAGCAGGTTTTGGAAATGATACGTCTTACCATTCCTTTATCTCTAGCATGTTGGTTGATTACTAGGTTTTCAGATTTTTCATATTGATATACATTTAAAATAAACATGAATTTTCCTGCAAGAGGCAGAAAAGCAGTGGATTCGTTACATCTGACAGAGCAAAAAGAAATCCGTTTTGAACCACTGCCTTAATTGTCAACTCCATGAATGCTATACCCAGCAAGCAACTTAAAAAAAAAAAAAACACGCTTTCAAATTGCTTAAGTCACTGAAATTTCCTAACGGGACAATGACCTGTAATAGCCGCACTTGTACATTGTCTTTTTAAATCAATCCTTTCAAACACTCTAAACTGAAGTGCTGGGTAATGTGACGATACTAATAATGATATACCATGTCACAGTCTGTTTTTCTATGCAAAATGTGACTGTATTTATAGGACACAGCAACTTTTCAATACAGGGCATAATTTTGTTTATTTTGATATACAGCAGTGCAGCGACGAACATACTGAAACATCGTTTGTTCTTGCCACATTATTAATCAATAAAGGTTTTGGTGTACCTAAATGGACTGGGATAATAGGGAGATACATTTAAATATGTGGATTTTGTGACATCACAAAAAACAATTTGAAAAGCTTATTGTGTATACATGAACTGTATGGCGGTGGTAAATTCCTAAAGTGAAACAATGTTTACAGATGTTTACTAAGTCTTTTTAATTCCAGAAAAGTGATATGGGCCCTTTAAGTATACTACTACCATATTACCCACCAATACATCAAAACATCCAACAGCATGGAAGAAGCCATCAGAAATCTATACCATTACTTTACAAAATGAAGACGGTTAATACTTAAAGCCAAAACTCTTTCACAAGAGAGGCATATACTGTTAAGCCCCACTTGGTAAAGGTGTCTGGCACACCAAGGCACCCAGCTTTATAATCTGTTTGCCAAGATGTCAGATACGACAGGTAAAAAAACAAACAAAAAAAAAAAACATGGTTCATTTGGAACCATTTGGTATCAAGTATTTGATATCTTTATTTACAGCCAATTAAATACTATTGGTGGCCACAGCATTTGTGACTAATATACATAGGAGTTTAAAAAGGAATACAAGTATTCAAAGGGTTTCAGTCTGAAGCCAACCAGCATTGCTAGAATCTGCCAGGCATAATGGGTCTTTAAATTAGTAATGACTGCATGATTAACAGAATCAGATCTGTAATGACCTACAGAATCTTTTAGCAGCACAGAGAGAACAGCATGACCAAGCATGTTAATCTGGCTTACAAATGACAGCCGTCCGTTAGGTACTCAGCTACCGTTGGCCCCAATGGACAGCACTATCCGCTTCAAAGTCAAGACTACAAAACTAAGAACAGCATTCCAACATGTCAACTCCATCAGCGACTGCACAGCAGACCCTGTGGCTGTGACCTTTGTGGAGTGAAGCTACCTGGAATGAGTAACGGCTTTTTAAGAAGTTTGAACATCCGTTTTCCCTCATTACGATACTGATCCACCCCACATGTATGAAATTACAAAACTATGGTAGCATGTGTTGGTAAGTGATGAGCAAGAGCTCCACTGCTGGTGCTAAATAGGCAAAATAATGGTTTCCTTGCTGTGTGGCTTGGCAGGGGTCTTCAGCAGTTAGCACTATTCACTTAGGGTGCTTTCACACCTACAGCATTTGGTGCACACCAAACGCATTTGGTCCATTGGTTCGGTTCGTTTGCGTTGATATGAATGCAATCTCGGTACTTTGGTGCGCACCACATCAATCGATATGAGACCTGCCTGAAGGGGTGGTCTCGGACCGCTTTATCCGCTCTGCTGTGGTACGGTTCGTCTGGTGTGAAAGCAACCAAACCAAATTGGACAAAACAGTTTAATGCATTATGGGTATCAGACGAGATACGGGATTGGTAGGCCAATGGGAGACCTGATGGATCTGCAAGATCGCCAGCTAATAACAAAATGATCATTCAGGAGGAGGGCAGGTCTCTTCTCCCTGAAGTTGCAAGCAATGCGCCGTCGATGAATAAATCAGTAAGTTTGTTTGGAGTCGCAGCCGCGAATCATGTTCGAAATGAATTGTCTGGAAAAAATGATCTGCGCGTACAATGCAATGCGCGAGGATCAGCGCCATGAGCGCAATGCAAATCTGTTCCTCCATGATTATTGAAAGTGGTGCGATTTTCTAAAAAGTCTGTTTCCGGTGCCGATGGTCTTCGCGGCCTATTTTGGTTCGTTTAGAACTCTGCATATGTGAAAGCAAGCCGTACCCACGTCTGTTTACTACACTAACATTTTTCTGACTGGTGCGGACTAAAGTAATCGAACTATAGGTGCGAAAGCACCCTTAATCTATTGGGAGAAACATGGCGTTGCGGTGCTGCACCTCATTGGTACCGCAGCCCAACATACAGTATTGACAATTTATTTAGCGACCAAAAAATAGATTTCAGTTCCTCTTGCATCCTCTTTTGTATCTCTGCATTATATTTTGTCCATACCATGTTACTTTATTCCCTCTCTACAATGATATTGGTAGGTACTATTCTACGTTATACAAAGTGGTTTTGTCCACTAGATGGATACAAATACAGACAGAAAACTGCGAGATCTACAGACAGACAGATAATGACTAAAGCTTTTCTCTTGTGCATGAGGAGTCTGAGTGATTAAAGAACACTTGAAGAGAAACTGCTCCTGCCTCACTCCACTCTTACCTTTTGCTTCACAACGGATGTTCTATGAATTAAGATATTAACACGACTCAAAGCTGCTTCATTAAGTTATGTTCTCTCACCATGTGTGTTCTTAGTTCATCCTCCTGACCAGTCTGTTTATCTGGTCCTCACGGTTTCCAGCATCTCCTCCCTCCACGAAGTGAGTGGTCTTCTTGTTCATGCCACCACGAGGAGAGGACAGCTTGAACGGCCAGAGGAAGTTGTTGGCAGCTTTGAAGTTCTTTCCAACAGTGTAGATCTCATGAATCAAATCCTCAATACAGATGATTCCAGAGCGACCTGGAAAGAAGTACATGCTGCTTGAGTGGCATTTTCTGAACAGGTCAAAGATGTACACTTTAAATGTACTGTTACACTGTCGTGTTTTTTTTTTTTTTATCCAGGCTACATCTAATCTCAGGCACAATAATCTCCACGCACAATTATTTAAAAGAAGCCAACAGTGTTGTGAAAGTCATACAGAAACTGGGACTTAAATATTATTAACAGCATGCTTACCGAGTCTCTTCTCAATCAGAGAATTGTCTGTCAGAGGAATGCGCTGCTTGTTGATCTTGCCATATCCACGTTTGTAGATCAGCTCACGCACAGATTTCAGGTTGGGATATCTGCGTAACAAACAAAACTTCATGGCAGATAACTTTTTCCACATACAAGACAGATGCATCATATGATGTACATCACTCAGTACATCATAAAATATGAAATTTGAATCTCAAACCAATTTGAGCACTTTTCAGATTTAAAAACTAAAACACAAACATGTCGTGGACAACCAATCACACAGCACCAGAACACTAGAGACATTTTTTACATTACAGTACATACTTTATATATACAGTATATCACTAATTGTAGACTACTCCAGAAGTGATATCAGACTCAGGTCCGTTTTATAAAGGTCTCCCTTACCCCCAAGCAATGTAGGGCTCTGCAATTCTGAGCATGTTGATGGAGGCCTTGTTGAGTTTAACAAACACGCCATTGAATATCTGACGGAGACGCAAGAGCTGCAGCACCTTGCGCACTTTGGGGCTGACGCCGTTGATACTGGAGCAAAAGACAAAAAACCCCCCACTGCATTAGTACACTTAACCAAATGCAAGTAGGAAGACCTTTCAGCAATAAAATGGTTTCAGAGGATTTGGCTTAATTTCAGAGAAATCACCACGGTCGATAAGACGGGGAAAAAAGAGCTGCATCATTAACCACTGTGTGAGATCAAGCGGAAAATAGCATTTCACCCAAAAAATACCCCCATCTTTTAAGAACATTGTTTGCTTTAAATTAAGAACCAAACAAAGTCATTCACTGAGGACCACAAGAGCATTTTGGGTGAAATACGTCTTAGAAAGATCAAGTCTTTACCCTCTGATCCTGATGACAAACGCCAGTTTGGGTTCAGCGGGGACGTAGAAATTGCCTGCTTTGCGAGCCATTCTGTTCAGGCGGATCTCACGTCTGTACATCTCCCTGTACTCCTTGTGGTAACTCTCCGCTCTCTTGAAGATCAGCTTCCTTGTGACTCTGCGGGCCTGAAAGAGAAAGGAAACACAAATTACGCTACAGGTCCAGGTCAGAAAGAATCCATTTGAAAAGGTGCAGCAGAAACATCACTACTTTATATCTCGTGCCAGTTACCTTCTTCTCGGCCAGCTGCACCTTGACACGCTTTGCCTTGACCACGGCATAGTGCTTCCTCTTCTTCAAGAGGCTTTCGGGGACTGAGGGAACCTTCTTCTTTTCTCTAAAAAAGAAAGGATACAGCTGAGCAGTTTCTTACAGTCAATGATTTGATAGTAAAAACTTCAAATATGTTATAGCCTAAGAAACACTTAAATATGCAGGACCAGAAGGCGCTGGGATAAGACTGAAGCCTACAGGTCAATCTAGAAAGAATTTAAACTTGTTGGGCTTCTCATATTACTTGAGCATAATGAGTATTATTTCATCCCAAAGTTCACTTCACCTTATCATACAATCCTAGAAAGCATTTCTTAGTATTTTTCTGTCCCAAGGTCTCCATCTTAAATCCACGATCATAAACTGTGCAGTACTTAATTTAGGTGTTAAAGCCTAAGCAACACTTAAATCAGCAGGACCAGAAGGTGATGGGACAAGACAGGAGCATAAAGGTCTAGCAACAAATTACACTAGTCAAACATTTCATCACTTAACTAGACCATGATATAGGTTTTATTCTCTCAAAAGTAACTTCTACATTACCTCATACAATTCTAGGAAGCACCGCTAGTGTTTTTCTGTCCCAATATCGTTTTAAACTCAAGACTAAAGATTTTGTATTAAAAGGAGAGAGTTTAGTTAGATGCTATTGCTTGATTCTACAGGACCAGAAGATGCTACGATAAGACTGGGGAATTCAAGGCAGTCTAGAAACAATATACACCTGTCAAGCACTTAACTAGACATGACATGAGTCTTGTTTCATCTGAAATGTTCTTCACTAGAACGACACTCTACTGCCTGGTTGATCTACATGTTGGCTAGCAGAGCAAGCTCCATGTACCACCAACTCCAGGAACTAGCAGTCAAAACTAATCCATACTTAAAATGACACACTTTAGGAGCCGATACAGTTTGCCACACACGCTTTTATTTTTCACAAGGACATACTATAACCGTTTACACAGCAGTTCACTCCGCACCAGGCCATTTTATTACACGTTGCTAACGCCTGAGCCACCCGTGGATGTATTAATCAAAAATGTAACGTCTTATGACCATCATCCCCCTAATTTCCACCTGCTAACGTTTATGGGTGATTTAGACTTACGCTCATATAGTTAGTGAGCCGAAACAGGCAGCGTAAGAGCAGATGTTATAAGATTAAAATGACAAGACATCCAACTTACGCTTCACCCGCCATTATCCCCACAGTGAAAGAGGGTTCTACGCATGCGCAGGAGACATCTTATACTCCCACCACACTTCCGGTAAGAACAGTTCGCCTCTGTTGTGGCTGAATTTTCAGCAACGGTTTATAACTCATTCCTTACTTTTACACCACCCTTAATTGTTCGGATCACGAAAAAATCCCTAAGAACAAGAAAACCGTGTGAAATTAATTTGAAAATTAGTCGTGCTTTGTTTTACGTGTCGTTTGTGAGCTTTCCCTGATCTTTAAACCATCCGTTCTCCTAAATGGACGACCGTATATGGTATGTATATTAGAGAATATAGTTCACAGTGTTACGCAGCTTCGGTCAGAATGTGCTCCCCACTGTACTGCCTGCATTTTCAGGAGCGTTTTTAGAGCCCATGTTGGCCATTACATCGTACTAAACTGTTAAATCCCACCTAAGTGTAAAAATCCCCCAAAACGAGGGAATAATTCAATTAAACTGTTTAACCGTCATATTTAATGGTTGCGTTGTTTTGAGCGTTGTTTGTGAGCTTTCGCTGATATATATACCATCCGTCCGGGAGGACCAGCTATGGCTTGTAAATCAGTGAATATGGGCTCAAAGTTTGTCAAAAGTAGCTCGATTTTCAGTAGCGTTCACAGACAATTGTGACTGTTACGGCAATGTAAGAATTCCCCCAAATCAAGTGAAACTATCAATCTGATTTTATAAATGATTATTGCGTTGTTTGGGGGCGTAGGGAACTTTCGCTGATCTGTAAACCGTCCGTTCCCGCAATCGTCTGTGATACACTATATGGACAAAAGTATTGGGACACACTTCGGGGTTTGGTCTAGACCCCTTCCTTACAGCGAAGGACAATCTTAATGCTACTGCATACCTATCCATTTTGGATTATGCCCTGCTTCCATCTTTGTGGACACCGTTTGGAGACTTTTCTATTCCAGCATGACTGTGCCGCGGTGCACATAGCAAGCTCCATAAAGACATGGTTAGATGAGTGCTGTGTGGAAGAACTTGACTGGCCCACACAGAGCCCTGACATTGTACCCCATCCACGAACCGGATGAACTGGATTGCCAGGCCGTATAAATACTCTACAGAATGACTTGGCGCTAATTCCCACAGATAGATCAAAATGTTGCGGAAAGCCATCCAAGAAGATTGGGGGGAGGGGGGAAGGGGGCGGGGCATGTCCATATTAAAGCCTAGTATTTGAATGCAATGTCGTTAAAGTCCCTGCTGGTGGGAGGGTCATGTGTCCCAATACTTTTGTTCAGGTAGTGTATGTAAATTAGAAAGGATGGGCTCAAAGTCTGCGTTACGTAGCCCACGTTTGTGGTTACGCAAACCAGGCACATGTTAAAAGTTGGATATCTGCTACTCTGGAGAAGAAGAGGGTCGAGCTCTGGACCTATTGGACCTGGTGTCTTCAGCTGCTAGGTTGTTTCAGAAGGTCTCCCCTGTGCATAACTCCCAGACTCCTCTCAGGTGGGACAGGTTCTCCTGGAGCGCTCAGAGATGAATATCGTGGTCGAGCTGTTCGTGGTGTGTTTTCGGGTCCTGTGGTCGTTCGTGGTGGCCGGGGCCAAGTGGCTGGTGAAGAAGAGGGAGAAGAAAGTGGATGGCCAGGTGTGTGTCATTACCGGGGCCGGCAGTGGACTCGGGCGGCTCTTCGCCACAGAGTTCGCCCGGAGAGGAGCCAGCCTGGTCCTCTGGGACATCAACCGAGAGGCCAACGAAGAGACAGCAGAGATGGTGCGGGACATCTACCGAGCAACCGTCCCATTTAAAGGTAGAGACACAAGTGGACCCCACGATAAAGCTGGGCATGACATCTCGCTGTGTATATGTATATATGAAAGAGAGGGAGAAAGAGATAAGATAAGTATAAACAGTAATTAAAATCGTATGTATATAAATTAGAGAATCAAAGATAAGACAATAGAAAAAATTAAAAGATGGACAATACACAATAGTGCAGCACTATGACAAGAACGTGTAATAAATTACATTGTAACACTGACATTACTGTGTGTAAAGATTTAGTATACTTTTCCAGCAGGTCGGTAGTGCAAAATAGCTTGTGAAAGTTCCTTAGTGTTAATGCAATAAGACTAAATACAGGAAAATAGCAGCAGATGATAAAAGAATAAGATTAACATTGTCTTTCTTAAAACTATGTAGAGCAAGACTTTCCACACTACTGTAAGTACGAACATGGCAGAAACTATATTTTCAGAAAAAAGCATTTACATGCTATTTGATTTTAAACTTGTAGATCTATGGTTAACTGGTGGGTCCTGGATATCATGAGTAAAATGCACAAAACAAAGATGAAGAGCTAAAAAAGGACACTGCGATTTTAAGCTATTTTATATAATGAAAGTAATACTCCTGTATCAAATATCTGATTAAAAATATAATTAAAACAGAATAATCGTGAAAAAGAATAACATACCAGTATAAACAATACGTCAATACCTGTTCTGTTTGTAGGGTCGGGGGACGGCGTTCAAGAGCTGCCATTGTTCCAGCCCAGGGTTTACACCTATACGTGTGATGTGAGCAAGCGAGAGAGTGTATATTCGACAGCAGAGAAGGTGCGAAGAGAGGTGGGCAATGTCACCCTTCTCATCAATAACGCCGGAGTGGTCTCGGGACACCATCTCCTCGAATGTCCCGATGAGCTGATTGAAAGGACCATGATGGTCAACTGCCATGCCCATTTCTGGGTGAGTGTTTTGATCAATTGGTCGCTAATATAATTAGTCATGAATACAAAGGCCTACAGTGATACGTGTCAGTCACCTTATGGATTTGGAAAGGTGACAGAGGTATGCTAACGCACTCAATTGCTTCACAGACCACCAAGGCTTTTCTTCCCAAGATGCTGGAGCTCAATCAAGGACACATTGTTACTGTGGCCAGCTCCCTGGGGCTGTTCACCACCGCGGGTGTGGAGGTATGTAGCACCCCAAAACTGGTCTTTGACGTTCCAACAGTTCAAATGTTTTATGATTCTTTAAGAAAAATGTCAGATTTCACACTGACTCTGTTCTTTTTTGCATCTTTAGTGTTTTCAATGCTAGTTTTATTTCTATATTTCTTTTGGCTGCTTATCAGTAGTAACACCAGAAATGATCTGATTCTATGCAACCACATGAGACATCAAATGCATCTTCTGTCGTGTTTGTTTCAGGACTATTGTGCAAGCAAGTTTGGTGCGATTGGCTTCCATGAGTCACTGAGCCACGAGCTTAAGGCGACCAATAAAGACGGGATAAAAATGACCCTGGTCTGTCCGTTTCTGGTGGACACGGGCATGTTTAAAGGCTGCAAAATCAGGTTTGTACTTTCTCAGTACGTTGGATTCTGGATGATCCTAATATAGCTTCAACACTGCATTCACTAAAGCCTATATGACAAGTATCACTCATCTGTTTTGTTGATTTAACATATAAAATGGAAGTGTAATTGTTGGGAATATTTTGTCAGATCGTATTTTGTCACCTGTGATGCTACACAGTTTCTCTGTCATTTTAAGGTCATCCGATAGGTTTTGACAGTTGGTGGTAATGTTTTGTTCATGTTTGTGCAGGAAAGAAATGGCACCTTTCTTTCCCCCACTGAAGCCTGAGTATTGTGTGAAACAGGCTATGAGAGCCATTCTCACTGACCAGCCAATGGTCTGCACACCACGCGCCATGTATGTGGTCAACTTCATGAAAACGTACGTACTTCCTAGTTTGAATTGCATTGCTTTCCTCTTCTACAACACTTTTATTACTTTGTAATTTATTACTGATTACAGAAATGTATCTCTGTTTATTGCAGGGTTTTACCGTTTGATGCCATCGTGTGCATGTACCGCTTTATTGGTGCAGATAAATGCATGTATCCCTTCCTGGCTCATCGGAAAGAGGCCACGAACAACAACGAGTCAAAAATTGGGATGTAATTACCTGGTTTCCGTTAAGGACACAGCTCAGCCTTCTCTCTTTCCCCAGATGTAGTTGATCCATCAAGTCATGATTGTTGTTTGAAGCTTCGGTAGTACTGCAGCTACAAGGCTAATGTGGCTAATAAGTATAGGAAGGTTTTAGCTACCTGCAAGTACCATGCAAACCTACTTGCTTATATCATCACGCACCTGCCTCAAACCTTGACAAGTGGTGTCTGACACTTTGACACCATTGGCTATAAAATGAGATAAGAGCATTATTTATCCAGATTTTTGTGTCATTAGCACAAAAAGAGGGCGTAAAAGATAATAGGACAGTAGAAGAAACAAGATAGTAAACATTGGTATAACAAACAGCAGTATAATAGATTATATTGACTATCAATCCCACAATGAGAATTTTTTAGCCTTCCTCTTGAAATTGTTTACCGAATTGTGTCTGTGTGGAAAGTTAATCTTTTTGACAGAGGTGTTTGATGGTTTCGACAGTTTGCAGTGTTAACTGGACTGTTTTACCTTCCTTTACTTTTTATCTACCTTAGTTACTAGTTATTATCTCCATTGCAAAGCTTACGAAGCAACATGTGCGACCCAGTCATGGCTGATTCATCTGAATATTCAAGCATGAATGAGGACTCTGATGCTGATTCTCTGGTGAAGAACCGGTGCTCCGTACCATGCTGTTCCTCTGGAACAAGTACAGACTGTATCCCACAATATGGATATTAAGCTATATTTTCACTTGTTAAGCTATCTGGTCTGTTTTGCCGTTTGTATGCCAGTTAATTTTATAGTCCGTGGTGTAAAAAACACAGATCAGCTGTGATGATGACATTTGCAGTATGTTACTGTAAGATTGTACAGTAGGGCCTATCTTATTTATAGATGATCATGTATGATTTTGTGTTTGTCCTGTTCCTTTGTGTTCACCTGGACAATCTGGCTAAACATGTGAGTGCCTTCTAGCTGAGGCCTTGTGGTTTTAGTCAATCCATTGTTCTGCAACCTCTACAACTGTATTATGTATTTAAAGGTGCATCATGTTGGATTGTTACAATTAAATTGACACAATAAAAAGCCTTTATCGTGTTAATAATCTGGTTTCGAGTTTCATATTGCTAAAAGTGACCTAAACCTTTACACATTTCTGTGTATTTAACACATGAAGCAGTAGCATTTACATTCTTTGTAGCTGATCACGTCAATATACACTTCCAGTCAAAACTTTGGAATTATTTGACATAATTGTTATTAAATAAGATCAGTTTATTTTGGCCTTGACCCCCCAGTGGGCTGTAGTAGTACTGCAAGGGAGCCACTGGCAAGCTTAAAGTATACATTTACCCCTAAACAATTTTCAATATCACTATTACTGTTCTTATAATGGGTGGCAAAATATGTATACTGTTTAGGTCAAGCTCAGAGACTGGTCTGACAACATACATAACCGAAATGTTCATATTCATGTTCATATTCGTGTTCATATTCATGTTCATCTATCTGATGATGTCCTGATCTGATCCATGGCATCAGTATCAGTCGGATTTTGGCTCAGGATTGGATCAGAAATTGGAAGAGACCAAAAATATGATCCAATATGTACAGCATGTCAAATAATAACTAGTAGCCTATTAAACTTATGAGCACGAAAGTAGGCTTTCTGTTAGCATTCCTAAACAGCTGTGGGGTGCTCCAACATTTGACATTTATCACCCTAAACACAGTGTATTGGTGACAGAAACCACTCTAATCAATAATCCTGTTGCGTCTTGCTTCGCTTTATGTAAGGCTGATGTTCGCTTTGCATTTAAATATTTAATTTACTATTTTTAGTAACTTAGTCCTTACTAGGGTTGCGGTAGCCAGAGCCTATCCTGGGGTCTATGGGCCGAGGCAGTGGCTCAGCACCAGCTCACTGACACAAACCTGCGGTCAAGTCACTTGACGCACATTTCTTTGGACTGTGGGAGAAACCAGAGACCCTGGAGGAAAGCCACACAACCATGAGGCACAGGGCTAGGATTTGAACCCCTAAGTCTGCAGGTGTGAGACACAGAGCTACCAATGGGCTCACATTTTTTAGTTTGAGTTCAACTGTGTAGCTGTAGCGGCCTGGGCCCCATTTAATGTGGAACAGAATCTTTGTTTATACTCTCGTTACCTAATACCTTGCTACCTAATGATCAGTAAATATATTAAGTTCATTAAATGAGCTCAACTGCACACAACACACATTATGAACCAAAGTTAAGTCTTGTACTGCACTATTACAGTTGGAATAGGAATAGTTGTACCATTTTCACCTGATTGAACTACTACTAATTCTAAAAATGGTCAAAACTACCAGCAAAAGAATGGATTTAGTATGTCTGCAACTGCAGCCTCTCGCTATGTTAAGTTAGCGATGCGTTTGACTTTTTCAGTTCTAGTTAAGTTGTGTAGTTGTAGCGACCCGGTGCCCCATTTAAGGTGGAACAGTAACTCCAGCTTTATTTGCTAGCCAAGTAAGCAGATTTTTAAAAAATATATTACACTTATTTAATGCACTAAAAGAATCAAAAGACTTGCTTAACTAATGGAAAAAAAAGGTTCTGCCATTACGCAGCATTAGCCCAATTACATCAAGGCACACTTCGCCACTCCCCCACTTTAATCTATAATTCTTGTGACCCTGGTATAGTCTCCTGCTCTCAAGCCTGTTTTTCTTAAGGAAACACTTTAACCTGGTTTAAATCATATTTCTCTGGTTGAACTCAGTTTGTTCAGTTAAAACAATTTAGATCACATTCCTGTTCAGTTACTATAGGTGTCCTGCAGGGCTCTGTTTTGGATGCCCTTCTGTTTATTATCTACCTTTTGTCTCTGGGTCATATTTTTAGGAAATTTAGTGTTCAGTTTCACTTTTAGACAATTTTCTAACTATAGACAATGATCTCACCTGTCCCTCACATTAAGGGGTGGTTATCCTTGACAGTACCTTCACTTTTGAAGCAAACATTCATTAATCACTCGTTCTGCATATTTTCCTCTGCGTAACATTAATTGACTATGTCCATCTTACACCTACTAGTGCACCTACATCTCACTTTGACTACTGTAAACCTATTCTCTTTGGTCTACCACAAAAATCAGTTGCAAGCTACAATTGGTTCAAAACTCGAATAATTACCAGAATTCCATCCATTATACATGTCTTCCAGCAGCTCCACTGGCTTCCAATCAAATATTTTATTGATTTTAAGATTTTACTTCTTAATTTGAAGACACTATAATCTGGAACCTTTGTATCTCTGTGATCTTCTACAGATCTCAATACCTAACTGTTCCCTTAGATGATCTGCCTCTGTCAGTTTCCCTTTACCTCCGGCCCGCTGGAGTACCATGGGATTTAGAGTCTTCAGCCGAGTTGCTCTTCGCCTGTGGAACTCATTCCTCATTCGCATCTTAAGGTGTGTTACCTTTTTAAACATGCAAATTCTGTTTGACCCCTGTTTTAATGAATGGACCCTAATTATTATTGGTATTATAGAGTATAATGGCTGTATAAATTATATTTTATTGTCTTGATAACTTGACAGATTGTTATTGTGTTTGTTTATTGTTTTACTGTTCTTGTAAGGCATCACTGAGTGCCTTGAAAGGCGCCTATAAATAATTAGCATAATTATTATTAGTTGTCCGGGAGTTGCCCTCGTTTGAATCCCAGGCTTGCTAGTGGCACAACTGAGGTTCCCTTGAGCAAGGTACCGTCCCCACACACTGCTGTGTGTCCCTGGGTGCCTGAAAGGGCTAAATGCAGAGAGGTTGCTGGTGCTGTTCACAAAGTGTGCTGTGGTGTGTTCACATATGATAAAATAGTCACTTTACGCAAAATGTGTTTAAAAACCATAAAACTGGGACACTTTCCAAAATTGTAATGGTAATTCAATTGATTTGCCTTTATTTAACAAAGAATGTATTTAAGGAAAGAAAATATTTTCAGCGTTTTCATTGACTAACTTATTGCTATTTGCTAAACATAAACAAGCTTAAAAATTGACGCCTGCAACACACTCCAAAAACATTCTAAATTAGAATCAGTAGTAGTTTATGATTTTCGTCAGAATGGGTGCAGTGCTCTTTATTTAGTTTGAACAACATAAAGATCAGTCTAATCTCATTTTAGACGGCTTATGTTAAGTAGCTAGCCACTGGTGCGTGAAGCAGATCTACGTATACAGCTGCAAAAATGGAGGAAGTTGCAGGACAGATTTAAGGTTACTTGACTATCAATTACTTGAAATCTGTGAAGTTGAACCTATTATAATGATCTTCTACAATGATCTGAAGCTAATATTATATTGTTATATACAATTTCATGGCAATTTTTTCAAACGTTCTTCAGCATACAGGCAGCAAAGAGGGCAGCAATAAAGGTTACGCTGTTTAAGGGGTAAAAAACCTTTTTAGACTAGCACACGAATAGCAAGAATGACTTTAAATATTCCATTTTGCATCTGCATAAGCAGCTTCAGACTCAACTGGACACGGACAGGCCTTCCATTATGAGAGAGATAGGGCCTCCCACAAACTCGACTACATGGAAATAAAATCACTGCACCAGTTCCTTCCTGTTTCCGCGTTCAGTGTGTTGAGCATAGCCTTTCACGCTTTATCACTTACCTTCCGGCGGTGGAAAAATAATGCCCTTTACTGGTGTTAAAGTGAAGATAAGCTCACGTTTATGTATCGCAGCATATTAAGAAGATATATAGAAGATATAAGATGTATATATATATATATATAAATGTGATGTGATTATTCAATAATAACTTTTAATAATAATTTAACAAATAATAATGTTTAGAGAATTATAAACAAAAGCCAAGTTAGAAAATGGACACTTAAAATTGTCTTCATTTTTTATTTTTGGAAGCAATAAATGACAAACATAATGTAATTGTCAATTGTTATATATCAGCCTTTTTCTTAAATGTTTAACCTCCTAGCATTTTTCTCATATTTTCATATAAAAAGGTTCATATAATAAAGGTTTATCTTATCTTACACACACTACTTCTTTCCAATTTAGTCACAATTTTTTTCTCTCTTTTTTCCTTTTATGAAAACCACAATGATTCTGCAGTGAAAATTAAGCTGCTGGACTTCTAATCAGTTCATACTATTTATGAACTGAAGGAGTGACTTATAAAGCACTGCCTAAGAGTTTGCTTTCCATAATATAAAACTAGGTTTGCACTAAAGACATGTATAAAATTATGCTAATATGAGTTTAGTACTTTGAACATAATTTATAATGAAATAAAATCTTAGTCGTCCCAAAAAAACGACTTATTGAGTAAAACATTAATTCCAAGGCCTTTCTTATAATGTTTTTAACATGGCAGGACCTAGAGGTGGGCATTACTCTCTCAAATGGCTGATCTTTATTCTTGCCTGGGGGCATGTAAATGTGCAAAAACATCAGATAAAATTAAAATAACACCTGTGTGGGGCTGGAGGGCTAGGATATGCGGTGGGAACCCGCCACCCCCACAACCCAGGTTAGGATAAGCGGCTCAGATAATGAATGAATGAATAACACCGGCATTATTCGAATAAATGAAATTACTAAGGCTTTTTCATTATGCCAGTGATGTCCATTATGCCTTAGGAGGTTAAAAATAACTTGAAAACCATCTCCAGGCTGTAATCTGAGTAAATGAGTTGTCCCCCACCCCCACACACAATGCCTCTGGAAATCCCACTGTAGGACGACTGGATTACACCATCAGACAGGCATTCACAGACATTCTCTCTGACTAAAGGAGTCTGCGAAAAAGGTCAGACGTAGCTGCTCGGTGTATCGTCCTTCCTGGAGGGTGAAAGGGAATCCTCTCCCAGCAGTGATGACTCATAGTCAAATCGAGATGGAGCATCACGTCGGTTTAGCCCGAGCTTATCTTTAAACCATCCAACAACGATGGAGAATTCCACAGGGTGGACGCACAGTTAAGGCGATAAGGAAACGTGAGATAAATGCAGGTATTTGCTAACATCACAAAACGCCTGCAAAGTCTAATGACTAACCTTTAAAGGACAGTGAGAGGAAACAAATGTTCAAACAAATTGCTTTTGATAATTCCACTTGACTGTGCATTTACAAAAATGAGCAAAAATGTATGTATTCTGAAGAGAAACCAATGATACGTTGAAAAATAAAACAGGAAAAACTCCATCTTCTCCCATTTCCTGAGATTAAATTCACTTCTCTCTTTCCATGTTTCCTTTGATTGCATTTCGTGGCCAAGTTTGCTGAGACACAGCATCTTGTCATGGCCTGCTGGCTTCTCTCTTACCTTCCTTATGAGTTGTTTTTGCTTTAAGTTATTATGACCGTAACGTCTCCCAACCCATTATTTTTAGAATGACATTAGATGCAAGTTTTTCTAAAGTTTTTATTACTGGATTTATTTTTATTTTGACATATGTACGGTAAGTACTACAAATACATATAGGTATACTATACATTTATACATACGTGTATATTTGAATTGTGTCTGAATTTCTTAGCTTCGTAGTAATACATACTTTTTCATGTCCAAAGAAAGTGCCTTGTTACACTTCAGTGTGTCACATCATTATCAGTGTTTCATTGTAACTGTATCACAAATAAAGATAAATCTCAGTGATTAGATGTGAACTCTGAGATTTCCTTCTTTTATGTTTTTTGTTACTGCCATTTGCAACAAATGTGTCCTCATTCTATAATGAAAAAAGTTACTCTCTGCACTGTACTTTTATGATTAAATTAATTTATTATTAATTTGCAGATGAAATTACAATAGTTACACAATTTTCACTAGACCTACAACTATTTGTAAAAAATAGTAAAATGATAGCTTTAGGATGGCTGTAACTACAGCCACTAGCTATGCTATTTATTCTTGTTCAAATTTATGGACAACAGTATCTTATACTATGTCAGAAGTCACATAAGCAAGTCTGTTAGAGATTACTTCACTAATTGATATGTTTTGAGGCAACTTTGTGTTGAATGTGTGAAGGTTTGCTTGCTATGGCTATAATCCATTGCTTGCTAGCTACGTTAGCCAGTGTAAATATATGCCTACAATTTGCACAAGTGTCTTTTATTTTACATTAGGCTTTTAGCTTCAGTGCAAATTTACAGGAACAAACATCATGTCCAAGTTGACTATTACCTCTGGGATCTTCTAACTCGGCTAAAACGAAGACAATTAGGTAATGATCAAGCCTTTCATGAATCGAATGTGACAAAACACAAAATTGTACTGTAAATAAGCTTCACTGATGTAACCCTGATGTAAACAGACCGGACTACATACAAAGGGCCTTCTAATCCCCGTATTATGTAACACCATTTTCTGCTCAAATGACATCAAACAATTAGGGATCCCTTAACAAGAACAGAAATTACCCTTCACAAAAGCTTTCTCTGGGACATCGACTTGAAACTTGGTGATTGTTCCTTCTTAACTAGGATTGAGAGCTAGTCTAAAGTTAAAGGTTCAGGATCACATCCACACTAAAACGTAGTGAAAGCTGCAGCTTTTATGATACGTTACATGTCCACAAGTATCCAGACTGCGTCTCCAATTAGTGCATTCAGCTACATTAACACCTACTGCCAACACAGGTGTTCAACTGGGCACAGTGCTTGTATAATTGCAACTGAGCTAATTCTTTCTGTCTGCTCTTATCCAAATTCTTTTAACTGCGCTAATTCTTTCTATATGTTC
>JBBJLR010000042.1:22954786-22959371 GCA_037577145.1 Brachypetersius gabonensis | reverse complement strand
GTGTGTGTGTGTGTGTGTGTGTGTGTGTGTGTGTGTGTGTGTGTGTGTGTGTGTGTGTGTGTGTGTGTGTATGGTAGACTACACATGAGTGTGAGTACAAATATGTCCATCATTGCAGAAGCAAAATTCAGTCCAGTGCATTCCATTGCCTTTTTTTGTAATCATATGCCAGATATGTATGCCAAGTGCTCACATTACCATATATAGTATTTCAACATCAGGCAGCACAGACAGGTATTACAGACATGTTAACTATTAATGCAGATACTGGTGCTTTTAAATCACTTTTAAATGACTCTTATTTCTCTGTCTCTCTCTCTCTCTATGCACACACACACATACACACACACACACACACACACACACACACATATATATGTGTGTGTGTGAGTATGTGTGTGTGTTTGCAGACGCTTATATAACTTATTCATTATCATTTCCACTCTATGCTTTGTTTTTGTTGCTTTTTATATGCGGTTATTACTTTAAGTACTGCACTCCAGATTTTACATTTGATTGGTGAGTGTAAATAAGTTGATGCCCAAGGGAATCCAGACAACAGTTCTAATTTAGCAATTCTAAAGTACTTTAAGATACCCCCAGTGCTGACACGGGTATTCACTGGCTGAATGGGATGCCATTGTCACATTGCCAGTATAATGGGATGTCTGGACTAGCCAATATGACTGGACCAGCCATACGTGAGCCTAAGGTGACCATTTAATGCCAAGCATGAGTTAGAGGAGTATAAAGGCCCCCAGCTTTGTCCTGTGGCATGGATTGCATGCTCTGATGTATAACAAATGGTGCTGGAAGTGAAATATCACACACTGTTCAGTGTTACTCAGTATGATTAAAAATATGACTTTGATTAAGTCTAAAAACAGCATAGGCAATATATTTGTGTAGACGGGGGTAGGTGGAGATTTGCAGTGGGTCAAAGTCAGTAATTGTTTTTGCATATATCCTCATAGTAATTAACATGTCATTTGCAAAGTATAACTATGGTTTGATCAATGACAAATTTAAATGACCGCTACCAATTACGGCATTTTACGTACATGTCAAAATTGTTGTCAGAGATAATTAATACACTACATAGGCTTCAAATGGACATTAGGTTGAAACTGTTGGGGTATTCCTTTAATACTAGAAGAGGGAATATATTTTGCACCAGAGTTAGCCACTAAATCATTTCCAGTCCTTGTCCCAGAACAGGTAAACATAAAATTAGTACAAAATACATAATCCGTTTTATACTAAACAAGAAATGAGTGTAAAATACACAATCTGTTTTATACTAAACAAGAAATTAGTATAAAATACGCAATCCATCGCATACAAGTAAACAGACAAATACAACATAATGGTACAAAGTGGACATGAGTGGGAATCAGAGTGGGATTGGGAAATGTATTGTTACCTGTTTAGAGAAACATAGAAGATGAGAACCAGCCTGGCTGCTGAAGCAGTTGGCCTGAACAACTACATGACATAATGGCAAAAGTTCATGCTGTACTGGCTGAAATCACTGTTCCTAAAACCGTTGATGATGTAATCCCACCGTGTTTGTTCCAGCTGATATAAGAGAGAAGTGATAAAGAACCATTATCACCTACAAGTTCTCTCAGTCTCACTACACCTATATACTGTATATGAACACCCATATTACCTATTTGGAATATTCCACTAGGCAAAAGTAGCTCACGCAGCTGCTGTTTCTGGCCCACTTCCAGGCTTTGGAGGTATAACTCATTGATTGCCACCATCATCGGATGGTGGTTAAGGAAATTTCGCAGGAGGTGAAGCTCTCGACAATGCTCGAGGTGGCTCGGCATGACACCGAGGTGGTTATGGGAAGCTAGCAGAACCTTTGACTGGCACAGACACGATACACAGTCCTGGTGAACCAGATGGTGAAACAGTGCTGGTGCCGAACAGTAGTGTGCAATATGGCCCAACTCTCGGCACCGGTAACACCCCTCCATGGTATTCCCGAATGATCCCCTGATTCTGTGATGCGGTCACTGTGGGGGCATTCTAATGGCTTGGCAGGCCACCTCCTCATCGTCACTTCCATCATGGTGTATTTGACTCACCCGGTCCCTCCCACCAAGGGATTGTCTCTTTGTTCCCAGGACATGTTCAACCCTTTCTGCTTCACTAAGGGCCTAGGCCAAGGTCTTTGGTGCACACAGGCGTATGTGCTCCCGGAGTTGCTCTGGCTGGAGTCCTCTTCCTGTGCAGCAGCAGTAAAGGTGGGGTACCTTGTTGTGCAAAGAGTTGTAGGTCCGCAGTGTAGGCACCCTTTCTTTCTGTATCTTTTCGCTGCCGACTGAATATCTTGTTCCACGCATTATCATTAGCCAAAACGATGCTGCACTGCCCTCTCGATCTCTCGCCACTCCCGCCACTGCTGCAGTTAAAGGGCTGTGAGGATCTGCAGGGCTCGACCTTCCAGGGCAAGTACAACCTGAATGGTGGTCTCTTCTGGGGACCAGCCATTAAATTGCAAAGCCAGATGCCCTTGGATGAGATACACAGAACAAAAATATATTTGTTTTTGAACTCAAAGATCTGAAACATTTTCTACATACACAAAATACCCAATTGTTGCTCTCAATTGCTGTTCACAAATCTGTCTAAATCTGTGTTAGTGAGCGCTTCTCCTTTGCCGAGATACTCCATACCACCTCACAGGCGGGGGTTGGGGGGTAGTATCTGGTATGGCACCATTTGCCTCATGCAGTTTGTGGGTGACAACATGTTTGATGGGTGACAGGTTAACGCTGGCCACGCAGGAACTGGGATGTTTTCAGCTTCCAGGAATTGTGTACAGATCATTGCCGTGCATTATCATGCTGCAACATGAGGTGATGGTCGTGGATGAATAGCACAACAATGGGCCTCAGGATCTCGTCATGGTATCTCTGTGCATTCAAAATGCCATCAATAAAATGCACCTGTGATTGTTGTCCATAACATATGCCTGCCCATACCATAACATTGACGTCAGCAAACCGCTCACCCACATGACGTCACACACGCTGTCTGCCATCTGCCCTGAACAGTGAAAACTGGGACTCATCCGTGAACAGAACGCCTCTCCAACGTGCCAGACACCATCGAGTGTGAGCATTTGCCCACTCAAGTTACAAAGACGAATTGCAGTTAGGTCCAGACCATGATGAGCATGCAGATGAGCTTGCAGATGAGTGGTCTGCGGTTGTGAGGCCGGTTGGATGTTCTGCCAAATTCTCTGAAACGCCTTTGGAGACGGCTTATGGTAGAGAAATGAACAATAATTTCATGGGCAACAGCTCTGGTAGACATTCCTGTAGTCAGCATGCTAATTACAAGCTCCATCAAAAGTTGTGACATCTGTGGCATTGTGCTGTGATCAAACTGCACATTTCAGAGTGACCTTTTATTGTGGGCAGTCTAAGGCACACCTGAGCAATATTCATGCTGTCTAATCAGCACCTTGATATGCCCCACTTGTGAGGTGGGATGGATTATCTTGGCAAAGGAGAGGTGCTTACTAACACAGATTTAGATTTGTGAACAAACCTTTGTGTGTAGAAAATGTTTCAGATCTTTGAGTTCAGCTCATGAAAAATGGGAGCAAAATCAAAAGTGTTGCGTTTACATTTTTGTTCAGTATAGTTATCTGGTAACCCTTCTCCACTAAAACACAGCAGCTTCATTACGCTCCGCTGGGGTCCTGCTGTGGCTGTTGCTGCCCGCAGTGCCAGCAGGGGGCTCTCCCCTCTTAGCCATGATGCCTTAGCCACAGTTAGCCAGGGGGTATGTCGATTGCAGCATGCTGCTGGCTAACTCTTCTTCGCTGTAAACCCTGTCTCTCCAGCTTCTGGATACTGGCCCATCAGGAAAGGGAACAGGTACTTCTTCAGAGTGGGTTCTCATTGCTGAAGTTTGGCTGCTCACTTTGGGACGTGCTCCCTCTAGCGCTCGGATGTGCATGATGAGTTCTTTGATCTCTTCTAGTGAAGCGGCCATTTTGCATATAACTTCGGACACCAGTGTAACAGTTGTGAGAACTTGGAGAAATCACCAGCGAGTTTAAACTCATAAACAAATGAGACCCCAGTTTATTGAGAACTCTTCAAACTGAGAATGAAAAGCCATTGGCCAAAGCAGAAGATTAACAACAGTGATAATTTTCTCACTGATGGCAGGCAACCAACAAAACAGCAGAATAGCAAAACGTAGAACTTATGCTCCCTAATTACTAATTGCGTTTCATAATTAACTACAACAGGTAATTAGCAACAACAGTAATTCGAATCACCCCTTTTTCCACAGACTCAGATATCTGGTAGGATAGCCAGGGGCATGCTGTGAGGCTTTGCCCGCTGTATGACAATGTTATCTATAAATATGGACAAAAGTACCCTACATGGCTAAAAACAATACCTGTACTTTACCTATATTTCTGCTTAATTTAATGAAGCAAAGTTGCACCACCAAGCATGTCTTGGGTACTTGGCTACTTGGCTATGTATAACTTAAGGGTAATTGTGTAATTTTTTTAAATATTTTTGGCAAAGACATGAGTTTAACC
>JBBJLR010000042.1:22942286-22949786 GCA_037577145.1 Brachypetersius gabonensis | reverse complement strand
TTGCTGTTGTAGAGACAGATGATCTAAGAGAACGGTTAGGTGTTTTATTTAATAATTCTACAATAATTCTAATTGTATAGTACCGTAATGCTAATCATTAGGAGAGATGTATGTCATTCTCGTGTAATATAACAGTAATAATTAGTACACACACACAGAAACACATGTATGCATGTAATATAGCGTCTAGTATATTTTCTATCGTGCTGTGTTTTAACATAAAACTCTACTTAGTTACCCATGGCAACCCATGTGTGATTATCAGATGTGGTTTATTGCTCTTAATCAGAGCTGCAGCTGGTATCTGATCAAAAGAGCGCAACACAGGCTGTTGGTTTGATAGCTGCTCGGTTTAGATGCAGAACCATCAGTTCTCTCCTAATCCAGATTCATCCATTCTTCAGTCAAACACTGGGCTTGGTTTCTGATCCACACTATAAACACTCGGTGGCACTGTGGTTCCTGATTTAATCAGCTTGCAACACTGTCCGAGCTTAAGTAAAGCCTAATATCAACGCTCATGTACGAATGCAACAAATCAGGCATCAAAACAACTGTATGAGAAAAAGTATTGGGACACCAAGAGGGACTTTTAATAACACTACATTCAAATACATAGACTTTAATATGTAGTTGGACCCCTTTAAAGCTGTTTCCACAAGATTTTGGAGTGTTTCTGTGGGAATTTGTGCCCATTCATTTTGAGGTCAGGCACTGATGTTGGATGAGAAGGCCTGGCTCACAGCTTCCATTCCGGTTCATCCATAAGGTGTTGGATGGGGTTGAGGCCAGGACTTTGGGCCAGTCAATGTTCTTCCACATCCAACTCATCCAGCCACGTCTTTATGGGCCTTACTTTATGCACCGCGGCACAGTCATGCCGGAATAGAAAAGGTTCTTCACCAAAGTTGAAGCATAGTGTTGTCCAAAATGTCTCAGTCTGCTGAAGCATTAAGATCACCCTTCACTGGAAGTAAGAGGCCTGGCCCAAACCCTGAAAAACAGGTGTGTCCCAATACTTTTGTCCATGTAGAGTTTGTAGCAAGTTGTCAAGACCTTGGTAATGTCACAGAAATTCAAACTTCATGGGTTTCAATAAAAGGCCTACATTTCAAAAATGTTCTGTGTTAAACTCCTTTATTTGCATAGTTTTTCTTATATACACCAATGAACAACCTCCTCCTCAAACACATAGGAATGACCAATTAAAAAAGCAATGTGATGGCATTCAACCCTGTAATCACACAGAGCAGAGAACAGTGATCTTCAGCGTGATCAGGCATGTGCTGATCTGTTGTTTTAGCGTTGCGGAGCGCCTCATGCCTCATGGATCTCACTTTCTATTCTGAGAAGACGATGACGCTCTTTGTCACCTTTCAAACAGCACAAGTTCATTTGTCTTTCAACAACTCTCTGCCATAGTTTGAGCAATTGCTCTCTACAGACAACTGCAAATTGACGGTCATCCTGACATCAAGCGCGTAAGAAAGGTGGATCCAGGAGTTGTTTATAGCTGGTAAAGGATCCGAGTGTGAAGTCAGCTTAGGAATGAGCACCAGTTCCTTTTGTATGCGAGATGCTAAACTTCACTCGCTTTATACGCATAGACACTTTCTCCAGTTATTGACACTGTCTATGGTTATATGCTCAAGACTACCACTAATTATCATAACTGTACATAGACAACTGCTGCGGTGGGATAAAAGTTGGTCTGTTGTCCTCCCACCTACATCATACTGTCCTGTGTTTAATGTCCCTACACTTTATTTCACTTTATCATAACTGTGAAACATTTGGAAAGTATGGATCTCTAGAGGCGTTTTACATCAACACACTCAAAAATCACCTTTAAATGAAGTAGAATTAGACACAAAATTAGAAAGGATCCTTTCAGCCTAACAATAATAGCTAATGGGATAGGATTGTATAATGCAACGTTGTAACATGTGTGTGTAGGGGGGTGTCAACATGATCCCATGGCTACCACATGCACACATACACACACACACACACACACACACACACACACACAAACATATATGTGTACCCACTATGGAAAAACAGGTAATGGGTAATCCTTTTGAGTCTTAAATCTTCTCACTGTTTCTGCCTCACATATTTAGGCAATTTCTCTTTTTGAGTCTTGGTTCTCCTCAGTGACTCTTCTTCATGTTCTCAGGCAGCATTTCCTTTTGAGCCTTGGTTACTCTCTTTTAAACTGCTTCATGTATTTAGGCAGTTCCTCCTTGTCAGTCTTGGTTTTCCCCAGTGACTCTGCCTCATGTTTGTATGTAGCTTTTCTTATTGAGTCTTGGTTATTTTCAGTGGGGTCTTTTCCTTCGTGCTTTATAGGAAGCATTTTCTTTTTGAGTCTTGGTTTCTTTCTCTGTCACCTAGGCTGTGTCCCTTTTTTGGTGTCTTGGTTCTTTTCAACTTTTCCTCCTCAAATTCCTTGGCAGTTTCTTCTTTTGAGTACTGATACTTCGCATTCTTCCTCAGGTTCTTAGGCAGTTTCTCCTTTCGAGTCTTGGTTCCTGTCAACGTTTCATCCTCATGTCCTCAAGATTTTCCTCATGTACTTTGGCAGCTGCTCTTGTTTAGTCTGTTTCCACTGAAAACCAACACTCAAAGGGAGCAGCTGCCAAAGTACATAGGCAGTACCTTTGAGTCTTGGTTCCTCTACGCATTTGATCCTCATATTCTTACACAGTTTCTCTCTCTGAGCTGTGGTTCTTTCCTCATGTATCGAGGCGGCTTCTTTTTTTGAGTCTTGGTTTTGTGTGGAAGTACGTAGGCAGTACCTTTGAGAACCATTACTGTATACAAAGAGGTACAAACTCCTTTGTAATATAAATCAGTGCTGAAGAGACACAGTATATTTTATACGTGTGGAAGAGATGTGAATCAGGTCAGTTCACTGTAGTGCTGCCTCCTCCCAGCTTAAGCTGCTCAGCTCAGTTCAGAGAGAGAGAGAGAGAGAGAGAAAAAAAATAATGCATCCAAAGAGATATTGCGGCTCCAGATGATTACGGCTTTCATCCAGCGCCCTTAAGGGGGGTGGTGGGTAGAGAAAAGGAGGGGGCGTGGTTATGAGCGCTCTGACGTCAGCAGCCCAGTGTGTCTCTCCGGGGTTTGGGCTCCTCTACTCTCTTCCCTCGCTGGGAAGGCGAGCAGGGGGGAGGGAGAGAGAAACAGAGAGAGAGAGAGAGAGAGAGAGAGAGAGAGAGAGAGAGAGAATCAGCTGCAGGAGAGCAGAAGAGTGAAGAGCAACAGCCACCAGGCCCTTCTTTTACCCCTCAGATGCCCCCCACCCACCACCAGCCTCGTCTGGAGCGCGTCTGTTTCTCCTGCGCGCGTCGATTTCGCGTCTGAACGGCCGTGCGTCGGTGCGTGCGTGTGTGTGTGTGAGTGAGTGTGTGCGTGTGTGTGTGCGAGCTGAATGACGGGCGGACGCTTCGACTTCGACGATGGAGGCACGTACTGCGGAGGCTGGGAGGATGGCAAGGCCCACGGGCACGGCATCTGCACAGGACCCAAGGGCCAGGGCGAGTATTCGGGCTCCTGGGCAAGTGGGTTCGAGGTAGTTGGCGTGTACACGTGGCCCAGTGGCAACACGTACCAGGGCCACTGGGCGCAGGGCAAGCGCCACGGTCTGGGCGTCGAGTCCAAAGGCAGGTGGCTGTACCGGGGCGAGTGGACGCACGGCTTCAAGGGGCGCTATGGCGTCCGCCAGAGCCTCAACACACCTGCCAGGTACGAGGGCACGTGGAGTAACGGGCTGCAGGACGGGTACGGTGTCGAGACCTACGGAGATGGGGGTGAGTATTTGGTTGGGGGAGGTCTTGGGTCAGTTCCCTGTTCCTCTGCAGCGACTCGGACCTGATGGGAAACTAGATCTCCATCTGCTGATTGGTGCCCCTTATAGTGAACACACCACAGCAACCACTGTGACATTCACCAAATGAAGCAGAGGAGCAGTGTGTGTGGGTACAGTCCCGGGATTCAAACACACAACCTTCTGTTCGAAAGGGGTAACTCCCTAACCACCAGGCCACCAGTTGCTGGTTGCTGCCTCGCTTGCTGCCCACTGGTTCACTTGCTGAATGGGTTAAATGCAGAGAAGAATTTCACACAGTGCTGTGCCCACATATGACAAATGGACAGTATGAGTTCAAAGGATGTATTCCTCTGATTTTTCCAGTTTTATGCAGAATGATTCAGATGTAAATAAAGTCATCATTCTCTAGAATAGGCCATTCTGGAGAAATCCAAACAACTCACGCTAGTAACGACAGGAACCAGACGTCCAGAGTCTTTAATGCCTCTAAAAGCTACATGAAGTTATTACATAAGGTTACAAATGCGCTGTCGCTTGAGGGTTTAGGCAATAGGTCTGAGATAAGGTCTGGTTTTTTTAATGATTAAAATAATAGTATTAAAAATATAAATCCATTGGGCAGAGGGGACTTGGACCAAACAGAAACAAAAACTGATTCAGCATTATTTCATAGTCACCGAAATCCTCAAAAAATTCAGAAGACACTTGTAGGTTCTCTGGTCATTTTGCAAAGTAAACACAATGGCTACACTCGCTCAGTGGATGTTGCCATGTACCACCACTATTCAGAAATCACCATCATTGAGTGTCTCTGCAATTCACTGTTTCATATTAAAGTACTTGTTTGCAACAATTGGAATATACAGAAATGTTGAAAAATGTAAATTCTCCTTTTAAATCTAAACACCACTGGCTGAAATCCAAGTGTGGTTTTGGCTTTATTTTGTTGGAGCAACATGGAGAATTGTGCTTTAACCAATATGTGAAGCTTTAGGCCCAAGAAAATCCACAAGATTGTCCATTTTGGGGTGTCCTGAGGCAGCAACTCAGACAGATTGACTACATTTGAATTAAATAAATGTTTTTTGGTCTTGGTTGGACAGTGCAGTTGTAGTATGAAGTATACATTTAGATGGTGTAGAATACATCTGAATCCTGGACCTTAACCTACACCTCTCGCCCATTTGTTGCTCTCCTGAAGCTGCAACATGAGCATGTTGTCTACATTTGGGTTTAATAATAACAGGTAGAAGCTGGACCGGGAGGTTATATTGATATATGGTGCTAGATGGGACTGGTCAGTCATAGAGGTCATTGCTAATAATAGTAACATCCGTGAGCCTTCGAATCAAAGTCCCTTTTAACCAGCACAGACCTAAAGACAAGTATTGATTCACGCTGGTTTGATTGTTTGGTTGCTTGTTTGTCGTTTTTTAGTAAACAAACAATTGATTGTATTAATGAAGCAATCCTGTGTTAAACTGGGGGCTTTGGGTATGGCAAGGTATGGCAAGGGACTCTGACTGTAGTGCCCTGCTGTAAGAGCCTGTTTTTTTGTTTTATATTGTTTTTATATTATATAGTTATGTTATAAAGAAATTTTCAGGTGTTACTCAAAGCGGTAGGAGCCGTGAAGAGTGACTGAAATCTGGGCTTGTGTAAGTGTAGCAACAAACATTATATATAGCTGGTTGATGCTTTAAACACTTTTTTTTTTAAATTATAGATTCTGCTGAACTTTCTGAAGACAATAAAGGCCCCAAATCAAATTCTCCTCGCTTTCCTCGTTTGAATTGAAATGCATTTAAATCCTGTTCATATAGTCCGTATATGTGGAAGTAAAGCTGTAAAAATAGTACAAAATTCTGTAGAATAGAACTTATACAGAAGTAAAAATTAAAGAATAGATAAATTAAATTAAGAAGAGTTCATAATAACAATTCTACTAATCTTTTTTAAGAGTAAATTCTATTACAAATAAATGTTTGAAGTCCTTTTTTAAAAACAGACAGTGCACTGTTTTTGTGATGTCACAAATTTCCATATGTATGTGTATATAAATGTGCATATATATATTTATGCTTGCGTTAATGGGGCACAATGCAGAATCAGACAGTCAAAACAGAGGTCATTTACATATAATCAGTGTTAAACATACCGTTTAATACTTTGGGATAAAAAAAGACGATTTATGAAATCTGATTTAGGACTGTTTTTGGTCAATAAAACTGAAGGGAAATAAAAAAATAAACAAAGTATATCCAAAAATAGTAGCTTTTTAGGTGAAGGCAAAACCATTCTATTCATTCTGAAAGTTTGAAAGGTGAAAGGCAGCGTCTGTGTTTAAATAATGTAAGGAACTAAAAAAATGGAAAAATGGGGGACATGGGCCCTTTAATAGTAGTTTATTCTGTTATATTTTAGTATAATAATAAAAACCAAGCTTTATTTCACTCCTTTACATATTATCTAAAAAACAGAGGGTTATCTACCTAATTTTCCGTTTTTTCATTTATTTTTCATTGCTTAAAAAACATCCACATTACTGATCAGGCGAAAGTGACAGGTGGTGAGCTACAGAGATGAATAACAGCGTGGATAAATGGGGTGAATAAATCAGAGTTATGGTTGGCATAAGCTACAAATTTCACAATGTCTCGGGTTACTTCCATGTTTTAAAATAGGCCTGTGTGTTCTGGGGTGGCTGTCAGGCTGACACACCGGCGGCCGAGATATAGGAGGGACAGCCATCCACTCCGTCACACACTCGTCATTCCACGGCTAGGGTTACACATGGTGTGTAGTAATTGGGGTATTACTGTCCCAGCTGTGCATAAAATGGCGCAGTACGAAACATTCTTCGACATATAAGACTGTGATATGAAGTGGCTATATTCATGCGCATTAGCACATGCATTATACTTCCACTGGAAAAGGGATCTGAATGGTCACATAAGCAGAAAGGAGGGGGGACTTTTGGATTCTATGTCAAAAAATACTGTTAAAAAAGTTTTTTTAAACTGGCTGTAATAACCAACAGTTACAATATTGATACAACCAATTCTGATAACCAGTTCTAGAAATGTGAAAAATATTTTGTTTTGTTTTGTTTTATTCATATTTTGCCATGGCAGTTTTGAACTAGTTATTCTTTCTTCTTTAAATTGCTTCTTTTTTTAATTTTGTTTTGTTTTGGCTGCTCTGTGGTTGAAAAGTTGGGGCAGTCAGTTAGATCCATTTTTAGACTTCAAGACTGATGCAATTCAAATCCAAATTGAATAGCCAGAAGACCGTTTTCAGTCTTGGCCAACATTATGGATTACATTTTGCAAGTCAGTCAAGTGTGAAATTTCTCAAAATAAAGTAACCATTTATTAGTTTTCAGGCTTATTTCTTTATAACTATTATTAATACACAATAACTACCAAGAAATGAATGTTGATGTACATTTGTAAGTCGTGTGTTATTTGCATTCTCTTTGCAGACGAACTGTTGTGTTTTGGTTTTATTGTCGATATTCTACTGCTATGTAAAAATGTCCTCATCACATTTACTAAAGTAATCACATTGAGTTATGGTTATGGTTAGTGTTGTCACGGTACCAAAATTTCAGTATTCGGTACCAATACCAGTGAAAATCCACGGTTCTCGGTACCAATTTC
>JBBJLR010000042.1:22930978-22942186 GCA_037577145.1 Brachypetersius gabonensis | reverse complement strand
AAAACAAAATACTTCCACACGCGGCTCTTTCCCCCTTTCTTTCCAACGTGCGGATTCAGAGCCGCCTTATCAGCAGCCATGCCGTTCGCCATGTCTCTGTGCTTTTACGAAGAAGAGCAACTGAACAATACGCACCTATCGGGTAGCGCAGCAAGAACCGGGTTGACCGGGTGCTCAGTACCACCGGTACTTCAGAAAACCAGGTACCGTAACATTTAACATAATTTTTTAGTACCGTCTTGGTACCGAAGTACTGGGTCTTTTGACAACACTAGTTATGGTTTCATACCACTCATCAAAAGGGTTGTGTTGAAAAATGTAGCTTAAAAAGGTTTCTCTCATTGCATGTATTTTAAAGACATTTCATTTATATCCCTTAAAGGGCTCATATCATGCAAACAAAAGTTTCTCTGCTGTCTGATTATATAAATGTATGCTGTTAACTGCCCTAAACATACACTCAATATATGTAATAAATTAAATACAAAAATTTAGCATTTGTTGTTTTTATGATGTTGCATTTAAATATATACTGAAGCTAAATGGGTTGGTTTTTGAAAGAGTCGCAGGACAGAGAGTCAGATGGAATATAAATCTTGAAGGGGCAGTTACATAAAACAGGACTAAAGAGAGACTGGACAGTGGTCATGTAAAGAATTTAATTAGGATCACACAAATGTCATCAATGGATGTCAGAGTAATAAAAATATATGAGCCTCTAGGGGTCTTCATTGTTGGCCATACATAACTTGGGTTTCATAGTAGTTGGTGAATAATTCATAGTGGTTACTGAAAGTCAATGCAGGCTTTATAACCTGTTAGAAGTGATCGCAACAATAAGTAATTTTGGAATTGAAGTCTTTGCTAACTGTTGGCTCTGTTGTTGGCAGGAACGTATCAGGGCCAGTGGATGGGGGGCATGCGGCACGGCTACGGCGTCCGCCAGAGCGTTCCGTACGGAATGGCCACGGTTATCCGCTCTCCGCTCCGCACTTCATTGGCCTCACTGCGCAGCGAGCAGAGTAACGGCTCTGTCCTGCATGAGCGGCTGGCGGACAGTCCGGCCGGGACGCGCGGTGGCTTCGTACTCAACTTCCACAGCGACAGTGAGCTGGGTGGTCCGGCTCGGAAGAAGGGCCTGTTCCGGCGTGGCTCGCTGTTCGGCAGCCTGAAGCAGTTGCGCAAATCAGACTCGCGTTCCTCCATCTCCAGCAAGCGCAGCTCAGCCCGCAGCGACGCCACCATGAGCCGCATCAGCTCCAGCGACGCCAACTCCACTATCAGCTTTGGTGAAGGCGAAGGGGCGGACGAGTACACACCCATGGAAGACAACGTGGACGCCACCACTACCGAGTCTTACATGGGCGAGTGGAAGAACGACAAGCGCAATGGTTTCGGTGTCAGCGAGCGCTCCAACGGCATGAAGTACGAGGGCGAGTGGACCAACAACAAGCGCCACGGCTACGGATGCACCATGTTCCCTGACGGCACACGCGAGGAGGGCAAGTACAAGAACAACGTGCTGGTCCGCGGCATCAAGAAACAGCTCATACCCCTCAAGAACACCAAGACGAAGCAGAAGGTGGACCGAGCAGTGGAGGGAGCCATCAGGGCCGCTGCCATTGCCAAGACCAAAGTGGAGATTGCCACCTCCAGGTAAACCAAAGCCCACCTCTACACCGCCATCAGCATTACTATTGTTCTGAGTAGTGAAATGTAATGGTCTGTATGTCACATAGCCTAGGGTTCACCAATCTTACCTGCTAACAGTCGGCATGACTGTAGGTTTTCATTCCAACCAAGCAGAACAACTCTTTTATTAATCGACTGAAGACTGAGACTAACTGATTAAACAAGAAGAATTAGATGAGCTCCTGCTTGACCTGCAGCCACACTATCATTCCATACAAAACATTGATAGCCCCTGGACTAGAGCCTGAAAAATATTCTTTAGGTTCCTCACTCTCACATCTCAGTTACCAAAATGTTTCTTCGAACATCTGTTCTTTGGCAGTGATCATCTGTTGCAGTTTTGGAGAGACTTCAGTGCAGTTGGCATCTGATTCCTCTCACCAGTGAATTTCCAGATATTTTAGGTGTGTTCGAGGGAGAAATCACAAAACTATAAAATACTGTGGCTCTCTATGACCAGAACTGCCTTAAACACTAAAGCTCTGTATAATTCACAGTAGTTGTTGAAGAGATCTTTAGATTTCAAGCTGAATAATACCTGAAGGTTAAAGATGAAAAAGCATTCTGTACTAATAGCAGCGACAACAGCAATAAGAAAATTCTGGGAGCTGTGTCATGAGGCGTAACTGTGGTTACAGCGTTGAACCTTCTTACCTAACTAACCTTACTTGAGTCATTGATTCCAGTTGCGAGAGCCGTATCACTTTTGTTTTCTCTTGCATGGCTGTGGCATGAGTGAGTGTGGGAAAGAGAGGGATCGAGAGGGAGGCGGGCGTTGTGGAGAGAGGCCATGTTGAATAGTCTGTTCGCATGAGTGCTGTCATATGCCCCGCAGCCACAGCTCCTGCTGAACATCTGATCGATGCAGGGCCAACAGGATGTGTCGGCGATGAAGTCACAGAGGCATGGGGGGCAGCGGCAGCGGCAAGAGAAACTCCAAGCGCCTCTGATGATTCTGAGTAGGAATTCAGGGGAAGTGATTGACTTTTGAAGTTATTCCAAAGACGACCATTGACAAAAAAAACAAGCACTTAGAGTGAGGTGTTAGGAGAGAAGATTTGTTAAGGCCACATAATACAACATTGACATAACCATGCCATAAAGATGTCAGATGGCATATGGTGTAATGGGTGGTAATGACAGACTATGTGAATTATCTGTCTTTTCTATTATGGGTATTTGTCATCACAGATACTGTAGTATTTGATATCACGACCTTTATTTAGCATGTGATCTAAACACCCTTAACATAAAAAGTTGTAGTGTCAATAACCGTGATTCTCTTATTAGAAACATTCATTTCATTGTATATATTTTAAGTGATGCTGGATTTAAGCATTTCTATTGGTCCGTTCGTCACAAAATGTAAAGGCTGATATTTTTGAATTGTTAATAAAAAATGACAGAAATAGATAGACAAGATCTTGTTCCACCAGCAACAATACATCTTTCATTTCATGCTATTGAACTGGTTGCGTGAATTCAAGTAAAGTGTTCCTAGAAATTCTTAGGATACGGGCATGTTTTGGGGTAAATGCAGTTTTGCTTACATTTTTATATTAGTTATTGTAGTTCTGCCCCATGAGATTCTTCTGTAATTATCAGCTAGTGATGGGAGAAATAAGTGAAACATTCTCTAAATCAGTTTGTCTTTAAACTAGGAGAAACACATTGTCGGTCATGTTCTGGAATCAGTTCGCCCCAGTCTGAATGACTTGCGCCTCTGTTGACAGTATTAGTGATTGCATGCGTTTTATTGTTGTCTATAACCGAAGTAAATGTTTGATCTTTATTTTGGGATTTTTTATCAGCATCAGGTCAGAAAGCGTGAATAAAAGAGAGAGAGTAAGATTTAGTGTTTTATGTGGCATTATGACCATTTTGGCTTACTGAAGTTTCACTTTTTTGGACGGTTTCACTTTTTAGGCAGAGACACATTGCTGTTTACGCCTATGCACATCTCCAAGGTGTCCAGCTGACCACTTGTGTATGTTGTGTTCATTCCTATGTCACTTTCACTAGATTAATCTTCTTATAGCTGCTGAATTCTCAGAAATACTCCATATTATCATACTGAGGTGTTAAATGGTTCAACCACATTGAGCTGTCCAGGTGGGGATATCACCATCAGCAGAACCCAACACATCTCCTACCACACTTCATGCAACACTTCACCCAACTTGTCATGAAATGAGCAAATTGTCCAGGCCCTTTCAGACTTGCTGCTGCTGTCTGTGACTTCATGGTAAAATATTTTGGTTAAGGCTGCTCCTCTCCATTTTTTAGATTGTTGGCATGCCATGTGACATATTTTACAGTGTTGGGGACGCATCAGAAAACATTAGTGTTTACACTAGAAATTATATGTGGTTACATGATTCCCAGATCACAGTGAACTTTGTATTTAGGGCAGTTCATTTGTGATGCCACAATCCCTCTTTAAACCAGGGCTGAGCAAAAAGGCCAGGTTTTGTACAATAAAATTATTTTTATTCCTAATTTATTCCACACGCTTTGAATTACAAAGGGACTCCATTATCTGCACAGACGCTGTAAGCTCGTAGCGTCCTGTTTTGAAACTGAATGTATTTTTCAGACCACAAGGTCTTTCGAGCTGTAGTCTGAACCTCTGCGCCTCGTCGTTCAGCACCTACAAGAAGTGCTAGAGTTTCTTTTCTAAAAATACACTAAACAGCTTCTCACCTCTCTGAAACAAAATCACTAGAATGTCATTCCCCTTGTATTTCTTCCCATAGCCAAGCTGCCTCAGCCTCAAAATTAGCATACATGCTAATGTACTCCAGTCAAAAACTTCAATCTTAATGCTAAATGCTAGTAAGGTTGATTTGCATTCCACAAGTGAAGTTCTAGCACTTGCTTCTGTCCCGTGTTAGACATGGTTTGGTTGGGTGAGCTGGGGGCCGGGTGGTTAGGGAGTTGCACCTGCGATCTGATGGCTGTGAGTTTGAATCCCAGGATTGCTAGTGACACCACTGAGGACCAGGTACCGTCCCCATACACTGTTCCCCGGGCGCTGTGTTTCTGGCTGGCCACTGCTTCACTTGGTGAATGGGTTAAATGCAGAGGAAGAATTTCGTGCTGTTCACACTGTGAGGGTGGAGGTAGCTCAGTGGGTAGGATACTTGCCTCCGGACCAAGAGGTCATAGGTTCAAATCCTACCTTCAGCACCACCACTGGATGCTCCAGGGAGACTGTCCCCTGTAGTTAGGTAATGGAAGTCGCTTTGGATAAAAGCGTCTGATAAATGCCGTAAATGCAGAGAAGAAATGTTTGCTATTCATGCTGTGGTGTCTTCGTGTATGACAAATGGACACAAAAAGTATGTGAAGCGACCCTTTATACCCCATGACTGAGCTAATTCATGCGCTGGAGCAGCTTGCAGAGTAAAAAACACTGTTAAACTGAGATAGCCCGGCCTCTGATTTGCACTCTTTGTTAGCCACATTAGCATTTTGGAATAAAGAGAAGTAGGCCTTTATTTAAAGATGACTCAACTGTGTTGTCACGTGAGGCGAGTAATTGCCCAGGTTCATCCTGGGACATGGAAAGAGTCAAAGGTACTTAGACATGCTCTGTACCATGACAACTTGGCTAGGACTGCTGTACAGTTTTCCTTGACATTTTTTTGTGGAATCATTCAGTCTTCTGGCTTTGACCTGGTGTGTGTTTTATTTGTCTTAACGCGACGCTGTGTTCCAGTTCGTAGAAGCGGATGACTGCGACTAAAGAGCGGCTCAGACATGGCAAATCAGCGTGAATTGTTACATAAAAGCCCTTTTTTCCCCCCATTTTTTTCACCCGGCAGTCCTCAAACAGGTTCTGTATCCACGCTGCGCTGCTGTCTCAGCTCAGGCCACTCATTACCATGTGCATCATTCTGATGGCCTGGAATATGAATTTTAATGAAAGCTCCAATAACGAGGCTTACACAATCCGTGCCGCTAATGAAATAGTAATATGTCCCAGAGCAGAGGTATGAATTAAATATCTCTCCCTGCCTTTGAAGACTGTTATGGAGAGAAGTGATAAGCACTGAGAGGACTTTCGGAATGCAAGGAGGGGGTTTGAGGCCGAGGGGGGCCGGGTGAAGGGGGTGGTAACTGAGGGAAAGAATTAGAAAGAGAGATGGGGAGACTGAGAGAGGGAGAAAAAGACTAGGGGCTTTGCACTCTCTCTCTCTCTCTCTCTACAGTGTGGCGTCTCTTAGGCCTGACTAAATAAGGCAAAGCAGGAGTTGGCTCCTCAGCCGCTGACAAGAATATAGTCCTGCGACTGATACAGTAGTCAATCTGTGTGCTCCTATCATCTGTTGGAGCACTCAGCAGAGTGAGCGTGTTTGGACTGTGCGTGCATGTGTTTGTGTGTGTGTGTGTGTGTGTGTGTGTGCGTGTTTGTGTGCCACTTAATTTGCCTCTAAGATAACTTGCAACTTAGCCTGCACTCCAGTAGCTATTAACATATGCGGCCTTTCTCACAAGCATATGGTACCAGCATATATATGCACATCTATTTATTGCTAAGAATGATTCTGCTTATTTATTCATAAACTACTTCACTGCGAAGGACAGTTCATTGAAGAAGGCTGATGCAGTCAGTCTGCTCAGCAGTGGCTGTGTGTCATTTATTTTGCCACTTAGATGACTGGCAATTTAGCTCCAGTACTCAAAGCATACATACACGCCAGCATACATGCACCACTGAGCTGAAATTCTTAGAAACAGGAATCTATTGGGGTGTTATTCACCTGATTAGATCCAATTTCAGTGATAAATGGATAATTTCATAGTGTCCCGATCATCCCATGAATCATTGTGTAATTACATGGGATTTCATCATTTTACCAATAACCCTGTCATCAACTCGAGGGTTTTGTTGCTGGGTCTTCCGGACGGGATTACCTGCTCAGATTAACAATGCGCTTTAATCCTTTTCCAATTGGTCGCATCGTATTTGTGTTGGGCAAATGGAGAAGCATCTTAGTCCAGCACTAACTGTGTGTATACATTAAGAGCTCCCTGATCTGAAGGCAAATTCAGAACATCTGCTTCCTGCTTAACATAATCCGATGTACAGAAACATCCGACAATCCACGCAAAACCCTGGGATATGACTTGTAGGCCTATAGTGTCTCCATACACGTTATGGTGGTTTAAGTATTTACGTAGTTTAAATAACACTGATGTTATTTATGTCACAGTAGGCAATTTCATATTTGATTTTGTTTTGTGGGGAAATGTGGGAGATTTTGAGAAGAGTCTTTCACTGTTAAACCCATGTTGGTGATACAGTGAAAATGCTGAACACTAATTTTTTTTGTCAATAGCAACAAGGTCTGTTTCATTCACTAAACAAGCTATCCATTAAGCAGTTTAAAACTGCAAACAATACTTGGAGCATTCAGTTACTATAAATAAGATAGGAAAGTGCAAATGTAAGGGTAAATATTTAGATTTTCACTCCCTAAGCATCATGCAATCATGTAATTAAGAACATTTTAATATACCAGTCTGGCCAGTCTTGGTATTTTTACCTTTCGAGATGAGCTCTGTGTGAACAGGCTTCCATAACCTGATGTTTTTTGTTTTCTCTAAATAGAAATGTTTACAGAATGAGACGTACTTAAAGCTAATTTGTCAGTTTTTGATGCTTAATATTTATACTAAATTGAACTGGAATTAATATTCCAGTGGCGCTGCCTAAGTACGGACAGCAGCACCGTTGATCCAGGAGATGATGAGATATTCAGTTCTTGATACCCTTCCCTAGTAGCTATTGTTTGATTTAGCGGCATGGAGGACAAACTTACTGTTCTGAATATGATGTTTCCTATTCAGGGTTATGAAGGTAACAAAGCTTACATGTGTTCCATTTCACCACTTCATGCTTTGTTTTAAAGAAAGTGCTCCCAGACTTTACTTCTTTTTGAGCTTTCAGCCAATTTTTGTCTTCCACTACTGCTCACATAGGCGCAGACTGCTTCCCTTTTCAGTTTAAATCAGTAACTCACTATAGTCTGGATGATGCAAAAATAAACAAACGCAGAAGCTTTTTATAGTCTGCATAATGAATAATTGCATCAGCTCTGATGGTGTCAATCGATCTCATTCTTAATGCACATTTAGATTTACTCCCATCATTTAAATTCACTTAGAAAAGACTTGCACCAGCTATTTATGAACTACGCCTGTGATGAAGAATGAAATAAATCCCATCTAGATTAATTGGAAGAGATTAATTGTCAATTGGCTTGGTGGTAATGCATTTTACATCCTTCTCCTGCTTTCACTAGGAGAATAAGAAATAGTCTGATGGATGCATTACTTTATATGCAACATAATGTGTTTTTCTGATTTAGTTTAGCTTTATTCAGTAAAGCATGTTGGAATTGGTGGGCGACAGAGCAAAAGTACAATATAATATTCATCAGATTTTCATGAAACATGATATATCACAACATGTGTATTGTATTAGTTAAAACAGAACCAAAAGAGCCACAAACTATTACCAAAACTGTGACTACAACTATGGATTTTTATTTGATTTTTAATTTGTTGAGTGTTTGTTGCACTGCATTAAATCCAATCTAGTCCAGTTAAATTCACCAGGACAAATTATTGTCTGTTTTTAATTGAACATGCAGCTGTTTTGTATTTTCTGAGTACTGGTAACATTACAATATGTTCAGAAAAGCAGACTGAAATGTATCGTCACGGTAGCGATATATATCGCCATATTGCCCACCTGTTGGGGCTCTTTGAAAAGCCAAGCATTATTGTTCAACTGCGTCTTTTTTTATTGTTTGTTAAAAACCCCATTACTAATATAATCAGCAGTAACAGCTCATTTATGAACGCCGTGCTTCATATCCCAGTGCTGTATAATAATATACATATAGAATGTTCTCTTTTTCCTAGAGCTAACTGTAAATGCAAGGATGCTGCTGAATCCTCACAGGATTTGGTGTGAGCGTTTCTAAAGGAGGGGAGGGAGGAAGATACGCGCCTCTTGACATCTTTATCTGTGCTCTTGTGTGTGCGGTAGAGAGAGAGTGGGCGGATGTGTGTGTATATGTGTGTGTGCGGAGGGGCGGGGGGATGGGCTGGAGGGGGGAGTGCTGACTGCTGCCAAATTAAAACCTCAGAATTTCTGCAACTGCTCCATCTGTCGTCAAGGAGATGTTCTTTGGCTCTGACTCTACTGTATAACACATTAGATCCGGCCTATTGAAGAGCGATGAGCATGATACTGCCAACATAGCTTCGGAAAAAGTAAAGGTCTTCTGTTTCTTTTTTTCCTGGTACACAGTGAGCGTGAGGAAGCCTGTGTGTCCTTCTCCACCAACACACATTCGGCGTGAACATTCAGTGTGTCATTCTCAAGGCTCAACCAGGCTTGTTAAGTCTTTAAGCTTGCGGTGATAATTATCAGCGCAGCGGTGCAAATGGTGATTAAACATTACAATAGAGACAATAAACACTTCATGACGACTGTTGCGACAAGTGCCGGGTGTATGGTAGATAGTTGATTTTTGAAACGCCATTTTCGTGGAAAACTGAATGATTAAAATCTGAGAACGTCCCGCCCACTCCCCTGTTGTTCATCGTGGTTGTGATGTCAGAACTGTGAACAAAGCTGCGTACATCAACCCGTTCAGCAGTTAACACCCACCATTTGAACTGATGTGATATGGAATGTTGTCACTGCAATGAAATAATTTAAAACAGCACATAAAAAACACTTTAAACATGAAAAAATATAATGGGATAAAAATGTCGAATATGGGCCCTTTAAGCCTGTAGCCAGCTGACTCAGTGAGAGAGGCAAGCCAAGTCAGAGGGAGCTGCTGGGAATCGTATTTTGCCACGTGTGTGTCAGAAGCCGTAATGAAGCTTTAATCCCGCTCTGTGGGAGTATTACGCCGGCTGAGCACAGCTTCTCACCATGAGCTGCTGCTCATCAGTAGTTTAGTAGTTTACCTTCATCAGCACTGGCACTGCATTCATGATCTCTAATGCTGATCCGTTTTTACGGATCATTTTCATTTTTAGCCATATCATCACTGCTCTCTTCCCCCGTTCAGTCCCTGCAGCACCACAGGACCATTCATCCTTTTATATTATGTATAAAACCCCATTTTCATGCAAGAGTAAGTGCAGTCTAGTAATGCAACAATGAAGTACAGTTTGGTTGGGATCAAGCACATTTTTGAACCCTGTTGCTATTTTGGTGGCCAGAAATGATGTGGCCCGCAACATCGAGAAATATTACAACCCACTACAGCCTCCTTAGGCTCTTATTCTGTAAATGCAATTTTGGCAACATCAAGCACAGATACAAAGTCCTGTCATATTTCTTGTAGTGTGATATTGTGAATGTACACTATCTAAACACCCCCACTTCAACACATTCCTACTGAAGTAATATTGAACGTTGTTTCTGCAGACAGTCTGTTACAAAATTACTATAGCGAGTGGAAAAGGTGGGTAAATTAATGAAACACAATGCAGGGTAGCCAGTCAGAACAAAGATTATCTATGTGTCCTGTTTAATTCTATGTGTTTAATGAATGGCAGTGTAAAAATTAATCAAACCATACATAACAACCCACTTTAGTGTAAGATGGCAGTTTCACCCAGTTATTAATCTAATTCAACTGACTGTACAGTTTTATTTGAAACAACTTCATGTGTAATATATGCACCCATGTACGCACATATGGCTCACACGTCTGTATTATTGTTGTTGGTTGTTATTATTAATGATAATACTATCAGAATGTGATTACTGGTTCGTTTGTTGTTGCATTTTTAGGACATATCAAAGTGAATTCAGCACATGCTTTTTTGTGCATGTCTGTGCTCTCTGCATAATCTCTCTGAAATCTTTTAACATTTGACTCTTTACAGATGCTTATGTTGTTATTGCAGCATGAGCTGCTGATAATAACAGCACAACAGCAAAAGAGAGTCATTTGAGTTCACATGTCATTTGTCTCATACATGTGTCCCATGCAGTCATTCTGACAGTTACGACTGTCAGACACTGTCTGAATTTAGTAAATACTGCAAAGCAGTCAGTTTTCAGCTCATTGTGAGGACCAGGCCCTGAGATCTCAATGTGATCCAGTTCTAAACTATGTGAGATTATACTATGGGAGGCACGCAGCAAATAGACTTCTGTTTTTAGCTAGACTATATCTTTAGACATTCTTTTCATATTACACACTTAAGTCCATTGCCTTGAAAATAAACCTCAGACTGCTACTGATTACACAGTAACAGGTGATCAAGGGACTGCTGTGTTTTTTTTTGTTGTTGAATGCAACAGCATCATCTCTGACTTTATGTAGCTAAACATGCTGACCTTAGTGTTTGTATGTTGCATTATGTATTAGTGGCATATAGAGCTGCACAATTAATCGTTAAAAGATCGCGATCTCGATTCGACCCCCCTCACGATCTTAATCCACAATTTATACGATTCTCATTGTCTTC
>JBBJLR010000042.1:22903977-22927407 GCA_037577145.1 Brachypetersius gabonensis | reverse complement strand
AAATGCAAATCAGTTTCTATCTTTTATTTAAAGTTATTTTTTCAAGTTTCCTTTTGATGTTCTATCTGTCACTGTTAGAATAAACCTACCATTAAAATGATTCTGTTCTGAGACTTTTCATTTCTTTGTCACTGGACAAAATCCGCGAGGGGTCAAATAATTATTTCCTCCACTGTATATATGTATGTATGTATGTATGTATGTGTGTGTGTGTGTGTGTGTGTCATACAGTGTCAGAAAACATAAGCTAGTTTATTTGTGGATACTTAATAATACCAGACAGATGAGTGAGTGTGTGGTGATTCAGGCATACACTTTGCCTAATGCTTATTTCTGGTCACAATTTTGCATTACTTGTTAGCTGCATTTGTAGCTTCAGTGTAAAACTATAGAAGCAAGCTTCAGACACCAGGAACATCATGGAGACCCATTCAGATCATGTAAAATAGAGATTTTAGGACTGTCCCTCAGGCACTCAAATCGACACGTTCAGCAATTTGAAGTTTCCTACTATGGAGACATAGGCAAATGTTTGAACACACCTGGTCAAATTACCAAATACAGGATGTGAACTGAAAATAAACAACATATCCAACATGTCATTGCTGCTCAAAAAGTGTCTTACAAAGTAAGAAAAGAAAAATGTTAACTTGTACGCTAATGGTAAGAGATTTTATTCTAAGCAATTCTTGGGCATTGCTGTTTGCCCATTCTTCATAATATTCATTATGTGGATAATATTGGTTATTTTATTTTATTTATTTAATTATTTTTTTGGACAGTGACAAGGTTTGGATTTAAATATGAATAGATTCATACATTTTCTGCAAAGTTAGTGCACATCTTTTTATTATGAAAAAACATATTGATGAAAAAAAAAATAAATGTAACCTTAAAGTGCTACATTAAAACCTCTGTAGAATATGTGTACATTTTCACTTAGAACATCGTTTGACCAAGAGTCTCCAACCATTTGCTCGTAATTGCTTGTTTTTCATTCAAATTCTGGGAATTTACTCTAAATTTGCTGTACAACTGACCAGTTCAACCTGGTTACAGTAAAATACCTTATTGAAAGAAGGCAAAGAAATTGCACAGGCTATATCTTCTCCAAAAAAGTACACCTACAGGAGTGAGTGAAAAGTGTGAATGAATGGTCATTGACATTTGGACTGATCATGTCATTTTGGCACAATGTTTAAATCAGGACTTTCAAATGAATTTGCAATATTTTCAGGGTAATGAATTTAAAAAGAGCTTTTTCATTTTTTAAGAATCAATTTCTGAACAAAGCGTTATGTTTAAGACTGAGACTGATTGGTATGGAGAAGTATGACTGACGGAGTAGTTCGGCACTTTGTTTAAATTACCACTTAACACCATTTTAGCACCTTTCCATTTTGAAAATGAAATAATTTCGATGTCCAGAAAACGACGAGCTCATGTGAAAAGAGTTTTAAGCTGTTTTTCAGTCTGTATAATGATACTTTTCCTCATAATTCAGAGCAAACTGGCTCTCTAACTTGAGGCTGTGTGAAGCGTCTGATAAACAGAGCGATTTATGTGGCCGGCTCGGGCTGGAGCTGGAGGCGGTCCAGTAAGAGTTCTGGAAAGCCTGTCAGCTGCAAGACCACTTTGGCCGTGTGTGTGCCGAGGAGAATCTGGAGAATGCCTGGAAGCTCACTCTGATCTTAAAGCAGCTGCACAGTGTCTTCAGCCTTAAGAAACATTATTATGATGCAGGGGCACCAAGTGTTTTATGGGGGGTTAACTAAAAAGAGAGAAAAATACTAGTAAGTGTTTGACTAAAATATTAAAATCCACCTTAATTTCAGGTTTTTGATCCCAGAGGATATTGCTTATGTCACCACTGCACAGACAACCAGAGACACAAGTTGCACATAATGATAATGATTTAGTAAAATTGCGCATGATGTAGCACATGCATTAAAATTAATGCTGGGCAACAATTAAAATTGTAATCCATCTAATCGCCCTTAACATGGACAACCAAATGTCCCTTGCTTTCTAGGAAAAAAGAGTTTGGCATACAGTACTGTGCAAAAGTCTTTGGCACAGGCAAAAATAATATTTATAAACTATTTAGATGAGCAATTTGAATAGATGCCTAAGACCTTTGCACAGTACTGTATAGGGCAAGCATTGTTAATCAATTCATACAGTCTAAATAAATAAACTAGGCTGTGGACTCTTCAAATGCAGTGTTCTCATGATGTTAAAGGAACCAAGTCATGTACATATGTCTTCCTATTCAACTTCCAGTAGTTTAGCTCCTTCCATTCATGCTGGGCTTTTCTGTCTGGACTAATTTTTGAATGAGGCACAATACAGGACAACCAAACTCTACTGAGATCATTTACAAATATAGCCTTAACAGCTCGGTATCTGTGTAATTCTAAGGGATATAGAGAGATTTGAACATGATCATGTACAAATGAAAGCCTAGAAGTCCCTGAGGGTGGTAAAGAAGTTTAAAATATCTGTCTCTTCACAGCTGAAAAGAATGTGTACCCTTCAGACAGCTTTGAAAGTTCTTTGAAGGGCTATACCAGCTGAACCGCTTCTGCTGTTAAAGGGACCAGATCCGAAATGTAGTGTTACATTAGCTTTCATTTAACCATTCAAGTTACTTTACAGGTGCTTAACCGGATGTATGTATTGGCATGTATGGTAATAGATTTTGTACAAAGTACACTCTATGGGAAAATGTATGGGGACACCTGTCTGCTACACCAATAGGGACTCTAATGATATTTTATTCAAATACATAGACTGAAATATGTAGTTGGTCCTTTGAGCTATAAAAGCTTCCACTTTTCTGTGAAGGCTTTCCACATGATTTTGGTGTTTTTGTGTGAATTTGTGCCCATTCATTCTATAGAGCGTTTATGTGCAGGCCAGTCAAGCTCTTTCACCCCAAACACATCCAAGCACATCTTTATAGACCTTGCTTTGTGCACTGGGGCACAATCATGCCAGAGTAGAAAAGGTTCTTCCCCAAACTGTCCACAAAGTAGGAAGTATGACATTGTACAAAATGTCTTGGTCTGCTGAAGCATTCCGATTGCCCTTCACCGGAAGTAAGGGGCCTAGCCTGATAAACAAGTGGGTCCCAATACATTTGTCTGTGTAGTGGAATTCTGTAGATTCTATCTATAGAGATTCTAAAAATCTATTTTCTAGTCTTAGAAATATGCTGTGTAAATATATGCACATAGTGAAAGTGTTATTCTTTTCTATGCAATCTTTTAAGGGCCCGATTACATCAAGCAGAGGTTTTCCAGTGAACCAATAGAGATTAAAGAAGTCCCTGAAGAGAAAAAGGAGAAGTCCCCCTCAGGAAGCCCCCATTTCTATCGCAAGGGCACCACGCCCACCCATACACCCACCCAGAGCCCAGGACCCACCCCACCACCCTCGCCTCAGCTCAGTAAGAAGAAGTCCTTCTTCAACCGCAGCGCCCCCAAAAGCGCCAAAGAGAGCAAAGCACCCCCGGCCGAGAGTGTGGCCAAACCTGCCCCGCGGGCGCCCACCAAACCAGAAGTCAAGCAGGAAGTGGTCCCAGTCCCACACGCATCTGCACCCCACAAGCCGACGGCGCCGGTCGCCAACACTTCAAGCCCAGGCAACGGTGAGCTCCACTCGCAGTACCACGGTTATTATGTGAAGGCAGAAGTTATGATACCCACCGAGGAGCCAGAGGAAGAGGAGCATCATGCCACCTCCACCGCCCTGGCCAGGATGCCGACTCCCAACTTGCAACAGTACTCGTCCTTCTCCTCTGGGGGCGCCACCAAACCCACTCCGGCCAGAGAGAGCAAGCCAGAACCCAAACTGAAGAAGCAGGAATCGCTGAAGCCAAAGAGTCTAGCAGAAACCAAGAAAGCCAGCATGGAGATCACAACTGAGGAGGTTCAGGAGGAATCAGTAAGTAAATCATGTATCCTATTGATGCTTAAAAACTATACTCAAAATACACTATATTGCAGATCGCAGTCATCTTGTTGATGGACAGTTGGCTCAGTATTGCCATGGAAAATATGCACAATTTATTTTGAGTCCCAGGTGTGTTCAGCTCAGGTCCTGGAAGGCCTTAGTTCAGCACCGCTTATGCGCACACCTATGTATGAATTAGTTAATATTAGTTGTAGTAATACAACTAATACAAATTAGTTAAATGAGGAGTGTATGATATGGCAGATCATTGAACTTTGAGCCTGATAGGACCAGTATTGAGTACCCCTGCCTACATGCTCCAAATATACACTTTCAGCCTTCTTTGTGGGTTTATATTTCTGGTGTATAACAAGACTCTGGAGCTCATCTGTTGGTGCACTTTTTGTGTTAGCAGTCCTCTAGCCCTTTTATCAGTCTTGACCCAGCAGTGACACTGTCTTATGTACAAACCCAGCCGACACCAATGTGTAGGTTGTGGCCTAGTGGGTGGGATACTTACCACTGGACCTAGAGGTCATTGGTTTGAATCCTACCTTCAGTATACCACCACTGGGTCCCTGAGCAAGACCCTTAGCCCCAAGTTTCCAGGGAAACTGTCCATTGTAGTTAGAGCATGGAAGTCGCTTTGGATAAAAGCGTCTGTTAAATAATGTAAATCTGTCTGTTACATTCTTACCGGCCCAGCACAGCACCATGAGACTATCCTGTCTTCCATGTGGGAGAATGGATCAACCCAAACTATATCTCATCATCAGAGGTCCTGTGGCTGGTAATGATTGGGGTAGACTGTGGCTGATTTATTGCGCATCAACAACTAAATACACCCATATAATTGGACTGAGCTCATTAAGTCACCAGTGGATGGAAATGGAAGGTGTTTCAAATAAATTGGACATTACTCATGCAATAATTTTGTGTAATTATTGCTCCATGAAAGAAAGATTCACCATATCAGTGATGTAGACTGACCAAACCATCATGTCATTGCTTGAAAACAGTAACCATGATTATTTTTTTTGCCTTGTAGGGTCCTAATTCAATCCTGGTGGCACTAGTGATGCTGATAAATATCGGACTAGCAATTATTTTCGTCCATTTTCTGACTTGACGCATCATTAAACTCAGGTAAGAAATTGATGTAAGCACACAGAGGCTGGGACTCCCTCCCTGCAGAAACACCTGAGTATGTGTTCAAAAAGCATGAGAGGTCATCAGAGCTGCTCTGGATCAACCTGTTCTGAATCTGATCCTAGACCAGTCCTTCTGTTCCGGTGCACTTTGAGAACACATGCCTATGTGTGGTTACTTTCCTACATGCCAAAAACAATCTCTGTCCACAAATTCTTTCATAGCTACTGTTGAATGGCTGAACAAGCTTTACAGAGTGCTGGCAGCGAGCTAATGGACATTGAAGACAGTGAGGAACTGGTACACTATAGTATACCAGACTTTGTGTGTGTCCTTCTGATTCCTGCTGTGTGGGTCGCATTTTTACGATGGCTGACACCAAACAAGGGAATTTGACATCATAGCATGCTATTCTCAGTGCACGTCTGCCCTGTACTGTCCAAAGATCCTGTAATTGTTTTAACATTTGACTCGTTACGAAGCTCAATTTGTTCTTGCAGCATGAGCTTCTGCTAATAATACCATATAAGCAATTAAACAATATGCATTTGCTATTGGCACAAAATGGTGTTTATGATAGATTGGGTTACATATCAGCAACCTTATTAAAATCAAAGTGGTGCATAATTCAATTAATCCGTCAAGATTTAGATACATGTAAGCGTTAACTGGGCACAGGCTCTACACTGCCCTCAGGTGGAGCATAGAGTTGAGATGTGTAGTGATTAGTAAATTTGAGAAGCTAATTGTTTGCCAAACAATCTAAATTTTTTCATGTGTTTTGACAGTACCCCAAACTGGGTTCCTCATTAGGATTAATGGATTTTTGTCTATCTGTACGACTTGTCCAGCCTTGCAACAGTAGCCAACTTGTGGAAGGAGCAGGGCTAGGTCAGTTGCTGTTGCAGTTGTGCCTGAATGTGATGGAACATAATCACTGACCCTCTAACTATTTTGGCTTCTTCAGCGAGTTCTTCAGAACGCGCGGCGTAGGCCCCATAATTCTCTGCAGTTGCGTCGACGGCCTTTAGACACACGCCGCTCAGACTCAGACACAGGCAAAGGATTGGACGACTGGAATTAGAGCGAAAACGCTGGGGGAGAGCGTCCCGGAGCTGAGAACCACCCCAGTTCCTCCGGCCACGATTTGAGACTCGCTTGGGCTCTGTGAAAGCTGAAGCAAAGCAGTCGTTGGGAAGGAAAAAAAATAAAAAAATAAAATAATCTGCTGATCCAAGCCGTTCCCAGTCAAGTGCATGGGCGCCCTACTGCTGTGGGACGGGTTGGGATGGGCTGGGGGTTGGGAGGGGTGCGGGGGAGGGGATGGTCTTAACTGGATATGTTCGGAGATGCACTTTTAGTTGACGGAAGCGAACAGCTGCCTTACTATTTTACCATCTGACGTTGTCGAGGGGAGATGTGCAGTGCGATGCCAGTGTGTTTGTGTGTGTGTGTGTTTGTGTGTGTGTGTGTGCGTGCGTGCGTGCGTGCGTGCGTGCTTGGACACCAGAGAGTGCGTACCAACGTCCACTCTTCACAGATCAAAACACCATGCACATAATGAGAAAAGGGTCACTTGCCAGTCTTATTGCGTTAGTCGTCTCTGAAGCCCTTGTCTAACACATCTTGCTCATTTTGGGTTTTTTTGCCGGTTAATCAATGCCATGCTTGTGTGGGACTAGTTTAACAAACTTTGTCTTGATCATTTGTTTTTTTGTGTGTGTGTTTGTGTAGTTTTGTTTTGTTTTTTACTTTTTTTACATATTTATCCTCGAATTTGAAAAAAATAGTCTCCAGCTTTTGTCCTCCTGCTCTAAAACAGCATCAGTTACGATTAGGGCTGGGATTGATTTATCAATAAGTGTCGATAAGGGCCAGGAAATCGTGGAGTAAAATTTCTTTTTTTTCTAATCTAAAATTTGATTTTGCTTTGTTTACACACACCAGGTAACATGTGACTAAATAGGAAGGCTAAATAGAAAAAGTCACAAATGGTTTTTTTTTTTATTCGTATAAAAGTGGATGCGGTTTTATGTTTGTATATATATAAATTAGGGCTGGACACGTAATATATGTCTACACATAGACGGATATTCTAGGTTTATGGCTCTACGTCTCAGCTGGTTTTTTCACGGGTATCAGGGGTCCCATTACTTTGTCCATATTATGTGGACAAAATTAATGGGACGCCTGACGCCTGCAAAAAAACAGCCAAGAACTAGAGTAATAGGACACCTGATCATTACACTAACAGAGACTTTAATGAGACTGCATTCAGATACATGGACTTTCATATGAAATTGGTTCTACTTTACAACTGCTACAATGGTTCCGCCCCCATGCTCGGGAACTTGTAACTTGTTTTTCTATAACAAACAAGATGAAACATGAATGCCCTGCAGTGGTAAAAAGCTTTGGCTTTATATTTGGTTTGATTACATGTTTAAGTTAAGATTTACAGAAATATTTGCAGCTGTGTAACTGTGTTAAAGGGAACACTGCTGTAAAAAGCTCCGTATTTGTTTAAAATGTTTGCAAACCAAATGTTATTGCACTTTTGTTCATATAGCAGTACTTTACAAATAAAAGTGCGCAATACACTACTTTTGAATTAATTACTTAATGTTGTGTTTAACAATGTGATTAATTGTAATTAATCAGAGAAAACCATGCGACTAATCACAATTTTAAAGAAAGTAATATATATATAGTCGCCCCCTTCTGGTGCAGAAAACATCCTCGGTTTTACTGAATAATAAAATTATTAATTTTCACATAATTTTTTTCCAACTTATTCATTTTTCAAAATTGCTTATCGTCCCAGCCCTAGTGGCAACATGATGGCGGACACTTTTGAATTTTGTGCTAGTGTGTTTAAGTTGATTTGTTGTGCTGATATAAGGTCTAATGATTTTGGCTCCGATTAAAACGCGAGACGTTTGCATTTTGGTTATGAAGGTAAAGAAACTTACAGTTAAAGTCCTATCACTTGGTTGAGTAGCAGTTGCTATACAGTACAGATGTTGTAAAATAGCTATAGGATATTCTGCATGGTGTTCTATGTATTTATTTATTTAAATGTATTTATTTCTTTTGAGGAACGATTGATTATTGCACTGGATTTTGCACATGTAGTGGTCAGAGACTGTGCTGGTTTAAGACCTTTTCACCCCCACTCTCACCGGACGCATACGCATAACACTGGTCACGTCGGAAGAAGCTTTCAGGTTCGAGCAGTTGAATGTAGACAGATGCCTTAAAGGTCTTTTTTTTTTACAGTGTTATAGTTTACCTCAGAAAATTAGTGATTTTGAAATTTCGTCTTAATTGGAGATTTTATTGAAATCTGCTATTACTCTGTAGTATATTTATTTGTCTGGTGGTGCATGAAGACGTGGTTTTACTTTAGATTAATTTACATGTGGCAGTTTTGTGCCAGTATTTGAACGGAGTAATATATAAATGCATATATTTTATATACATAGTATAAATATATTTAGTTGTTCTATACCTAAATTATATTGTTCTCCAGCACATTTTCTTTGTTTTTTTGGCTGGTTTGTTTGGTCATCTAGTGTGCATGGTACATTTCGAAGTTTAGGTTCATTTTTGAGAGTGTGTGGGCGTCATGTGGGCGTGTGTGTGCGCGTGTGTGATGGAAGGGACGGACCTCCGGATTTCGAAGCAGTAACAGGGCGACTGTTTTTGCAGAGGGTTGGTCAGACTGCGAGAGCATGTGAGAAGGAGGGAAGGAAGCAAGAGCATCAAAAGGGAAAAGTTGAACCGTCTTCAAATATAGAACAGTTTTTTCCCCCTTTTTTATTTGATCTGCAATTCTTTTTGTTTATATATCATTTTTTAGGTTAGGGGAGTGACCCCTCAGATTATATTTATTAAAAGTGGCTATGTAAATGGCTATTTATTTTGTTTTGTTTTTCTTATTTTTTTCTCTCTCTTCTGTTTTAATTCCATCCCAAACTGAAACCAAACAAACATGTTCTAAAAACGAGACCCCCATATTGGTCTGACTTGTGCCCGTGACAGATATCTGCGCTATTTTTAAGCATTTATACAAAGTTCAGCTAAATTTGTCTGTATTTTTCTAAAAAATAAAAAACCATAAAACCTATTTCAGTAATGATATGTTTTGATGGAAAATATATATATAATTGTATTGCATTTGATAGTATTGGGTATGAGTCAATTCGATATTTTCAGAATTGTAATGTTTTCATTTTAAAAGCTGAGTTGAGAAATGTTGATGAACTTTTTTGGTACTGACTGTCCCTCAGGCTTTTTTTTTTTTTTTTTTTGGAAATTGTTTAAGTTATAAGTTATAATAAAAAAAATAATGACTTTACCATTTTGAATGTATGTATCTTTAATGTCGACACCCCCCCTGACATCACTGTTCACATTCCAGCATTACTGAAGACGGAAGGACTGAATTAAAGAAGTAAAGCTCTGTAATGGATCTGAATGGGAATTCCCTGTGCTGTAGAGGTATAGAGCAGCTCACAGCCCCTATAGTTACAGTGCAGTTTATTTTAGAACCTCATCACCCCCCTCGCCACCCCAAACCACAGTGTGAAAACTGGTGCTTGTCTAGGGAACAGCAGTGGTGATCCTCAGACAAATATAGTGACAGACAGCTGCTGCTGGACCAGATCAGCCTTTCTGTCTTTCTCTTTATTTATCTTTCTTTCTTTCTCTCTATCTCTCTCTCCCTATCTCTCTCTCTCGTTCTCCCTCACTCTCCCTTTCTTCCTTTTTACACCCATTTATTTCTGTCTGGTTCTTTTGTCTTTCTGTGTTCCATTTCCTTTCTGTCTTTTGTTCCCTCTGTAACTCTCCATCAGCCTTTTTCTTCTTCCTTCTCTACTATTCTTCCTCCCTTCCCTACCCCTTTTTCTGCCTTTCTTCTTTTTCTTCCTTACACTTTTTCTTTCTCTCACTCTCTCTTCCTTTCTTTGTCTGTCTGTCTCTCTCCCTCTCTGTCTCTGTCTGTCTGTCTGTCTGTCTCTGGAATGAAAGGTCACACTGCACCTGCTTTATTGCGCTCTTTCCATGTGAACATGGATAACACTGACGTTACCATAGAAAAGCTGGAAGGAAGCGCCACTGCTTCCAGTGAAGCTTCACGAAACTTTGCTAATCATGAATGCAAGATAGTGGAGGCCAGCTATCATAAATAGAAAATAGTGGGACCCCCACCCCCGCGCCCCTGGCATCCGCCTGCTGTCACTGATAGCCATGTTAGTACTTTTTAGGAGATTGTATTTCTTTAAAGGATTCAACTGGTTGAGATTTATTTACACTCCCAGACCCTGACCCCCCCATCCACCCACCCTGAATGTGGTTAGTTAGCCAAGATGGTGCTCCAATGCTTGCTTACTTTTACACTGAAGCTACAAGCTAATGCAGCTAACAAGCAGTGGAAACCGTTCCCCACCACTTAACATTGTGTAAACCAAGTCTCTAATGCTGGTTAATGACATTGTATGTTGTTATCTATTACAATACATTAATGTAGCATAGCTAAAAATAGCACTAGCCATGGACTAAAGGACTGAAGTTTGTTCATCTTTACATTATGCTTCATAGTGTGGGAAACCATATAAGCAAGTGGATTTGAGAACTCAGGTCTGATGATTAGTATAATTAGCATTATTTGCTAGCTACACTATTTGAACAAAAGTATTGGGTCGCCTGATCATTACACTGAGACTTAAATGACATTGCATTCGAATACATAGACTTTATGGAGTTGGTTCCGCTTTGCAGCTATAACAGCTTCTGTTCTTCTTGGATAGCTTTCCACAAGATTTTGTGTGACCATTGCATTCCGTAGAGCATTTATGAGGTCAGACACTGATGTTGGGTGAGAAGGTCTGGCTCGCAATCTCCGTTCCAGATCAACCCGACAGTGTTGGATGGGGTTGAGGTCAGGGCTCTGTGCAGGTCAATCAAGTTCTTCCATACCAAGCTCATCCAGCCATGTCTTTATGGACCTTGTTTTGTGCACTGGGACACAGTCATGCTGCAATATAAAAGGTTCTTCTTCAAACTTTGTCCAAAAACGAAGCATGACGTTGTCCAAAATGTCTTGGTATCCTGAAGCTCTGAGATTATCCTTCCCTGGAAATAAGGGATCTAGTCCAAACCCCAAAAAAACAGGTTTGTCCCAATACTTTTGTCCATATAGTGTACATAAACAGTGCAAATCTACATAAACGCTGCTCTGGTTCAAATCTAAAGAAGCAATCTATTAACATCTAATGTCTTATATACTATGTCTTATATATACTGCATATTTTAGTTCTTTCTACCCATATAGACACCTACCAACTATAACTCCAACCCACAAAAAATACTAGAAATACTAGAGACCACTTTTTTATGTCTGATATTGATATTGTAAATTTGGATATCTGCCAATACAATACAAATCCGATACTCACTGAGCCTTTTTTTTTAAAAAAACAAACAATTATGCTTTCCAAAAATGCCCAGATACATTTTGTGTACCTTGGCACAAATACAAAAATCATAACTGTGATGTAATAAGGGAGAACCCTTGCACAGAGAACATGGTATAGTAAGATAGGGGGCTGGACTGCGTGCTGTGATATCCCCTCACCAACATGGAGGATTTGCCTTAAATGATCTTAAATCTAAATGTTAAATATGAAAAATATATCTCGCTCTCTAAATGTGAAACTTCACAGTTAGATAGGGCTCAGTGACACCTTTCCAACAAACCCTCAACCGCCATAATAGCCCCCAGAGATCCAGAGGTATTAGCCGAAAACCATTCACCTCGGACAAAAGTAATGTGACACCCGGGCGAGGTGAATGGTTTTCAGCTAATATCTCCGGAAGCTATTATGGAAAGGTCTCATCGAGCTCTATCTAACTGTGAAGTTTCACAGAGATGGATGGTTGCCCCGCCTAGAAAAGCCACAAGCACATTCCGTGGGCGACTAATGTATTGGGACACCCGGGCGATGTGTCCCAATAGATTCGTCAGTCTTGGCTTTTTCTTCGAGTCTGAAATAACTCCAAACTGCTGACATGTTGGCAAGTCTCACACACAACAGAACCTCTTATAATGTGATGCATCTTCTTGCGTTAGCATGTCGTAAATCACTTTATGCGTGCTTTAATTATTTTCTCATTTTTAACGAATCAAATTACATCGTTTATTTATTACCAATTTCCGTTCCAGTAATTTAGGTTGGACCGATATGGATAGAGAATACTGGATACTCTAAAAATTATCCAGGTTATATTAATCCTACGTTGCCATGTTGGTAGAAATTACATCAAAACGTGTGAAATATGAGTTTTTTCCTTTTTGCTGACTGTTGGCTGTACATTTCCAAGGTAATGACAGTGCTAAACATGCAAGGATGATTCATTAGTTCATTAGGATGAACTAAGTCAAGTAGAGCTTTATTGTCATCCTGAAAATATAAATATAGCATGCAGTGAGATGAAATATAGTTCTCCTGGACCTTAGGTACAACATGGAACACAACATGGAGCACATTCAGACAGACTAACATCAGTCAAACATTTGGGCAACTGAACACTGGCCATTGCTGCAATTTATACCAAGATGTCTTATTTCAGGTGAATTAGTCATCACAGAACATCACAGTTATCCTGTGGCAAATATTGGATCACCCCAATTTCTCGCCACTGCCTTCGAAATAGCACTTAATGGATTAACTGTGTCAATAGGAAAATTGTATCATCTTTTTGCTGAAATGTTCCTGTAAGAAAAGAGGTGGGAGAATTCATGGAAGACACAGGACATGAGGACAGACTGCTGAGTCATGCACACTGTGCCAAGAGACACCACACAGTAGGTTCAGTTTCTCTAGAAACACTGATGTTCCACTCTCGAAGCGCAAGCAGTCTAAACACACAAGCCTGAACAAGAACATGGGTTTTAAACAAAGGTGTGTCTGCAAGAGAAGATGATGTCATGTACCTGGGAATAGCAGGTGTGTAGTTAGATAATGAGACAACTGTCCAGGTTCACCATTCATTTCAAAACCCTTTCCCTATTTCATACACACATACAAAGAGTGCAGGGAGGACAGGACTTATGATGGCTCTAGTCTATGGCTCGTATTGCTGTGGCTAGACAATGGCTTGTCCAGGTCTTTCCAAGATAAGTATTTAACTTCATAAACTCTGAACTCATTATTCATTATTCATTCCTCTTAAGATGATTCAGTACCTGTTCTGAAAGTACCTGTAAATGATGCGAAGAATTGATCCGGACCCTAAAGACGTTTGTTATTTGTAATTCATCCATCCAAAACAGTTCTGCATTAAGTGTGAGCAAAAATACATCACAATACATTTTCCATGATTTTTTATGTAATTAAGTAAGATTAAAATTAGAATATAATGGGAAACAATCGTGATATAAAATAACTGTAAGATGGTGCCTTGATGTCATGCACTTTAAGCAGTTAACCCACACTGGATGTTGTTTACAGGATCTTGGTACTTCTTTCCTTGTGATAAACACGGTTGTTCTATGTGGAAGTTCTTCCCATACCCACAACATACTCAGAAAAGAGAACAAAAAACTGTAATACTGGACAACCCCGTTTGCTAAGCAGGGTCATTAAACTGCTATCCTAAATGATTCCATAGGCCCTTTGCTGTCCCTTTAAAATGACTCTCCTGCACAAATGGACAAATGGACTGAGGGACACCAATGAGAAGTATTTTGTAGGGAAGAGTCAAGGTCGAACCGCATCAGTTACGGAGAATCCACAGCATGCGAACGAGAGACAGCGACAAACCTCAAATATCTCAGGCTACACACACGGCCTCACGTTTCACAGGACCTCCCTTTGCTGCTTTTTTCGTACTGTCTGAAAGACTTCCACCAGCAGGAATGGTTCTCGGTGGGGATCCGAGGGCCTATACAGTTTCTTCTCATTCAGCCTTTCAGCTGGCATCAGACTTACTGCACATACTACATTCTGAAACAAAGTTAATTAGATGGAAGTGACCAATCTGTTGTACTTGGGTTGTGTTGATCCACAGGCTAGTCCATCGCATGAAGGCTTGTTCTCAGAAAATTAAGAATTCAGTCTTCATAAATGACTTTCGAAGAATAGTTCAGTCCAAACTACTAAAGTTGCTAAATGTACAGGGAAATGTAAGACCAGCAGCATTATGCTAGTGACTGGCTTCCACTCATTAACAGCCATGTTAGCATGTTTGGCTAAGCTAGGCCCTTACTTTCACATTTCCATGAATGCATTTTGCAAATGCTCTTATCTATCCGACGTAGATGAATGTAGGGTTAGGCGTCTTGCCCAAGTTGATTGGATGTTCATTGGTATGCCCTCCTCGGTGGGGGGATAAATCATGGAGGGTGATGTTAATACCTTACAACAATCACTATCATTCGTTAATAACATTAATATTATTAGTATTGCTTGGGTAGATACTAAAACAAGTTAATAAATGTCTTAATAAAAAATGACTTTATCCTTCAGATTCAGGATTCAAGATTTAGTACTTCCTAAAAATATCACCAATCTTTACTATATTTCTTCATACTTTTACTATATTTCTTAATACTAAATTACTTTATCTTTTACTCAGTAGATTCCAGATTCGAGATTCAGAATGTCCTAGAAATCTCACCATGCTTTATTATATTACTTTACAAGAAATAGCCAGTTATGGCAAACATCGTTTAAAAGGCATGTTGATATACGATGTCTGCAAACTGAAGAAGCTGCTTGATTAAAATGATAACCTGATGCAATAACACCTAGAAAGTCACCAGTTAAAAACATGCATCCATCCATGCATGCACAAGCTCACACAAATTTAGCCTTTTTTAAATTTAAACACACAGGAAGAGAGGGAGAACATGCAAACTGCACACGGGAAGAACCCTTGCCGGAATCTAAACCAGGACTTTCTCACTGTGAGGGGACAGCACTACCCACTGCACCCAGGCAAAAAATAATATTTATATATGTTTCTGATTGAACTTCTTGTCGGTTTATGTGAGGTTAAGACAACTTCTCTCTTCCTCAGTATTTTTATCCATAGATTTTATTTTACCTTTAATATTCGAAAGATGCTTGGACAGATTACTAATATTAAAGCTATGGATAAAAAATTATGAGGAAGAAAGAGGTCTCCTGAAGCTCAGCATTTTATATCCATAGGTTTCATATTAACTTTTATAATAACAAGATTATTTGAAAGCTCATCGAAAGTGTTTTCCCCTCTTGTGCTGTGCTGCCATTTGTTGTTGATTTAGTAAATAATTTAGGCAATAATTAATTATCAGTGATTAATAATATAATAATTCCCTAATTGGTAATTACTTAGTTTTGTACTAATATGTAACTTGTGTCGAAGAGGAACTGAAGTGTAGGCCCTGAAGGTAAGTTGTGCAACAGTTTAACCTGCAGAAATGTCCTTGTCCAACCTGAGGTTTGTGGTAAGCTCTGTGAAAAAGCAGCCCTGGCCATTTTGCCCTCGAAGTCAACTCCACCATCTGCTCCCCTGCACAATTCACGTTTTTATTTTTCGGTTTCCTTCACCTTTACTCCTGGTACTTCATGAACAGGCCAGTTTACATGGAGGCAGCTCCTTAATTAACCCTGTTCTCTCACATCCCCCCTCCCCACCATTAGAACTAGATTGATAGGCCCCGTGGGTAAGAGCTGTGAGGTCGGAGCGTCCGAAAACACCTGCTGCCACCCGTCAGGCCTGGAGTGCCGCGGCCGGTGCCAGAACGGCCTGTAATACCCTGCTCCTGCGTCCCTGCACCCCCAGGAAACGCACAACACACAGGGAAGTGCTGAGGTTGTAAGGTTATAACATCATGATATATGATATACCATATATATGATATATATCAATTCATGTTACAGATTAGGATATTTAATTAGGACTCACTGAAATGGACAATATGCACCAGTGCCACAGACTATAAACAGTAAATGTATATAAAACATAAGTGCTTAGAATCACTAATACAACCAGTTTGAACCGGAAAAATCCATTCATTTGTAAATAAATAAAATAACAAACTAAGATAATGATATACTGAGCTGCCACCCAATCAGATCTCTCTTACCATACCATTTACTGAAGACAATACTCCTGGTATTTCATGGATTGGGTGGTTTACATCCAGGCCCCTTAACTAAGCCTGTCCTATTATAACCCTATCAACACCATTAAAACTAGAACATTACAGGCTGAATTGTGCCAGAACGGCCTGTAACTCTTCAACCTTGCATCGTTGTTGGCCCCAGGAAACACACAACACTTAGTAAAATTCTGGGGTTGTGAGTCAAGCATTGCTAAGTTTATATAACATTCCCCTTCTCCAAGTACAATCAGGCAGCAAAGATGGTTTCGCTTTAGTTTTACACTGGAGCTATGAGATGTAATTAACAATTAATGGAAGTTTATACACTAGCTCATATCATACAAATCATCATATGGCCTTAAACCACATCAATTTATTGAGTAATCTCACACAGATCTTTTAGATCCATCATTGCTAAACACATAACAAGTTTAGCCATGATGGATGAAAATGTAAGTTTAATAATATTTGGGGTATGAAATAAACTCTTCTTAATTTTTAGACCTATTTCGAATACTCATGCTACTTTCAAGTTAGTTAGGGGCGTCTTGGAAATACTGGTTTTCACCTTATTGTTTAACATGAGTTGTTAATTTGGAATTAATGATTTGTAGGAACGTAGCAATACAACATAATGCATTGTACTGTACCATGCTATATTGTTTATACATATACTTAAATGTATAACCCATCATTCTCATCGCTGGAGCATTCCTATTGGTTCATGCATCAACAGGATCATGTAACAGGTAGCTGCTGTGTTCCAGTAATGAAAAAAAATCAAATATGGAAATCATTAATCATACATCATAAATTGACATAAATAAAATGTTGACAACTGTATCAAGTCAAATTAAATCATAAAATTGTATTAATTGGTTCATGGTAAGTTTATCCATCCATCTAAGATCTAGTATATTAGACTACCAGTAAGGTATAAGGTATGTTAAAGCAGGACAATACTAAAGCGTACAGTGCAGACCTGTAATCATTTTGTAAATTTAATCTACTTAAAATAATAAATATGAAAGGACAGCAACATGCGTTTGTGTAGTTTTTTTGGGACCTAGATTAACTGTATTTTCAAATGTTTTGTGGATGGGAGTAAATAAAAACGTAAGATAATGTCAAAAAACAGAAATGACAAGCTCTTTTTCTTGATAAGACATAGGATAGAAATTAATAACACTTTTAATCATCCATGATTCCAACAATCCCTTCAATTATGTTGATTGTCTGGAAGATGACACAAAATCAGGCTCAAATCAAAAAACCTGCGACTTGTGTATTGAATGATATGAATCACTTTGATATACTAAAACAATAATTCACAGTGATTAATCAGTAGGCTTTCTGTCAGACACTGACTCACAAATCACACGCTGCATGTGAACGTGCAAAATCTCAGCATGGTGCTGGCTTTTCATTTCAGCCTGTTTCTTCTGCTCCTCCCCGTTTCTACACTGGCAGTTATGTAGAGCAGCATTACTAGTTAGAATGAACAGATAACAATGTGAAAAGCTATTTACACATTTTAGTGAAAAGCTATTAACACATTTAGTCTTCAGAACTTTCGATTGGGGCTGTCCAGTGATAATCAATTTTAGAATAGGGTCATTTGAGTCAGAAAAAAAACCTTCTAATGATAGCAAAAGGTGCAGTTAGAATAGCATGGCCTTCCCAGATTATAAGTAATGGCTTGAGCTAGCTGTCCTACAGCACTCCCAAATGGTGAAAACTGTCCTCACTGGTAGTTTCTCACATGTAGTCACCTTTGTGTTTGAAGTTAATTCCCTTTCAAGGTTGTCAGTAATGTGTCCTGTGGCTAAAAACAGTGGCCTCTAGCAAAGAAAGGAAAAAACTGTTTTAGGCATGCCATATGCTAGCTCTTGTTTCAGTTTCAATGGGAGCTACACTTTGAGGGAAAATACTCACCTCAGGCATTTCATATGGGTTTGCATAGATTGGAAACGATTGATGGATGGTTACTAATGAGTAATGACAATAACGAGCACAAATAACTCGACATGCACATACCCACACAAACAGCAGGGGTCTGTGCCTAATTTTCTTCTAGTGGAATTTTACTTTTTTCAGTAGAGATGTAACTTCAGAAATGTATGGGGTATATAACAATGGTCCTTAGCCATTGTTATATATTTTTTTCAAACTGGGACATTCAACGGCTTATTACAATATAAAATATATATATATATTAGTGGTGGGCCATTTTGTTAACGTGCTGCGTTAACGTGAGACTCTTATCGGGCGATAAAAAAAATATCGCCGTTAATCTATTCACAAAGTTGGGTTAGGAGCTGGGTCTATACTACACAAGCTATCATGACTTTCACCTTGATATTTTAGCGCGGATGTATACTTGAATTACATTGTAGGGGGGCGAGAACGAGGCTTAGCCTTAGCCCCCAGGGTTGTAGAAAGGAATTAGGGTGTATAGAGGGCTGAAAACTTTTCACCAAACCTTTCCTTTCACTTAAAGAAACAAGTAAAATTAAGCAGTGAACAGTTATGGACACTTATAGTATTGTTCTGTTGAACTGAGTACAAATGGCGCTACCAGAGAAATGTTACTTAACGGGCTCCGGTTGCTACTCGCTAACAAGCAGCACCGTGTAGCTTCGCCTGGGTCCTAATGCCCGCCTGCTACTTACAGCACTTTCAACAGCCAGGGCATCATTTTAATTCAATAATGAGAGCTAGACTTACTATTTTTCATTTCAATTCATAGTCTTGTTTCTATTTGTAAAGTGCGTTTCTGCGCTCAGTCATCTCTTGTATAAAATGTTTGGATAGATGATTTAAAAATAGAATAATGACTATATATTTAGAGCCATTTTAATCTATATTAATCTAGATTAATTCCAAGATTACAGTGAGATTAATCTAGATTAAAAAAAATTAATCTATGCCCACTATGGGGGGCAGCTGGTAGCCTAGTGGTTAAGGCAAAGCAAGGCACCGTCCCCACACACTGCTCCCCGGGCGCTGTGTTCGTAGCTTGCCCCCTGCTTCACTTGGTGAATGGGTTAAATGCAGAGGAAGTATTTCGTGCTGTTCACACTGTGTGCTGTGGTGTGTTCACGTACGACCAGATTGTCACTCTCACTTTTCACTTTTCACTAATATATATGTATATCAACAGAATGAAAATAAATATATATTTATTTTATAGAAAGACAGTGGGAATAGTGGGAAGTGACAGTGGGAAGTGAACGCACACTTTATTTGCGCTTAAAGTAAATAATATAAATGATTTATGAAGTTTCAGCAGTGTGTTTTTTGTGGGAAATCTTTTAAATTTACTCTCTTTTGCACACACGATAACTCTGGAATAAATTATGAGTCTGAGACTAAAGGTTAGAAAAATGAAGGCAAACTGCATTCATGGAGGTCAAAAGGTTAAAAATGTAGGTTACTTATTTTAAATGTATTTCCTGCTCCTGAAGGCTAATGGGCCTAGTGGCAAAGTTAAGTTGCTTCAGTAATATTTCTGAGTAGTTTTAAACATTTGCTTTAGTTTTGAAAATAAACAGTGAACATTTTGTATATGTATTTGTAATACTGATCATGGTGAAACACCACCACCACCCCCCTCCCTGCATGTATCTTTTCTCCATGAATGACTATTTCTAAATACATTTTAAGTTGAAATCTGTGGTGGCCTAGTGGGTAAGATACTTGCCCCTGGACCAAGAGGTCATGGGTTCGAATCATACCTTCAGGAGACCACCACTGGGTTCCGGAGCAAGACCCTTAACCCCAAGTTGCACCAGGGATAAAAGCGTTAAATACTGTAAATGTTTGTAAACTCTCGTAACAGAAATATTCCAAATTCTTGTGGAAAGCCTTCCATGAAGAGTGGAAGCTGTAGTAGTGGCAAAGGGGGACCAATTTCCTTTGATCACATATTTTCATGTCCTCACAAGAATCCTTAAGGTTAGAGAGTTGCACCCACGTTTCATTTTATACAGGATGACGAAACTGCATCCCACATGTACAGCCGTGTAAACTGCAAGGCTGGATGGAGGGCAAGGTTTACCTGCTGGGCCAATGTTGAAGCCCCCCCACATAAATGTAGGTGTGAAAGGGAAAAAAAGTTCTGAAAAGCTTACTGCTGTATTTTATATTCTGTGGCATCACAGCACTGTGATGATCTTTGAGCCTGCCTAAAGTCACCATGCAACAATAAGTGTCCTATAGAACACCCCCCATCCTATTGCTGGATTTGATGGCATGGCTCAGTGCCATCAAAGCCTCACAACAATGCTCCAACATCACGTGTCTAAAAAGCTGATTAGAAGCTGATACTGCATGAAAGGGAGAGCAAACTGCCTGTTAATACATTTGCTTTTAGAAGAAATACTGGCAAGATATATAGTGTTCTTTAGGCAATACAATGTTGAATATCCCTTATAAAAAGAGCTTTAATACTTCAGAAATTTCAACAGAATCTGACTATAAGATACACCATACTACATGAAAATAGACGTACATTACTGTGAGACGTTTATGACATTGAGCAGACCCTCATATCCACAGTAACTTACAGGAGTGCTGGTGGAATAGGTCAGAGCCCAAAATCCACATGAGCTTAGATACTGTTAGAATAAGGGTCAAAGATACCCCAACAATAGAAATATATTAAAGGGGACATATTACATATAATGCAAAACTCACATTTTGCAGCCTTTGTATTTCCATTAGTATCTCTACTGCTAGTATAAACACTCCACACGCAGAATAAAACCTCCATCCATTTTCTGTGAAGCAATAGAAATGTTTTGGTGTCAGGAATCATATGCTTCCACAAGTTGTTTGGACGGCAAGCCCATTGTGACGAAATAATGCGCAAATTTACATAGATCCCTCATCTGTGAAGCCCCCGTCCACTAGATTAGTTGAAGATCTGTCATTTTTTTTCTGCTAGTTTTACAAGCATGCATAAGACACCAAGCGCTATGGCTACAGGTAAAGGCAAGTTACACATGAAGTGTTGTGTTGCCTTTGCCTGTGTTGCCTTTTCACTTTCTCCCAGCCAAAGAAACTGAAGAACTGTGTGGCTCCATTTCATATCTGATGGCCATGTCTCAGCATCAATTGGTTTCCCAGCAACAAAAATTTGAATAAGGAGCTAACTTCAGCGTTGTGGAGGATCTGTACCTACAGTCCATGACAAGTCAGCAGATGAGGGATGGGGATGTAAGTACTTTTAAATAATAAGTTTTGTGTTTCTATCCCAGTTAAGTATGAACTAGCTCATTTGATTTGTTTATTTTGTAAGCATGAGATGGGTGGGGCGTGGCCAGCAACAGCTTACTTGCTATTTTAAGGGACAGAGCCCTCAAAGGGCTCATTTTGAAAGGGACTGAAACTGACTAGAATAAATCTGGCAAAATGTCTTTATGTGAGAGTGATTTTGTGCAAAGAACTTCATGACCATGTTTTGAATAGCCCATAGACCAACTATAACTAAAGTGAGTTTTGCGTAATATGTCCCCATTAAATTGAATTCAATTGATTCAATTGTATTTATATTGTGTTTCTTTACAACCAGTGTTGTCACAAAGCAGCTTTGCAGAGTCCAAGTCCAAGCCCCTAGTGAGCAAGCTAAGACCCACAGATGCCAAAAAAAATGCCTAAAGTCATAGGAAAAAACCTCTGGAGGAACCAAGACGCAAAGATATAGAGTACAATTATTGCTATTGCTATTTCATAGTATTACTATAGTACTGCTATTAATTATTATATTACTACTACTACTATTATGATTATTATTGTTACTATTATTGTTTACTTTTAACATAAAAACAAAGAGGTAACTGAATGTTTAGTTAAAAATGACAATCATTTACACATATTGTTTGGAAATATAGTGTATAATCTGTTAGCTCATCTCAGCATTAAACCCCTTGTGTGTAATGTTAAAAAGTTAGATTTATAACATTAACATAATTTTTTATTATGGATTAGACTGATTAAATGATTAAGATCAGTCTGTTGTTAAATGTGGCTATAGAAGATTCAGTCTTTAGGAAAGCACTGGCAATCACCTCTTAAACTGAGTCTACACTGTTAGTCAATGGCACAATACAAATATGTAAATATACTATTAGCATCCCACAATAGGTTATTTTTACCTATACCTTAAGGCAACCTGAACCTTAAATAGGCTTAGAAATGGCACTGCATTCAGACAGGTGCATATAAGTAGCATTTTATAACTTACCATTTTTAAATATAATAAAAATAAACAATTGTGTTTGTCTGAGTGTATAGATAGTTTTATGTGCTTACTGTCACTGTCAGACAAGATGCTCATGGGTTGTAATGAGCACAACAGTGATTTTTCTGCAACGCCCTTCACAGTGAAGGACCCCAGGACAACTGAGGCCGGATGCTTATTTACTGTAAGTACAAGGTTCAATCCTACATGTGAAAGGCACACACAGAATCTAATCTAAAGCTTTTTAAAGGATTTTCCATAGTCTTTTACTCAGATATTTTATGTAGGAGAAATAAGTGTCAATCAGCTCTCAATAAAAAGGAAGTATGGTGGTGGGTTTACCAAGAGAAGCGGGGAAACTCAGGACATATATTGGTGGAAGACACAAAAGAACCTTTTATTCACAGAAGCTTTCACAGTTCAGTCTATGTTGCCATTTCCAACAAATAAATTCCAGTGACGCTTGTGATCTCACAATTCAGTGAGATCACATTCAAAAAACTTTTTTTGCCGTTTTTAAGTACATATGCCACTGTTCAGATATTTCAAATCAATGTGTTTAACAATACAATGTCAGTTTCATATGATTGTGTGAATAAATAAAATAATCAGTGGTATGATGCGGTGATGATTGTTTTTACAAAACTGAGAAAGCCATACATCTTCAATAAAGAGGCTTTTACATTCAGAGTGAGTCATATTTTATAGGTAGTTGTGAAATGTTGTAGAAATGGTGAAACGAGGTAGATGCCTTGTCAGAAATGAGGATCCCAATTGTTCTCAAAGATTGAATACTGTGTGATCGTAGCTTGCTTGCAGCTCTAATTTAAGTCTGGCTTTACTAGAGTGAGGGGCATGTTATCTATGTAGACTACAAAGCATCCATGTATGTCACTCTGAATAAGAGCATCTGCCAGATTCT
>JBBJLR010000042.1:22834062-22880150 GCA_037577145.1 Brachypetersius gabonensis | reverse complement strand
ATAACTGCAAATATAATATACATATGTATTGTTGTGTTATTATTTAATTGCTAATCATTTTAGTTATTAATCATTATTAACTATTAATACTGCTATGTTAAATGCTGTTAGGTATGTTATTATTGTAGTTATTTGTTTTATTATTTATTATTATTGTTGTTGCTACTGTTGTTGTTATTATCAACAGTAGTAGTAGTAGTTTAACACAATGTTTATAATAACAATAATAACTACAACAACTATGCTACTACTATTACTACTAATAATAATAACAATAGTAATAATATTCATTATTGTTGTTAATATCAATAGTAGTAGTAGTATAACATGTTTATAAACAATTATGACTACTACTAACATTCATGTAATAAAGATAACAACAATATTACTACTATACTGGACTTACAATTCAAATGCTCTCTAGAAAAAAGGGCAAAGCATGCTGTACCTGCTGCGGAGGCTTAGGTCTTTTGCAGTGCAGATTCCGCAGGTCTTTCCTTTCAACTGCTGTCAGACTCTACAACAAAGACTTACCACACATGCACAGACAAACAAACACACACTCAGTTATGTGCAGTACTGCTTAAGTGCAGTTTTTCTGATGCAACACATGCATTTTTTTTTGCGTGAAACTATCACCACTGGGCAAAATGTGCAATTTAAAACATGTCATTTTTATGGTGCATTTCTACTGTTATTGCCAATACCTGTCACTCCATTGTGTACATGCATGTGTTTGTATCGACTGTGTTCTTATATTTACTTATATATCCACTTTTTATTTATACATATTCTCACTGTGTACATACATATCACTATTAGTCTACATTTAGTCTACATTTAGTCTACATAGCCTATACATATGTAGGCCTATTTATTTTATAATACAGATGTCCATATCCTATATTTCTAGATGGTATAGTGTACATCTTATACTGTACTGTTGATATGGTATTTTATTTTTATTTTATTTTATTCCATTTTAGTCTATTCTATTGTATTGTTTTCTTAATTTTGCTGCTCCTATCTTTGTACTGTCCACTTTCTGCCGTGTAGCAAAGCAAATTTCCCACTTGTGATACTACTACTACTACTACTACTACTACTACTATTATTATTATTATTATTATTATTATTATTATTATTATTATTATTATTGAGGTTTCAAGCTGCTGTTCTTTTTTGGATTCTCGTTTCGCCCCAGCCGGCCGCCGTAGTGACGTCACTGGGTTCGGGCTCAGCACTCGCTCCCATGATGCAACAGCAAACAAAGGGGGTATCGGAGGACGGAGCAGAAAAAGTTTTAAACGCTACAGATTTCTACCAAAAACACCAATAAAGCCCGGATAACGACCCCTGTAGGCTGCGGGGAGCCCTGAGGAGTGATACCCGCTCCTGCTGGGGGGAGGCAGGGTCTGTACGGGCGTGTTTATCTCTGGAGAGAGCTGGAGTAGCTGTTAGCTCGATGGTCAGTGTTCCTGAATTAAACCTCAGTCAATGAGAAATAATCTCCTCTTTGAGTCTCAACATGAGAGTCCACAGCTGACACCTCCAGAAGACCACAGGTAATCTGCTTTTAACATGTATTCACCTCTTATTTCACTGTCATGATGTGATAGTCTGATGTTCTTATTGTATTTGTCTGGTTTCTGCTGCTCCTTTTTAATAATAAGGCCTTAAACATCAGAATGCCAGTAGTTTTTACTGTTTACAGACCATATAGAGACTGTGCAATTCAACTAATTGGTTGTAGTCAATGTAATAATTTGTTTAATAAATAATGAGGAGTTTTGAACTTATCAACGTCCAGATTTAATGGAAACGTTAACAGTATCTGTATTGTTTTGAATGGATTTGAGTTCTGATGGTACTTACATGTTTTCTTTTCTACATTTTATCCCCCCTCCCCAGGCATGCCAGGTGTGGCTAGCTGTGTGTGACTAGCTATGAGCAAGCGTTCTGGTTTGCCTTCCCCTTTCTTGGAACGTTTTGCGTGAGTCATCCTCGTCCAAGATATTGGAGGAAATATTCAGGATGAAGAAAATTAGTCTCAAGACAATAAGAAAATCGTTAAACATAAAAGGGAAGGAAGAGAAAGCTGTAGAGTATGCTGTATCCCAGCCAGACCTGTCTGCCAGTTTCCCTGCAGAAGATTCTCTTTACGCCGGCTGCTACGGCAAGGAGCCGTACGGCAGGGACTTGGATAGCGAAGAGGCAAAAGTGTCCAAAAGTCGCTCCAAAAGTGAGGGCCTCATGGGTACGCTGAAAAGGAGATTGTCGACGAAACAGAAACCAAGGGTCAAAGGGAGTTCGCCATCAGTGTGTTCCATAGACGATGACACGTTCTCCTCGTCGTCCGCACCCATCACGTTCGGCGACCTCAAATCACAGCATTCGTCCCGCTCAACGTCCATCCGAAGCCACCATTACAGTCCCACGCCATGGCCCCTCAGACCAACAAACTCTGAGGAGACCTGCATCAAAATGGACGCCAAGGTGAAGGCACTGATCCATTCTTCGGGATCCAGCCCAAAGCTCAATGGCATCCGGAAGGACTTCTTGGAACTCCAGAGAGACAGGCTGTTTGAAGAGTCCAGCAGTTCTTACAAAAGTTCCACCCCCCAGAATGGGGATGTGCATCTCGAGATGGACGATCATGTGCCTGTAGTGATTGGTCTCGCAGCTCAAGATTACATACAGTACACAATGCCTTTAGATGATGGACTTTACCCTGGGGAAGGGTCGCGCTCTTTTTGTTTAGATGGCACCTCACCCATGGACGTGGTGCCTCAGACAGAAGGATGTTCTCATGTAGATGAGGAACCCATTGACCATGATCTCCTTTCGCCAGATATTTTTATGGAGCCCTCAGTCAACAGGCTTCTTTTGAACACTGCAAATGCCTTGTTGCAGGGCTCCAGGCTTGAAGCCCCTCTTTCCCCATTGCTACCTCAAGTTCCTGGGGGTCAACTGCCCAGGAGCTTTTCTGGATTGGATTGTACACATTCTCAAGTGGCAGATTCGGTCATCCACCATCTTAGCTTTGACCCGAGCTCAGCCCCGGGGGTCAGGCGGGTCTATGATGCTTTCCAGAATAGCGGGCCAATGGTGGTGACCAGCCTAACGATGGAGCTTAAAAAACTAGCAAAGCAGGGATGGTACTGGGGCCCCATTACTAGATGGGAAGCTGAAGAGAAATTGACCAGCCTTTCGGATGGTTCATTCCTGGTTCGAGACAGCTCAGATGACAGGTACCTCCTTAGCTTGAGCTTTCGCTCACAGGGCAAAACACTCCACACGCGAATAGAGCACTCCAACGGCAGCTTCAGCTTCTATGAGCAGCCGGATGTTGAGGGCCACACATCCATTGTCGATCTTATTGACAACTCCATCAGAGATTCGGAAAATGGAGCCTTCTGCTACTCCAGGTCGCGCTTACCTGGGTCGGCCACCTACCCCGTCAGACTGACCAATCCAGTTTCGCGGTTTATGCAAGTGCGATCGCTCCAGTACTTGTGCCGCTTTGTCATCCGCCAGTACACGCGGATAGACCTGATCCAGAAATTGCCTTTACCAAACAAAATGAAAGATTACTTGCAAGAAAAACACTATTGAGCTGATTAGAAGCCAACCCTTGTTGTTTCTTGCACTTTTTGGGATGATGACACAATGAATAACATGTTCCAGACAGTTTGAGGGGGGCTCATTGGGTGCCATTAACCTATATGTTTTGTATTTTTGTTGGACGAAAAGGGTGATGTTTGTTCAGTGTTTGTTTAGAATAGATAGTTCCACAGTTGTTGCTAAGAATGTTGGTAGAGTGGTCAGAGCGTATTACCGAAGTATCTTCTGCATGCATGTTTAGAACTCTGTAGTATTTTTAACCCATATTTTTATTTCAGGAACAGCAATCCATGGAACAAAATGGTTCATTAATGCATGCAACACATTAAGTAATATTAGCAATGAAAGTCTCCAAGCGTTTAGGGATTCTTGTGAGCAGCACACAGTGGTATTTTGCCTTAACAATGGTTTTTTTTTTTTTGAGGCTTAGTTGGTTGAGGTATTTTTGGCCACATTTTTTTTTTTTATTATAAGTAGCACAGCTCCATCAAATGTGCCATGGTCTCGTATTGCACTATTGAATTCTAGTTTCACATCTCGCATATTGAGGCTGCCCTGTACATTAATAAGCTATATTAGCTGGTCACATTTCAGAGATTACCCTTGTAAACTTTGGTTTTATTTATTTTTGTTCATTTTTAATTTCAATCTAAAACCAAGGAAAGAGTGGACTAAACCTCCTTGATATTAGATTTTAGATATTTAAATTATTTTAGTAACACCTTCCTTAAAAATTGTTACATATTCTAATCGTTCCTGTGCTTTTCTGTCCATTTACAGAGATCATTCTCCTTATATTGTGCAAGTAATGAAGGATACAAAAACGGTACAGTTCTAACAATGGAAAATCATTTGCAGAACAGAATTATGAGGTGTTGTAGGTATATGTGTATTATTGAGAAAGTGTTGTTCATCAGTTCTGGGATACTATATAAGCCTCTGTTTTTTTGTTTACATTCTATAGCTCATTTCCTGACCTTGTAGAACCATAAGGCCTGGCCAGCTTTTTAAAGAAACGAATTATTGCAAATCTTGCCTAAATAATAGAAATTATTTTGCTGCATAACTTACCTATTTTTCATCACAGCATTTACAAGACATATGTGTGGTTTGGTTATGCTCTCATTTGCAGAATAATTCTGTTTAGTTCCAAGAACCATTTGGTTAATAACCAAATGTGATGCATTAATTGTGGCCTTTTGTGTTTAGTTGATTGCAGAGGCTAAAAATGAGACACATGATTCATATTCCGTGACTTATGCAGCCTTACTAAAAATGGCAGTTTGCTTTCTATAATAGAAGGACAGAGCTTAAATGTAAATGAAAAGTTTAAAATACCCACTGCTGTGTTTGTGGGACTGTGATTATTTTTTTTCCCTTTTTTGTTCATTTTGTTTCTTTCTGTTAGTTTTGTATTTGCATTAGTCACCAGTACTTGCCTTTTGAATGACCAATGTGTGGTGTTTACCCACAATAGAAAACCTAAAATTAGTCCCATTTCTTGAATTTGACCACCTCCTGGCCCTCAGAAGTACTGTTCCATTCTGGATGGAGACTGTTAATACAACTGCACGGAGAGTCTGGCAGGTGTGGTGATAGTAGGTCCATGCTTATACATACCCTGAGTTGCCTGTTTAAAGTGTACCATAATCAGAAATGTTTAATCTAGCCCACTTTATAGGTTTACAACTACACATGTAGCGCCACAATTTATCTCTCACCTTCTCCATCTATAGGACCACCTTTGTCATTGACCAGTTGTAATTTTGAAAGTGGACTAACTCCTTTCAGAGCTGCAGTAATGCTGGCAGTGCAGTGCCATAGTTGTGTATGTGTGTGTGTGTGGTGCTGGTGTGCGTGCACAGAGGTGCTGGAGTATTTACACACTGTGCACTTGCTGGCCAATTTATTAGAAACCCCTCCCTTGTGGTTCCATCTGGTTTGTGTATAATAAAAGACTGTAGCCCATCTGTTGGTGTTTAAATGTGTTAGCTGTTCTCTAGACCAGTTTCTGACCACAGATCAGGTCTCGCCTGGGTATTTTTGGGTGGTGAACCACGGTAACCGATACACACTACCATGTCGTTACAAATGCAGTGTCACTGCTATGCTTCGAATGGAACATTTGTATTGATGGAGGGGGGCTAACAAATAATGCAGCAACAGGTTGGCTTCAAAAATCGCACCAACTTGGTACGTGTTTCTGATAAAATGGCCAGATAACAATGTACAAGGTTCGTGCACCTAATAAACTGAAAAGTCAGCTAATTCCCATGCAGTTGTTCCAGTGGCTTCTTCTGATTACTTGAATTTCTCTTGTGTTGGACTTCACTTAAAAAGCTATGTGGATCAAATAAAGTTTGATATTTGGGATGTGATTTTTGGGAAGGAGAGGAATGTTTCCAGTGTATTGTGACTTTGAAGTTGTGTGTTAGTACTGAAATGTCTGACAAATGGCAAAATGGCTTGCGAGTGGTCTTGTAATTTTATGGTTGTGATAAGAATGAACAATATGATTTCACCTAGTTCAGGCTGCTGACAGATTTTTTTTCCCCATTTTCACAGCGTGGTCATATCAGCGTCCGTGTGTTGTTTGTCTTGATGATCATATACAGAAAGTAAGGGACCGTCCTTGATACGTGGTGTGTTCATTTGTGTTGTAAGTGATTTAAGGTTGATTGCTGCCAGCCCTTACAGGGGTGGGAGTGTGTTTGCGATTTCATTTGATGGTACGTTTTTCTTTCCATGCTTGAACTTCTGGCCTTTTATACTTTTATTCTGGCCTTTTGGTTTATATTCATAAACAAGGGGGACAGGATATTGGTCTAAAATGTGTGAGTGGCTGTTCATGGAGGAGCTGTAAGTGCAAGTTGTTTTTCAGATTTGCGTTGAAATTGCTGTTGTGCTGTTTGTTCCATTGATACTTAAGGCTGCAATTTTTGTGGGGTGGGGGGTGATGCCCTGTTCTCTTCCTTTTTCAGATTTCTGTAGAACTTTGGTGGAAGTTCTGGAGTATTTTGGATCTTGAAAGGGAAAGCTGTGTACTGATTTATTGCACATTTTGAACTAAATGTTTCCTTTTATATCTGCTCTAAAAATGTAAATAAAAGACTTATTCTCAAATTGGTGTTTTTAATTGATTAATATGAACAATAATTATATTCATGGTTGTATATTAAATAAAACAACTTAAATATACAACTACTGGACACGTAGTTAGAATTTCAGCAATATGATGCTTATGAGGTACTAGATGGACATGCACAAGTGACAATAGACAAAGCAGCCTTGTATTTCAGAATCAGAAAACTATTGGTCCTGGAAGAAAATACTTATGACTACACAGACAAATACAATATAAAATAAAAAGTCTATAGTTTAATGAAAAGTGCTGAAATGCTATATATACTAATATTGAGGTTTAAATTCTAAAGGTACTTATTATAGTTACATACTGTATTTGATCTGTTCCTCTAACATTTGTTAACCTCCCTTTGCCCTGTTCTTGAGTGGTCAGGACCACCAGTGAGCAGATATTATTAGTGTGGTGAACCCTCTCTGTGCAGCAGTGACACTTATTTGTAGTGGCATATTAGTGTGTGTGTGTGCTGCAAAGAGTGGATCACACACACGAGTGCTGCTGGAGGTTTCCCATTGAGGTGCTGCTAAGTGACCGAGAGTTTGAATGTGTCTAATAGAGTGGACACATCATTTAAAAACCCCAGCAGCAACGTTGTGTGTGTGTCACACGCACTAACATGTCAGTACTAATGAGAATGATCCACCACTTAAAAAAAATACCTGCTCACTGGTAGTCCTTTGGGAGTCCTGAAGAAATAATGTTACATGTTACAGTCTGCAACTAAGCTGCAAAGTGCAGGTTTTTGGTCAGGAGATATATATTTATTTATTTTATTTATTTTATTAACCTTTATTTAACCAGGTTTGTGCCATCGAGATCACAGATCTCTTTTGCAAGGGAGACATGGCCAAATTAGCAGCAACACAGTTACAGTCTGACAGTTATGCAATAGAAAAAATTATTACAATTAAACATACTCGTATAAAAGGGCGGCACGGTGGCACAAGAGTTACCGCTGTTGCCGCACAGCAAGAAGGTCCTGGGTTGGACTCCCGGGTTGGCGCAGGGTCTTTCTGTGTGGAATTTGCGTGTTCTCCCCGTGACCGCGTGGGTTTCCTCCAGGAGCTCTGGGGATAGCTCAGTTGAGCACTCTAAATTGCCCCTAGGTGTGACTGTGAGCGTGAGTGGTTGTCTGTCTCTGTATGTGGCTCCTGGGTGGACCCCATCTTCGCCCATAGCAGCTGGGATAGGCTCCAGTCCCCCCGACCCTGAGTGGTAGAAGATGGATGGATGGATGGATACTCATATAAAACACTTGCATACAGAACGTCAGGTGCTTTCAAATCACCTGGGCTTTAAAATCATTCAGGGATGCAAATGGATTTCAGATTGAAGATTTTTTTCAAGCATCAGGTACTGAAACCCCAAAAGCTTTCTTTTCTAATTTAGTTCTTACTTTTGGAGCAACCTATTTTAAAATGTCCATTGAACGAAGATTCTAATCTCCTCGCGTCCATATCAAAAGTGATGATAAATAAGAAGTGAAGGGCAATCTTGATGCTTCAGCAGACCAAGACATTTTGGACAATGCCATGCTTCCAATTTTGTGGACACAGATTGGAGAAGAACCTTTTCTATTCCAGCATAACTGTGCTCCAGAGCACAAGGTGAGCTCCATAAAGACAAGGTTGGATGAGCTTTGTGTGGAAGAACTTTACTGGCCCGTACAGAGTCCTGACCTCAACCCCAATCCAACACCTTTGGGATGAACTGGAACGGAGGTTGCGAGCCAGGCCTTCTCGCCTAGTGCCTGACCCATAAATGCTCTACAGAATGAATGGACACAAATTCCCACAGAAACTCCAAAATCTTGTGGAAAGCCTTCCAAGAAGACTGTAAGCTGTTATTGCTGCCAAGGGGGACCAATTCTAAAAGGCTGTGTTTGAATGCAATGTCATTAAAGTCCCTGTTGGTGTAATGGTCAGGCGTCCCAATACTTTTGTTCATGTAGTGTACATTTCTATGGGTGTATATTTTATGGCTGTCTTTCTGGTGGTCATGGGTAGCTGGTGGTCCAGTGGAGGGTTTTCTGGCCTGCTGCCTCTAAACAGCTCTCCTGTCCCTCCAGCAGCCTGCACCCACTCTGGAGAGCACTTTATTACACATGACGAATCATCATTTGGATGTGATTCCCCTCCCTCTGTGCGGATTTAATTGGTTTCTGTGGAAGCTCGCGTCTGTAACACGCTCCTATGAGATTCCTCTCAGCAGCCTGGCTCCGCCCAGGAAAAAAAGTGTCTCTGTTCATGCTGTAATCACAGCAGATGCTGCTGCTTTTTATAAGATGTTCGTAAGGCTATTACTTAGGTTTACCAGCTCATTTAAACTGATTAGGCTCATCAGTTTCCATCAGGTTCTCTCCAGATCAAGTTGTGGAACGATTCCTACTGTGGCAGTGCTGCGATCAAGACCAGCTCAGAAGTGACAGTCATATTTACTTTCCTCACAGTTTGTATTTAAAGCAGTGTCACACTCCAGAATGCAAACAGTGTTAATATTTAATGGTAGATCATTGTAGTATTAATCATAATGTGTGTAATGAACCCAAACCACTATTTTAGTGACAATGTTTGGTTTGATTTTCAGTTTTCTCCATGCCCTGGACTGGACAGAACATTACCCACAGAAGAAGGACCCTGTTGCCCATCTGGTTTTAATGGAAAATGTCATTTGTTTCTACTTTTTTGTGGTTTAACTGGGAAAGGAATTATTTTCTTGTTTGGTAAATCAGAGTGTTATATCAAGTATTTCCAGTTATTTTTGCTTCTGAAAGCTGGATGCTCAATTTGGTCAGTCTGTTTTTTTTTTTGTTTTTTTCTTAGCATTTTAGCATTAGCATCTTTTAAATAAATCTTGGTTTTGCTTAATGCGTCCAATAAAATGGAAAATGAAGACTTTTCTGACAATCTCCCCAGAAAAGTGGGACGTTTAAAAGGGTTTCTTGACTCATCCTGGGCTCGTGCGCCACTATAATCATGAAGAAATGTCTTTTTTCACTTCGATTTTTGGGCTAAACGTATATTTAACTGTTCATATTCAGTGCTGCTCTTTACATATAAATAATTAATTTGATATTTGTTTATTAGTATTATCACAATCTGCTCATTATTAGTATTTTTACATTTACTACTAGCAGTAGTCATTTTCTTGTTGTAAGTAGGAGTCATCCCGGCCCCTTTCCCCAACATAATCATGAAGAAAAGTTCCTTATGATTTTAATTTAGTTATGATGTTTGGGCTACACTTAAACTGCTCACATTCACTATAGTCTGCTTTTCCCACAGTGCTGCAGCATCCTGTAGTTTCCAGGCTGGCAGTTCATTAGTGCATTACAGCCACTCTCCTCCAGCTCTTCAGAGCATTTAGCTCAGTTGCAGTATTTTATTGAGTCAAAGTACACCCGAGTACTTTTATTTCTAATAAAGTAGTTTTCTTTCACTTTTAATTACAGAGCGAATATAAGCTCACATTTTGACCTCACTGTTGCTCCCCGATCTTCATTCTTTATTCTTTGCACAGCGCATGCAAACACTGCATTCTGTTTTACGACGTTGCCTGTTTTGAACCATGTGTGTCTTCTATTTAGTTATCTATTTATTTAATTAATTAAGTTACATTCAATTTAATTTGACATGTTGTGGACCCCATGGTGGCATTGTTGCCTCACACCTCCAGGGTTGGGGGTTTGAATCCAGGTTCTGGCATTATGTGTGTGAGTTCGCATGTTCTCCTCATGGTGGTGTGAGTTTCTTATGGGGTCTCCGGGTTTCTTGCACAGTCCAAAGAGATGCTCGTCAGATGAATTGGGGTTTCTAAATTAAAGTGTGTGAGTGTGTGTGTGTGTGTGTGTGTGTGTGTGTGTGTGTGTGCAAACTGTGGTGGCCTGGCACCTCACCCAGGATGAACACTTGTGATCTTTGCTTTCTTATAGCTAGTGCTATATGCAGAAGAATATGACTACAGTGAATCGCAAATGGCTCCCAACACCCTATATAGCGCACTGCATAGGTTATGAAATAGTGCATTTTATGCCCATGCATTAAATATAAGTCAGGGAGTTGTGCAGCTTTTGGTAAATAATTTTGACACATACCTTTACAACCCATTATCTCATGACCCACATAATGTGCACTACCTAGACAGTAGGGAGACATACGCGATATTTCTTGCCCTGCTTTGTTCAGGATTTTGTAGCCTGTAACCCACACAAAAATATATATATATATTTTTCAGTATTAAGGGCATCAACCCTTTGCCTTCATTTATTTATTTTTTTTCCCCCAGTTTTTCTGCAGAGACATTTTTCTATCCCTCAAAATTTGTTGCGTCTCACTATCCAAGTATTCCCAAACACAAACTTAGACATCACTCACCATACTCCAAATTTCAGGAGTCTAGTTTCATAGTTCTGGTGCTTCTTTTTTGTCTATTACCTTTTCTTAGTAACAGCTTGTTGAATAGTTTCTCATTGACAGCGTGGACAGAAACACCTGTAGATTTTTTTCAGACCTGGTGAAGAAGGAGCTTGATTACACCTTGTCTCTCAAAGACAAATAATCTAAGTGCTTATTTGAAAGAAACAATAATTATAAGAGCTCCTGTTTTTATTGTAACTTTCTCCTTCCATATGCAAGTGGGTTATCTTATATCTAATCTTATATGTCCTTTAACCACTTTTGATGCATGTGAGGGAGAAACCTGCATCAACTCAGGCCATTTAACCAAGGCCTATTTCAGCGATAGCACTCTGGAAAAGAGATCCTGGCGGTACAGACCAAATCAGCATCCCATTCATCTCCTTCTTATGTGCAGGAGCACTTAAAGATGACTAGCTCTCAGAAGGATATATCTATACAGCTCTGGGAAAAAAATAAGAGACCACTACAAATGGTTCATATGATAAATATCCTCAACGTTTTACACATAGAACATATGTGTATATTGCAATCCACTGCTCTTTGCAACTCTTCTCTGCCCCTTTGATTTAGCATCAGTTCAGAACATAATAAATACCTCTTTTGTCCAAAAGTTTGTAAACACCTGCTCATCCTGCATTTATTTCTAAAATCGAAGTTATTAGTGGGGAGTTTGTCGTGCTTTACTGCAGTAACAACATCTACTCTTCTGGGAAGACATTACACAAGATAACAGATCATTTTTGTTAGGATTTGATTGAATTCAGCCACAACATCATTAGTGAGTACTGATGTTGGATGATTAGTTCTGAATCACAAACGCCACTGCAAGGAGCGCCATCACTCCAGAGAATGCAGTTCTACTGCTCTACAGCCCCGTGCTGGCGGGCTTTGTACCCACTGTGCATAGTGTGCAGCTGCTCCAGAGCATCTCATTCTTGACAGTGCTTTTCTATTGAGATTATAAAAGCTGTCTGTGTGCAGCTGAACACCTGTGTGAGCAATGGGTGCACCTTAAAGTATTAATATTAGTTGTTTACTCTTTGTGTTCTGCATTGTATGCACCAGTTTCAGAAACACAAATTCCTTGTACAGGCGGAAGTACTTGGCCGATAAAGAGATTCTGATTCTGAATCTGAGGAAACCCAGTTAGAAGCCGCCAAATGAAATCTGTCGTCTTTGAGCCCATCTGAATATTTTGAAGAGGAGAAGAAAGTGGCAGATAAAAGATTGCTTTTGAGAACTGTTTTTTTTTTTTCCTTCTTTTTTTTCTGGCCTTGAAGTAGAGGTACGGGGGTGCCCTGCCTTTTCTCTGGCTCAAATCTACCTCACTTCATGTTGAAAACACACAAGGCAGTCCACAGTGAATACTGTTGTCTATTAATATTCATCGTACTTCCGTCTAGCCCGGGGAAGGGGATGAGGCGGAGGGGGGAGCGTTGTATGGCACTGGGGGTTGGTAGACCCTATTTTCTCCATCACATCTCTAATTTTAAATATTAAAATGCAGTTACACTTTATAATACTGTGCACGTGTCTGCTGCTGGCTCGTATTCCTTTTATTCCTGTTATATTCACTACTGTTTGGAGTTTTTTCTTTTGATATTAATGCCAGAGCTGGGTTGCGGGAGAGAAATGGGGCCACCCACTTTTACTTAGACTGTTTTTGAGTTGTCATCAACAGCCGCAGTCACGTTTTTTTTTTTTACCCCCGCATGTCTCACCGCCTGCAGCACATACTGCCTCAAAGGTAGAGTAAATCGTTAGGGGACGGGTGTCTTTAAGTGTTCACCGTGGTTGCGAATATTTGTATGCAGTGTCTGTCAGCTGTTAGCCAGAAAAGGGACAATACTATGCTACTTCCATTTTGTTTGTATTAGTTATCAAATGTTTCAGAATGTTTACAGGATAAACTTCAATGAGTTTTTTTTGCTGTTTCGCATTTCATTGGATCTAAGATTATTATGTTAATCTACAGTAAGAATGTCAAATAGAGCCCTGGGAGGAGACAGAGGTGGGCCAAGCTAGTTTCGCTTATTCCAAATACTTCCTTTTCTGTTTCCTATCTGCGTTCCTTGGTTTTGCCTGGTCTGTGACCCTTGGTCCCACTAAATGTATTTTTATTAGCGTCCCTAAATGTGGCCCTGCATGGATACCAGATCAGGCAAAAAAGAATGAAAACAGGAAAGGACATTTCATTCTCATGTTTGTAAAACAACCCAACATTATTTTAAGCCATAATCACATATGAAATAAAATCAGGCAATAAACTATTTTCCTATTTGAAATTTGTGACTGCTTATGTGCATTCTGGTGTGTACGAGCATCAGAAGCATTTTAATATGGGAGTGGGCTGCACTCGGCGTCTTGCGTGTTTCACTCATACATCACCCCCAATGTAATAATTCCAGTGTTCTTATGAATTATGCTACGCTGTTGAAAATTGCTCCCTTTAAGTTTATACAGTTCATAGTTAATAGTCAGTCTATAACTTATCATGAAACAAAGATGAAAATAGACAAATAATACAAATTATCAGAGAAAAATATATTTTATTTAAATGTGAAGAGCCTAGCTAGATCTTTAAAGGTGTATCGAGCCTGTTTAATACAGTCAGGTTCTAATACTGAGAAATGCTACAGTGAAGCAGGCTACTTCGAATCATGCCATGCTTACGGCTTGTGGTGATTCTGGACAGCGCTGATGTTTCCTAGCTTCAGATAGTATTCTGCAAGCTGCAGAAAAAGGGCAATTTAGAATCAGAATCAGAAAACTGTATTGATCCTACAGGAAACTGCTAATGTAATGACTGCAAAGACAGACCCCAGAGTAGCGACATACACTCAATGTTAAAAGAGCTTTTAACGTAAAACAGTGACCCGAGTGCAAGACAGCTAAGATAAACCAGCTTACCATAGCACGTTTCCACAGATCACTGGACCGGGTTAAAGTTTTATGCTGCGATTAATCCAGGTAATTTTTTTATGTGTTATTTTTTTCTGTAATTAGTTGATCGAAATTGACGTATTAATTCGACACCCCTAATTTTTACACATACCACTTTCGATGAATCATGGGGTGGTGGTAACAAGGTTGGATGAGTCTAGACCCTGATGTGTGCCGGTATTGTGTTAAATGTCAGTGTTATGGGTTTTAGGGTGCAATATCTTCTTCTTCTGTCTGTGGCTGGGAAAAAATCCCTGCCTTTTGGGTCATGATACACGCTGGTCGATGACATCTCAAGCTGTATGCAGATTCCCTGCATCTGAACAGGGGGTGAGCTGAGTGGTGGTGATCTCTGAGGATGCTTTGTTCTGTTTCCTTCAGTGTGTAAAGTATATCCATGGTGGGGAGGTCAGAGCTGATGACTTTCTCTGCAGTTTTAATGACTCTTTGGAGAGATTTTCTCTCTGCCTGGGTGGTGTTCTCAAACCAGACGGTGATGCCACTGCGAAGGACGCTCTGTAAGCTTGGGTAAGGGGCAGCCATTTGAGACCAGCCTTTCTCAGCAGCCTGATAAAGTAAAATCCTCCTTTTTTCGCATCTGCTTTTGGTCCATCTCAGTAACACGAAGGCCGAGAAACTGTCCACCCGCTCAACCACAGTTCCCTTGCACCTCTAAAGACTATCATTAACTGTTTCATTTTCTCTATGTTAAGGTCATTGTTTTCTCTATAGCAGGTTGTGTGATTTACCAGTTACTTCATGATGACTCGTCTTCCCCGTTAATGAGACAGAGGATGGTTGAGTCATCTGTTGTTGTTCTGGGTGGAGGCACAATCATAGTTGTGTAACAAAAAGAGTTTAGGGCTGAGGCAGCATCCCTGGGGGGCTCCTATGCTGACTATGAGCTTACTGTGGTGAAAATAAATTATACTATAACACTAATTTTCCAATTAAAACCAATAAACCCTGAACTACAAATGTATTGCTGTTACCACAGCGACAAGATAGCCTGTCACATATATGTGTATTTAACAAAATAATTCAGAGCTTTTACATGCAGGTAATATTAAAAAATAATTAACATATCTATTTATTGGGATTAGTATTATTATGTTGTTGTCAGTGCCTCAATGTTTGAATTTGTTCCACAACACGAGCACAACCCACTCAAAAAAGTCACAGAAAGCCCTGACATCCCAGTCAAAACAGTGCATGCATGAAAACTAATCTGCAAAAACAGCTCATTTTAAATTCTGCATGGATGTGGAAGAATTATTGGATAGGAAGATGTGAAGGAAACAATTAAACACTGGGCTCTTCCTGGCCAAGGGGAAGAAAAAAAAGGATCATGGCAGCCTTCCAAATGATCTACTCGTCTGAAAGGAGTGGCTAAAGTTTATTGTCTCCCTGAGGAGTCTGCATATTTTGAAACATTAAAGCGCAGACCTCTTTTTGAATGAGGTACAATACTGGGGAGCCAGTCAGAACAGAGGTCATTTACAGATATTATTCTTAGAGGAATGGAGAGATTAAAACTGGTTGGAAAATTGCCATGATAGAGCAAATTGTGGCTGTTTTTGGTACATACAGCACACAAATATTATGAGTGGACTTTAGGGGGGGAAATAAAACGCCAAAAGAGGGTTGAATGTGGGCCCTTTATTTCTGTGTATGCCCCAGAAGAACATGCAGTCTAGAAACGCCTCTGGCAAACTCCACTTGCTCTTTTTTTGTGTTGGAAAAGCTGGAGATGGCGGAGAGGCTTCGTGCAGCTTTGCTCAGGCTCCCAGACTCTGACAGAGAGACCCGTGGAGCTGCACTTTTTTGTCACATTGATGCTGTCTTTATGTGAGAACCGTGCCATCTGCTAGTGAAGCCCCAGAAGACCTCTTTCTGAGCACACCATGTGTCTGCACATTAAAGGGAGGTTTATGCAGGCGGCACTTGCGAGACGCTGTGTGTCTCGCACCACTCTGAGACTCGTCGCTCTCAGAGATTTACCTTGAAGAGTTTAGAATGGGCCTTTCCAGATGTGGCTCGGTGTTACATTAACATTCAGCCAGAGAGTTCTCGAGGATACTGTATGCTTTTCTGGCTCCACGCAGGTGTGATTCATAACGTTTCGCACTTCATTATCAATTTGTACTTTATTTAGGTCTCTTTTAAAGCGTGGACTGGTGGTAGTGGTGGTGTGTTAATGGTGGCACCTCATTAAAATTTTTTGAAGAACTTTCATAAGTCTTTAACTTTTAAAAGGTAGATAGTTGATATTATCCCATCCAAGCTGTGTAAAATAACATTCTGTTTGAGTCTGCAGATTTTTTGTATCAGATATAACATATTTACTTTCTGAAGAGCATTATTTGATTACCTTTTGATAATGCACTGCTCATTTCCTCCATCAGTGTTTGAAGGAGAGGTACAACTATGTAAGTGTTGGCCCATTTTATCCCTAATAATGCTACTACCATCCTTGACTCTCTCTGGGTGAGTAGGATGCCCCCCACCTCTCCCCCATCATGTAACAGAATTAATATTTAGATTAAAAGCTCGTAATAAAATTTTTTTTTAATTTTATGTTGGTCAGAAGCATAGATCTCTGATGCTGAATTTACTCTGATCTTTGTCATTGTGTTTGCCATTGATTCAATGCTGGAAAATCATCCATGAACTTTCATTCTATGTTGATTCAACAGCACTAACTGATGGCTGAACATTTGTTGGTGTAGCATCAGTGCTGATGTTGCTCTGGTGTTTAAAAAATGTTTGCTCTTTTATTGTGCAGTGTTGGAAATTCTGCATCCTAAATTTAGTTCAGTTCTAAATATAACACACTTCATTTACCTTTTTATGCATTTTGCAGATACTTTTACAGCAGTAGGAGACTTACCTGAGCACTTTTATTCCTCCATAGCAGTGCTTCCCGGAGAGGGTTCGAACCTCCAATATTCTGTATCTAGGACATGTTTATTACCCACTGTGCCATCTTTCATATTACTTTCCCTGTCTTTCGCATGCCTGTGCATGGCTTTTGCTGTCACAAGTCGTTAACTGGTACAGTAGGTAATGCAATCACACTGCGTAAAGACAACCGGAAGATGGATCCGCATACTGGTAGCTCCTCCACATAGGAATAAAAGTTCTCAGGTAAATCTCCAGCTTGTCTACCAGTGCTCTGCTAAATCCTTAAAAATGTTAGTAATGTTTGTTAAATCTTGTAAACACTAAATTAAATTTACTATGCATTCAACTGAATGTTGAACCAACACTGAACAATCATTAACATTAAACTAGCATCAGTATGGGCATTAGACGCAGCTATTCAGTCAACATTAACTAAATGAATGTTGGATCATTGTTCTGCATGAATGGTTTCTCAGCAGTGAAGCAGAAGTCAATACAACAAGCAAGATCATTCCAAATTCAGCATCAGAGATCCATGTTGATCCGTGGCTTTTGATCAGCGTTAAATTAATTCAGTGAAACGTGATCATCCAGACAGTTAGTGTTCTCCTTCAAACACGTTCAGATGTCTGCTGACCCAATGTTAGCAAAAGATGTCGTGGCTGGCCCTGTTCTGCTTAAAAGCACTGTGTGATGCAATCTGAAAAGCTGAATTGACCTTCATCAGGAGTGTCATTGTACCAGACATTTGATTTGGAAGGCTGATCATGTGGTGCCCCGTCTTTCTGGTAAATACGAGACCACTTGAAAGCAGCATTACCCTCGAGGGAATCACTACCACCACCTTGAAGGACATTCTGATGCTAAAAAATGTCAAAGGAAGTTTGAAGCAGCTCCTCAAACCCTCAGGAGTTTTAACTGTACCAGTGTACACTCTTAGTCGACACTGCCTAAGAAAAGGAAGAAGTGGCAGATTATTTATTTTTATGATATTTTCTTTTGGAAATTGTTATTTGTTCATTTAACAAGAAAGAGTCATTCTCTCTCTTTATAACACATATATTCCAACTCCAAGCTGTATAATCTTGAACGCTTATTGGATTGAAGCATATCAGGCGATGTACGTTAGTGTAATGAGGGAGGGTGTGGCCTAAGGAGGTCAACACCCTATATTTACATTACATTTATGGCATTTATCAGACGCTTTTATCCAAAGCGACTTCCAATCCCTAATTACAGGGGACAGTCTCCCTGGAGCAACTTGGCGTTAAGGGTCTTGCTCAGGAATCCATTGGTGATAAATGCTGAAGGTAGGATTCAAACCCATGATCTAGAGGCAAGTATCCTACCCACTACGCCACCACCACGCCATAATCAAGGTGTGCGTAATTATTAGGCAGCTTCTCCTCAGGCATACTGGGCCAAAAAAAGAGATTTTACAACAAAAAAAATTGTAAAAAGTTTTTCAGAGGGATGCAGCACTGCTGAAATGAGGAAGATATTGGGGCATGATCACAGAACAATCAAACTTTTTGTTGCAAAAAGTCAACATGGTTGCAAGAAACGTGTTAATAAGAAAAACGCAGGTTAACTGCCAAAGATTTGACAAGAATCAAGCGTGAAGTTACCAGGAACCCATTATCCTTCAATTCCACCATATTCCATAACTGCTACCTACCTGGAGTGTCCAGAAGCACAAGGTGTTCAGTGCTCAGAGACATGGCCAAGGTAAGGAAGCCTGAAACCCGACCCCCACGGAAAAAGACACATAAGTTGAAACGTCAAGACAGAGCCAAGAAACATCTCAAGACAGATTTTTCAAAGGTTTTATGAACTGAAGAGATGCGAGTGACTGTTAACTGACCAGATGGACGGGCCCGCAGCTGGATCAGTAACGGGCACAGATCTCCACTTCGACTTAAACGCCAGCAAGGTGGAGGTGGGGTACTAATGTGGGCTGGTACATATAACAGCACAATGTTGAATCTATTTGTTTTTCGTCTTTGACCAAAATGCACTACCAGTCAAAAGTTTGGACACACCTTCTCATTCAATGTTTGTCTTTGTTTTTATTCTTTACTACAGTGTAGATTAATATTGAAAACAAACAAAATGATGAAGGAACATATGGAATGATGCAGTAAACAAAAAAGGCTGTCACCAGAGCAACAGATGATGTTTTCTATATTAACCTATAATGTAGCCAATAACAAAAACAAAGGACATTGTTGAATGAGAATGTGTGTCTAAACTTTTGACTGGTAGTGCAATTTGGGCAAAGACAAAAAACAAATAGATTCAACATTGATAGCAACGTGAGCTAAGTGACAAAAATATGAAGCTGTGTAAAGACGTCTATCAAAAATATAATATATATACACATTTAAATATGAAATCAAATAAATGGTTCATGTTGAGAAAAGTGCAACTGTCCCAGTGGCTCTCTCTCATTTCAGGACAAGGTGTTTTTCTGTTGTTGCTGTTGGTGCGGAACGTGTCAAATTAGTGGAAAGCCTGAGGGTCCTCCCAGGAGGACACACACTCACACACTGGACTTGACTGTGGTCATACCAGCAACACTCTGCTTTAGAGAGCACTCCTAATTAATTGACATTTCAGTCGACAGGGAAAGGGTCCAGATTACATTAAGAAAAACATGCTTGCAATTAAAAGAACTGGCACTCCAAGCAAAACAGCCCTCTTCCCTACAGCAGCAAAGCCAAGCACACTGGAACGCATCTCTATTCGTTAAAAGATGCAAGTTAGTGACCTCCCGGGCTGACATAGTTTTATATATTGGTATATCTGTAGGAAGTTATCACAAACCTTATTGAGAAGTGCAGCTCATTAGTCTAAACGTACAGAGCCATACAGATGCACAGAGCTGCACCCTGATTATGAGTTTTACGCTACAGATTGAATTTTAAATAAGAAATTAAATGGATTCATGTTTCCATGTCTTCTTTTGTCATAATGCATAACCTTTTTAAAAAAATAATGGTGCAACCCATTTTCAATGGATAGTTTGAAGTTTAAAGTTTGAAGAACTTATGGATAATAGAAATATTCTCAGAAAAGTTTTTGTTATAGAAACTTTGTTATATAGAGGTTCCTTAAAGCTTCCTCATTTTGTTCCCTGAAAGGTTCTCAAATTATAATAAAATTATATATTATATCCTATTATAATGTTTTACATGTATTTTCAAAGGCTAATCATGCACATGTTGCCTGGGAAAAGGGGCCAGCACTCACTGACTGACTGGCTGGTTTAACACATTTAACATTTATTTGAACATTTATGCAACTCAAACGTCTAATCAAGGATCAAACAATAAAACATAGTCTAGACTCTATATTTTCATAAATATAAATCCATATTACGTATTCAAACTGTTGATTGTGTATCATTGTTTATTATATTGTTCCGTATATTGTTTGTTGTGTTTTATACTGTATAAGACACCATCGACCAGAACCAAATTCCTTGTATGTGTTTGCTCAGATACTTGGCCAATAAACACGATTCTGATTTTTACACACTTTGTTTTAGTTGTATCTATACTGGCCCATGCAAATATACATGAAACTGGTCTGTTGCACAAAGAAGGTTGGGGACCGCTGCTCTAGAGCACCAAATGTCTGGCCACTGCAGCCTTGAGGGCCAGGAAAAGTCCCCGTCCTCCACAAAGGGCACACACTCCTCAGGCCCACCTCCCTATCCCTGTGAACCTTGCCTGTACCTGGAGAGAAACATGTGGGATGATGGGAGAACACAGCGCAAGGAGGCGAGTGAGAGGGTACGACAGAGGCAGGGTTTGCAGAGCAGAGGGTTCCCAGAGTGCCAGGCACCCTGCGGACCAGGGAGAGTGAGCGAGAAAAGCCTGGTTCAAGGGGGGCTGTGAGAGGGTAAGGGCCCAAGCATTCCAAATTCACACTCTTCAGTAATGAATACACCAGCCGCGTTAGGCTCGGGGACACATGGGGCTGGCTGTGGGGAGCCAGCCAACGCGTCCTCCATTAGGCCTTCTGGGAACAGCATCAGTACCCTGGTCCTCTCCCTGGTCGAGCTGTGAGAACCAGCACACTGGCTCCTCCATACCGTTGTGTCACTTAATCTTATTTGTCCTCAGCAAAATGATGGTGTTGCATCTTTAAGCTCTGTTTAAAGCATAACCTCCTCCCTGAATGCCTTTCTGATGCCCATGTTAGGGGAGGAACCCAGGGGTCCACGACAATGGCTCTTCCTCTCCATCAGATACTGGTATTATTTAATGTTTTCATCTTCCAGTTATATTCTGGGAACACTTGTGTCATTACATATTTACCTGGCCAGATCTCCACTCTCAATAAAGTGTTCTTTATTATATGTTATATTTTGTTCAGTGTAGTTTTACTGTAAATGTAGCATTTGATTATTTGTGTTTATCAAAGAAATGATCTCCGGAAGCCCTTGCTTTAGGTGAGATGCCACTTGAATTGCATGCCACTTTCAGAGAGGATATTAAAAGCCTTAATGTAGACTCGGTATCATTACAATAGTCTGAGCATCCATTTCATGTTCAAATTTTTATCGCCTGGATCTTTCCTCTGAAGTCTTGCTGTATTTTGAGGCCTTGCCCGTGGGCTTGATGAAATTAAAATGTGAACTCTCCTCACTGCACCATAGATGATGAACTGTGTATGCACGCTCATATGAAGCACAAAAAAGATGCATTGCAAACAGTAATGATCTGGCAAGGTAAATAGGTAATGACCCTAGTGTATCCTCGATGCTTCTTTAAAACCAATAAATTATGCTTGAAATACATTTTTGCTAGTCTGCAACATAACATAATTAAAGTTGAGTAACTTTTCCATGATTTTGAGGGGCTCTTAGCAATGCTTATACCATATACGACAGAAAATCATGTGACAGTGTTAAAAAGAGCTTTGAAAATGGTCAATCGTGACGAAATACCAAAAGAAAATGAAGTATATAAGCATTCAGTTATGCCGATACACAATGTTGCTAGTGCATAAGACAAATAGTGGAAGTTTTATGCTAAATAGATGATCTTACATGACTGTAGTGGGATTGTTAGCAAATATTCCTACAAAAGTGTGGAAAAAAGATGCATATTCTCTATAGGTATAGATATAGATCATTGATGATGAAATTCCAAAAGTCCATCTTGGTGAAAAAAGGGCCTTCATTACATGCTTCCACTTTTGAAGGTGTTTGAGATTCACACTTGCAGGCAAGAATAAATGTGTGGTCTCATTAATTTTACGCATCCCCTGCGGAGGCTCTTCCAGAGGAGCGCTAAAGCACCCAGCCTGAGCCGGCTAGAGCCCACACACGCGCTTTATAACCATTCCACTTTGTGTTTCTGAAACCTTTGAGCTGGTCCCTGTAACAGGCTGCAATTCATTATTGATAAGTCTAGATTTCCCCGGCATTGCCATGCGTTTTCCAGGGCTGTTCCAGTGTGCTCTTAGTGTATGGCGCTGCTTGACAATGAGCAAGAAGTGAGAAGAAGAAGGCTCCGTACTCAGACTCATTGACTTAATGAGAAGAAAGGCAAAGGCTACACAACAGGAACCAGCAGATGCGCTTATTTATTATTTACATGCAGCCTCTGACATCCTTTAGAGAGATATTCTCAGAGCTGTTGGCATCAAGGTCTACAGCTTAGCAGATGAGCTTCCACTGAGGGGGGCTGCCACTGAGAATGGGTTATGATAGAAAGAACACACAGGAAGAAGTAATACACTCCGGTCACCAGGGCAATGGACAGAAACAGTGGCAAAGTCACAATAATATCTCAGTAAATCACAGAAGCTGCAAATTATTGAGTTAAATTAGACAGTGCTAATGAGAATGTATAGTGTGTAATGTATACTCTGTAGTATCTGATAGGGTATATTGTATGCTATGTAGTATATGGTGTAGAATATACTGTAAGTTATGTAGTGTAGTGTAGTGTATAGTGTCTATAGTGTATACAGTACTATGCTGTGTAGTATAAAGTGTATATAGTGTATACTGTATGCTTTGTAGTGTACGTAGTTTATACTGCATACTCTGTAGTGTTAAGTGTATACTGTATAGTGAATACTGTATGCTATGTAGAGTGTAGTGTATATTGTATACTCTGTAGTGCATAGTGTATGCTGTATAGTGTATACTGTATACTTTAATGTCTAGCGTGAACTGCATAATGTATTTTGTATGCTACATAGTATATACTTAGTGTATACTGTGTGGCATATGGTGTATACAATACAGTATGTGGTGTATAGTGTATCATTTACAGTGTATACTATAACTGCTCTAGTGTATAGTACACTCTGGATGCTAATTGGTATGTAGTGTGCACAGTATGGCATATGATATATACAATATACTTTATACACTGTGTGCTATATAGTATGTAGTGTATGCTCTGTGGTGTATAGTCAATATAGTGTATAGTGAATGCTTTGTAATGTGTAGTATATATTGCACAGCATAATATGCTGTATGCTATGTAATGTATAGTGTATGCTGATACATAGCATACTGTATAGACTGTAACCACCTTACACAGACAATGTGTAAACAGAAAATATGTAAAATGCTTATAACATCCCAGCCGCTTATAACATTCTAATGATAGAAATGTGGAAATAACTTCAGAATGAAAACTGTTTGGCTGGTGGCGCAATTACACTGGCATCTTTTTGGCCAGTAGCTGCTGTGACACAGGTTGTTTAAGAGACAACAGCCGAAACTTCCTATTTTTGGGGCCCTGTCAGGCTTGGGATGGTTACTTGACCTTTAATACTGTATACAGAAGTTGTTTAAGTAAAAATGCATTAAAAAATGCTGATATTGCATAATTTGTTTAAAACAAAAGTTGCAATTCACTTTACTAAAAAGGTGTTTCAAAATTGTCAGCCCATTTTGGCACGAAATGGACATAAATTTTATGACGACACACAGTGTACATTCAGTTAGCTGCTCAGAATATCACAGCAGATGGGCTCTGTGAAATTGCTCTAGAAGGAGAGGAAGTAAAGGAGGAAAGTCAATATGGTCCTGCCAAGTTTTTCTTTTTTTTGATCAAAAACAATTGTCTGTCAATGAGCCAGTATGCAAATGATAGTGCTGAATTTAAACGTCCCATTAAAAGGGCCATAAACTGTAATTACATACCGAGACAAAGGAGGGAGGATGGAGGCCTTGGACATTAATCTGCTGGAGAGGGAAGCAGGGAAAAATCTCATCAGAAGCGTCAAACACAGGGATGCTAATAAGATGCGACAGGGTTGTTTTCAAACAACTCTTTTCCATCCTAACTCATAGCAAATCTTAACTGATTTATGGACACAAATAATGATCTTTGATTAAAATGAATATAAATGGGCAGTTTTCTGAAAACATTTACCTTTTATATCACAAAGGCTGGTCTTCATTTTAGGGTAGCCCAGCAGTGCGATATCAGCTAAAAAGATATAATTGTGTAATTCAGAAAGAAACATAGAACATGCATAAAACCTCACTATAAAACCTCACTATATTTACCAAACACGTTGAAGTGTTATCACACTAATAAAATATTTGGTATGCTTCACGATCAAGTGTGAAAATAACACGACAGATAAATAGGAGAATAAGAAGCCTGTGGTTTATCGAGATAATCAAGATCCTTAATAAAATTAATTTTGTAGAATCTTTATAGGCATTAGTCTGGAGCCTGGAGTGTGTATTTGCAGAGAATGGATAAAGGTCTATTGCTAAAGGATTTTGAGAAAAGCCAAAGCTAGTGTGATTTGTAGCCCATTACAGTTGCTCTTCATTTTATGGAGTGTATTAGGCTAACTGCTTAGCTGTGAATACAGAGCTGTTCAATTTTGGAGTTTCAGGAGCAATTCATAATCAGCACAGATAAATGTCACTGTGAGAAATGGGATCCTAGCAGTTTAGAGAGCTGTTAGCAGCGCAGCACTGGGGCTCCTTTTGTGAATTAGCCTGTCTTCTGTGTGTAACGGAGATTGATGTTAGCAATCCAGGTGTGTGAGAGGCACAGATGAACCGAGCAGCTAATTATGACCTAATTATAATCCTAGTGTAAGTCCTGGGCCATCCCCAGCGCTGCTGTAGCTACATCTCAGTCTTAGCTGTCAGCAGTCTTACTTTTGGGCCTTGGTGGTGCAGCTAGTTGTTGATTAAGCAGGTTTTGACTGTGAAGGTGCAAGGCCCGCTGATTGTTTTGTGATAATCTCTTAAGCAAAGATGATATAAAGGCTCAGCATCATTGCTTTGCCTAGGTCTCTGTTGTTAAACCCCTGCACCAATGTGTTCGCAGGCTAACAGGAAGCAGCAGGATTAGCCTGCTTCCTCTGGGAGCTAAATGCCCTGGCTGGGAGCTTGCTGTGGGTTTTTTCTGGAAAGCATGCTGTCCCTTTCTCTCGTAAAGGGCAACTCTACATGGGTCTTCAGGACCTGGGCCGAATTTGGAGCCGTGTACGTTGTGTGTTTGGGGGTCACAGATTGGGCTAGTTCTGCGAGCACAGCGTGGCTCCAGCGCAGGGGGACGGACATCAAAGGGCTCCAAAAGAGAGAGAAGAGACACTGCCATCAACCATCTGAACACACAGGTCTGTGGGCAAGCAGGTGCTCTCTCTCTCTCACACACACACACACACACACACACACGCACAAACATGATTGCCACCAGCACAGCACGAAAGATGGTAGCATGAAATGAGAGGTTAGAGATTCCTTTCCATAATATCCTAAAAATAACACTTCCATTCAACATTAAACCTACTAATCCTAGTTGCTGTTTGCTACACCTATTGCAAGGCCAAATCTATACACTTTTATTGAACCATTCGTTAGAGCGTCGGGTCCCGTAATAAAAAAGCCAAATAGCAAAACAGTTTGTCACATTTACACAGTTTTCCTCCTTACCTCAAGTGTAGTCACTGGAGACATGTTTCGTGCCTGAGGTTTGCTACTTTACCCAAGACTGTTAGTGGCACCTCTAAGGTTCCCTAGAGCAAGATACCGTCCCCACACACTGCTCCCGGGCGCTGTTTCCTGGCTGCCCGCTGCTTCATGGGATGGGATAAATACAGAGTAAGAATTTTGTGCTGTTCACAATGTGTGCTGTGGTGTGTTCACATATGACAAAATGTCATTTTACACTTTACAGCAAAGCTGCGAGGCTAATCACTGAGAAGTAATGGAAGCTTATGCAGAATAATTAGCTTTGCGCAAACGGCATGTGTAAATCATCACACTTAAATCAAAGAGGCGTGAGTTTTTAAGTAATCTGAACCATGCAAACAAAAATTTCACAGTGTAAATTATACATGAGTATAATTTAATGGCAAATTATATGTAAGCATTACTATAATTTAACAGTAGTTAAAGACCTCATAATGATCCAAATATGCCAAGAGATTAACATTGTGTCAGATTAGGGGACAGAGTCAGAAGCCAACTTCAGCCTTGTAATCTAGAGACTGAGGTCATGTCTGTTGCACTCATGGATCAGACCCATTGTTTTAGTTAGAATTACCCGATTAGAATTGCCCCATTACTAAAGCCAAAGATAAACTGGACTATCATGTGTTTAATAAAATACACCAGAGTTCTCTTTATATATTAAGAAGAGCACAACCTGCTCAAAGCCAGCTTCATCAGTGTAGCTGACGCAAACATATTGTTAAATCTGATTGGTCCATTGGCAGATCATGCGTACTGTCACGCATACTAAATTTAGACTCATCCAGCCCAAACCAGAAACAAAAAAAGAACTTAGAAAGGATCTGTATCACAGCATCACATAGTATACAGCATATGTATGTACATAATAGGTAAAAAATAATGATGAAAATTATCCAAGTTGCAACAAGTGTGTGATCATTTTTGCATGCAATGCTCTTCAGTGCTTATGCACTTCAAATGCAAGCTTCTTTGGTTTGTGACGTTCAAAACTAAACCATCATAACGGCTAGATTTTCTAAAAAAAAAAAAAAGATTGAACAATGACTCTAAATAGTTTCTGACTAATAATGATTCTCAGTGCTGGATCCCTATCGTCAGAGTGATTTACACTAGGCTGGAGTCGTGAGCGTGTGTCTGGAAAAGTAGCCCTCAGAGCCCAGGAACATTCAATACCCAGTAGGAGCATTCTCCCCTGCTGCTTCTACACTTCACTCCCCCTGTCTCGCAGCGTAGAAACTAACGGCTGCTCTTCCCTCTGCTTTGAGTCATCACTGCCACCTGATCTGACTCATTAAGACAACTCTGAGAAGCCAAAGAAGGTAGAGGTCACGAAAAGAACACTGAGAGCATAAGACAGTTACAAGATGTACCCAGACGGTCGAAAGCAAGCTTGTGTATCATTCATAAAATTATATACAAGCCCAGTGCAACCGATCAGGTTTTAGATTTACGTGCCACCGATGTGATTTCACCACTTAGGATAACAAGGCTTGTCAGATATCTCTCATTGGTTTTTCATGCAGATGGGAGGATTTCTTTGTATCCAATAAAATTAATACTGTAACCTTTGAACATCGGCTGGTTCAAACAGTAGAGGACACTTTGTCCTCTTTACTATTTTTCTGTGAGCCAGATCAAGCCACTGTGTAGCCTCCTTCCACAAAGTATAGGACTCATGTAAGTCACATAAAAAGGTTTGACACATCATTGCTGACTGTTGCCCATTAATATGCAAGTGAATGCTAATGATACTGTACATTGCACAGTATGGTAGATAGTTAAAGGGGCCATATCTTACATTTCCAACTCCCAATTATGACTTCAAAGTAATTAAATCACTTATACATTCTCTTTTTGATCCTTTTGAATTAAACAGGCTCTTTTTACAAATGTTTGTACCATCAAGACTGATATATGTAAACAACCTCTGTTCAGATTGGCTGCTCTAAATAGTGCTCATGCAGTTCCAACAAGAACAACGCTAACATTCAGTTTGAATGGGGTCAACTGCTCTTATATATTGATAGGATCTTGAATATGTCAATTTATTGCAAAATATTTATGCTTATTTATAATTTAAAACATTTTGAGAACCCAGATGTCCTAAACCTGTGAATGACAATGTATCGTTTAGTTCTTTCTTGAATCTGCATGATAGGTTCATATGAGGCACAATTTCTGTGCTCAGTACAAAACCTTATTATGTATGATTATGTCTGTATAAATGTATGTATGCATGAGGCACTACAGCATTCAGCACATGTCCATAGGACATTATTTTGATGTGACTGCAATGTTAGGGGCTATACAGCTCCAACACGCCTGACAGGAGGGGAATCATGTTCGCAGGAGCATAATAAAGTCTGAAAATGCCACATACAAATGTACAGAAATGGAGTAAATCTGCCATCGCTCTTCTTATTTTCCAGGCAGTGTTGAAAAACCTCTTGCTGTAATGGGGGCATGTTCATTTTCACACTTGCTGGACTGGTCCTTCTATTAAAATGGACAAAAGCAATGGTAATCACTTCACTAACATGCACAACTGATCCATGTCCATGTCCATAATGGTCATTTACATTTCACATGCAACTCTGCACAATTTGTTATGCCACTCATTCCAAGACTAAGATGAAGCATGAATGATGGCATGAGGTGCTCTCAGCTTTCGGAAAGGACGAGTGAAGAATTTGAAGGATTCTGATCTGCGTCTTTTTCCCCCAAAGGCCAAAGTTGTGTTTAGTGACCGAGCAGTTACGTGTCCTGTTTGAGTCACGGACTCACTCTTCATCATCTGCAGGAAAAAGAAAGGTCAGGAGAGGGATTTTGACAGTTTTCGGGCTCTGGGCCATGTTTACCTCCAAAAGCAGACTGAGACACAGGAGCGGACCTCGCAGCCCATGCTCTAGAAAAAAAATAGAAATGTCTTTGAGTGTATGATGACAGGACTGCAAGGATGCAAAAATAAAAAAGACAGGACAAATGAACTTCAAAGCAAAATAATCTGTAAAAATGGTATTTACTTTGAGCTTGATCTAACAAATAATAAAATCACTGTGCAATTTGTCCAGTGGTGTAACTAGGTCTCATGCCACAAGGGGGCAAAAGAGGGCATCACATCCTTAACAAGATCTCCTCACCTCCCTCAGTTTTTGGACTTCAGTTTTCCTGTTCAAGTAAAATAGCTAGATAGCTATAGACTCTGAAGATTATGTTTTTACTCTGTTACTGGTACTATAGTTAGATAATGAACCCTCTTGAATTGATAAAGTGTCTAGGTGCTGTCCATTTGACCTTACTTCGCTAATGAAACTGAAAATGCCAATTATTCAAGTGAAATTTAGCATAGAACAACAAAACCCTTGGCAAAGATCATCATATAAAGCCACTATGATGGATGTTTTTTTCTTTTCCCTTGTATCGAATAAACATGTAACACAATTAACAAACTAAACCATTTTTGTGTAAGAGAATACACACCGGAAATGAAATAAATCATATCATTTTAATTAATGCCATATTTTTTCCAGATCAAGTTGAGGAAATCACTCACTGTGGAGGAAGAAAATATGGAATCCTCACCAAAAAAATCACAATCAATACAATGCTGCTCTTCCTCAAGCCTGACCTCTATAAGGCATGGATTTCACTAATAAAAAACTATTTACTAATTTTGCAAGATGGAGTCTCGTCATAGGCCATTTTAAAAATGTTAACCACAAATTTGGATTGAGATTTGAGGTTTTCTCCTGGCCATGTCATTAAAAGATCTGCCAAAGCTTTAACACTCTGTACTCTGTTCATTATCATCCTGAAAAATGACTCCAGCATTACCAAACTTTCAGTCCCAAGGATAATCCATAATGCTAAATTCATCATCCCCTCATATTGACACTGACACAACTTTGACACACAGAAAGATCCAGTTTCTGAATAACATACATCACCAGTTTCCATCAGAACTGCACACATAGATGTGACGCCCGCCAGTCTCGCTTTCATTCATACTGCGAACTGATCATTTTTACAATATGTGACAAGATATATTCATTATCTGGGTAATTATCCTGGTTCCCATGACACAGGGGTGCCTGTGGTGACTGGGCTGATTTAAATTCTTGTTGGGCTCCTCTTATAGATACTAATGTAACTGTACACCTCTGACAGACGGAAAAATCCAGTCTCTGAATTAAATTCCTCACCAGCTTCCATCAAAACCACACACACATCTATGACATCTGCTTATCTCTGTTTGATTCACACTGCAGACTCACAATTTTCGCAATATGCAACATGAAATATTATATTATACATTATATGGACAAACGTATTGGAACACCTGACCATTACACCTTAATGACACTGCATTCATATACGTAGACCTTAATATGCCCCCCCTTTGCAGCCATGACAGCTCTCACTCTTCTTAAAAGGTGTTCCAAAAGATTTTGGAGTGTTTTTGTGGGAATTTGTGCCCATTCATTCTATAGAGCATTTATGAGGTCAGGCACTGATGTTGGATGAGAAGGTCTGGCTTGCAACCTCCACTCCAAGTCTTCCACACCAAACTCATCCAACCATGTCTTTATGCTTTGTGCATTGGGACACAGTCATGCTGGAGTAGAAAAGGGTGTTCATAATGTCTTTGTACTCTGAAGCATTAAGATTATGCTTCACTGGATGTAAGGGGGCCACTAAATTCAATAATTAAGAGGAGTGTCCCAATACTTCTGTCCGTATAGTGTATGTCTTCTAAAATCTCAAATATACAGAAATCTGCCAGTTTTATGTGGATCAGGAGTCGCAGGGTCAGTCACATGAACTCCCCACAATTACGCGGAAACTGAAAATATGCTCCGCCTTTTTTCACCTTTTTCTGGATGTTTTCACATAAGGGGACCCATTCACCTCGCCACAGTATCCCAATACTTTTGTCCCGCGACCTTCCGAGTTGCATATCTCATCAGGGAAAGCACCCAGACACTTTAAACTCCACAGTTCGGTAGATCTGCAGGAGACCCTTCCAAGGAGACCCTTATTTTTATTTTTAGTCTGAGTAGATCAGGTTATATTCGGCGAAAACCATTCACCTCGCCGCGGTGTCCCAATACTTTTGTGCCAAAAACACAACGTGTTTTTTCACTATACGCAAGTGCTCTTGGAATGTAAACCCCGAGAAATGCGGGGAATTATTGTATAATGTAACATAAACGTTTAGGTTAATGTTACACATGGCATGCATTGAGACATAACAATAGTGAATTAATAACTATGGAATCAAAAAGAAATGAACCTTGTCCATTAACATGCATAACTGTACGTCAACAGTGTCAGAAACCACAGAAGCAAATCTATTGTCGCTTTAACAACTTCCCTGGAAAGTTATTAGCAAGATTATTATTTAGTGTTACGAAATGTAAAACTAAAAAAGGAAACTTTGGACGTTAAGCATCATTTGTGGTGTTTATGGAAGCAGTGCTTTTTTAGTGCAAAAGTTTGACACTAGACACACATATCGTTCCCATGGCTCTTCCAAACTGCATCTCTCCTCCAAAGAGTGCTGTCCTGGCGGTTTTTAATTGTGCCCATGGTGATAATCTTCCTTACTTCCATGTAGATTCTCAGCCATGCCTCAGTAAAAACATCAAGTTCTAAATGTTTAGAGCCTCAGCGGCCCACAGCCTTAGCTGAGGATAATATAACATGCATATAAACCTCACTGTGCTCAAATGCCCAATAAAAGCACCACTTAGCAACACAGGGGTGAACCATAATACTGGAATTTGGCTTTCAATCACAGATGTGTTTGTGGAAGCCATGATCGGGGATCCCCTACTGTTCAGCTCTTCATGTTCCCAGTAGAAGAAATGTTCACCACATCCCTCTTGTTTTAGATCCTGAAATGAATAGCCAGTCGGTCGGCCGCATGAAAGGCTGCGCAACTTAAGCTCAGATGTTCTCCGAGAGAGATTTGGCTCACTCTGCAAGGCTGGACAGTCAGAAATGTTTGACAAGAAAGAAGCAAGAGTATAAAAACTCACATTTCAAAATGTGAGATTTGAAATGATTGAAGTCAAAGAGAATCTGCAATCATACATTTCCATATGATGATGTACAGGGTAACAGGGAGGCAGGGACAATCCGTAACCTTGATAGAAACTGTGGGCACCACCATCTTTGATCTAGCTAAGCTGTAGAACCAATTAATTAAATATAATTCTAGATCGCAATAATCCTTTTCCCAAATGCTCTTAATATTTTTATGTATCTAGCTAATGCAGTAGATGGGGTGGAGGTAGCTCAGAGGGTAGGACACTTGCCTCCAGACCAAAAGATCATGGGTTCGCATTCTACCTTCAGCAGAATGGGTCCCTGAGCAAGACCCTTAACCCCAAATTGCTCCAGGGAGACCGTAGTTAGGGAATAGAAGTTGCTTTGGAAAAAAGCGTCTGCTAAAGGCTAAATGCCATAAATGTAGATGCTGCGAATTATTGTTTTAGGTCTAGCTAATCATGGTCGCAGATTTACATCACCATTGTCGATCCAGCTAATCGCAAACTTGGACCCAGCTAATCATTGTTCTGGATCCATCTAATCACTGGAAATCTATCTTATTCTAGATTAAACATTGTCCACCTAGTTATCTCTTGGACCCATCTAAACCTTGTCCCTTGCCAGGAGCAGAATGTGGTACAGTTGGAACAAAACCCTGGGTTTCCAACACAGAGCTGCATTCGAGTTCAGTTCTGCAGTGAGGTAAATCCTGGGGAGCAGAGTTTGAACTAAAGAACTCTGCAGGAGATGAAAAAAACAGCCTGGTAGATCTCCAAGAGCAAGGTTCTGCACCCCCCCTTCAGGGAGACTCACATGGTGTCCAGTTCTTTCTGTTCTGCGTCCATCTTCATCTCAGTAGGAGATGAAAACTTTTATCTCATCTATCTGGTTCTAACTTTCTCTTTCTCAGAAACACATAATGAAGCGAGTGTAGACTCAGTCCACTAGTCTCAATGGAATGATTGAAAAAGACTGTGTTGGAAAGAAGACTTCTTATTGTAAAGATTTCCTTTATTTGCTCCGTATCCATTTCTTCTGAACTGGATTAATGAGGAACTCGTCCCTTCTTTGCTGTAGTATCGGCCTCGTCTGGGAAGAGTAGAGAGCTGGATATCTTTGGAGATCAAATCTCAAGGCTGAGAACTTGACAAAAATGTAAATGTAAATGATTAGTATTAGTATGTTATTTAACATTATATTTACTTATTGTTCACATAATTTGTGAAACATTGAATAAAAATAGCTTTCAGGAAATAATTTTACATATTTATATCCACACTGTATACGAAAGTAATAACCATAATGGTTAATATGGCAAGTGTTTCCAATCTTTTGAATAATAGTGCATAGTATAGCTTACATTTTATACATATGAATATATGAATTGTGCTCCATCAACAGATGAGTCAAAAGAATAGGATAATGTTTATGCTCACTGTGGTTTCTTCTCAGACTTTTCACATTACCACTATATTTTTATAGAGTACCACCATCTGTTATAATAACCACATTTACCATAAAAGTCCCATAGAATATTACGGAGAACTTAAGTTCTTGTTTGCATTGTCTTTTTAAGACTGGTGACTAACTTTAAAAATGTTGATTTTTAGAATATAGTCTTATGCAAACGTTTCAACATTCCCGCATTGTTGTATTGATTTCTAAGTGAAAAAATCATTCTCTACAGAAAGTCTAACACACATAAATATGCCATCTGCAACTTTTAGTGCCCGGTTTCTATTTATTTTCTGGGCCACCATTTTTGCATAGGCTTCATTTTGTGTTAAATTTTTTGCTAAATTCTGTCAGTGTCTTTGACACCCATTTCTAAACTAGAGTTCATATGCAACAGACAAATATGTGTATTCTATATTAAAATTGTAAACATCTAATACAACCAAACACAGTGTTAGAGAGTGTTACAGGTCTCTCTGGTCTCCTGTAGTCCAAACCCATGGCTGGGAACCGCAGCCACAGAGGAACTTTGGGTTCTCTGGGGAACCTTTCAATAGATCTACTTAGAGAACACAGTAAAATGTGCTTGGGGTCTAAAAAGCATGCACTTTATTTGTCTCCAAACATTTGTCTGAACGTTAAAATATTTAACTTGGCTGCTCATCAGAGGCATTTCATTCACACATTCATACACAAAATTTATTTCATTTTGTGAAGCTGCTTTGTGACAATGACCATTGTTAAAAGCGCTATATAAATAAAATTTAATTGAATTGAATTGAATTTAGGCTTATTGGGAAGATCTCCTGCATGGGTAACTTGAACAGGCTGTTCAATCCCAGAGTTGGAATGAGTTTCAAAGGAGGTTCTTGGTCCTTTGACTGACCAGTGGCTTGAGTGCATTGTAAAATTATTTTATTGAAGCAAAGCAACACTTCAGATAAACAAAAGCATCAATTAGGTCTTACTTTAACATGCCCATATCATGGAAAACTACTATATACAACAGTTTAAAAAGGTATGATACTATTCCAAATAGGGACAACCAAGCTCCAAAATGAGCAAATTTTCAATTCCTTTGTTCTTGTGACATCACAAAAACCAAGTACTCTGCCTATATAAATGTAGCCCCACCCATTCATACTGAAGTTATGAGGAGTGTTTCAGCCTAGTCCACTTTTTGAATGAAGCACAAAAGAAGAATATATATATCAGTGCTAAAAGCACAGTCATCTTAATTCTAGGGGATAAGGAAATGTTGGGTTAGGCGATGATAAATTGTGTTTTCTACACAAAAGCACACACCTGGAAAAAATAACAATTCAAGAAAAAAACAGCAACAGTAGGCAGGCCCTTTAAATCCAATTCCATAGTTTAAGGTGCAGGATGTTTAATGTCTCAGGCTTAACCTGGACAAACACAATATCTACTGTCCAAGAACACCCAGGTCTTATAGTTCTTATTTATTCTTACACAGGACTCCAAAACGAAAGAAGGTCGGTCGATGACAGTTTATTTTCCAAATGATGTGAACAGATCAAGACAGTCTGAAGTGCAGTGTTTTTTGTTTTGTGTTTACAATCTCTGGCCACTTTATTGGAGACCCCACTGGAGCTCCACCTTGCTGTGGCCCATCAGTTGATGCACAATTTGTGTATGCAATCTTCTAGCCCTTAAACATCTGCTCCTGATCACAGAGCCACTTTTGTCTGGTTGTATTTTAGACGGTGGACCAATCTCAAGCTAGCAAAGACTCTGACATACAAACACACTACAATATCACTGCTGTCGCTGCTGTGCGACAAATGGTCCACCGCTGATCTGGTTAACAGCAGTCCTATGGTCAGAAACTGACAAGTGTTTGACAGGGTTGAGGGCATCTAAAAACTGTGCAGCAACAGATGGGTACACCTACACTAAATGGATAAAAGTATAGGGACACACTTCATAATTATTAAATTCCTGTGGTCCCTTACTTGCAGTGAAGGGGAATCTTAATATTTCAGCATACCAAGAGATTTTGCACACCGCCATGCTTCCATTTTGTGGACACAGTTTGGGGAAGAACCTTTTCTATTCCAACATGACTGTGCCCCAGTGCATAAGGACCTCAACCCCATCCAACACCTTTGGAATGAACTGGTTATAGAGATTGCAAGCCAGGCCTTCTCATCAGTGTTAATTAATGGGCACAAAACTCCAAAATTGTGTGGAAATCCTTCCAAGAAAAACAGAAGCTGTTAAAGCTGCAAAGGGGGGACCAACTCCACATTAAAGTCTATGTATTTGAATGCAATCTCATTAAAGTCCCTGTTGCATAATGGTCAGGCATCCAAAAAACTTTTGTCCATATAGAGTATGCACACCTACATAGTGGTAGGTGGTGCTATTAAAGTAGCCAATGAGTGTAGCACTAGCCGAGGTTACATCATTTTTCATATGGGCCAGCCATGTACAGGCTTTGGACAAACAAAACTAAGAAAGTGGTTACATTCCTTGTGTTTATGGCATGATACTCATATTTACATTCAAGTGATTTAAGAATGCCAGATATTGCTATAGGCGGAAAGAGTGACATAAAGAAACTATTTATGCTACTTTGCATTACTAAACATATACTTTTGTAGACTATTATAGAGAGTCAACGTCAAGCACTATACAAATCACAATCCGTGCAAAATATGCTCTTGTATACAAAAAAAGTATATAAAACAATAACCTACACCTACATTGCATTTGTCATTTGAACACGGCTCTTTTACAACACTTTACACACACTGTTTAGGGGTTCTTGGGTGAAGAAAAAAAAGGTTCATTCACTGCTGAATCAAAACACAGACAGAAAACACAGGGTACATACTGGGTACATATGATAATTTTGATAAACAGCAGAATATGAATTCCTTTGGAATAAGTCCTCTGGTTATAGTGTCTTATCAAGATCTGAAGATCTGATGTCTTCAACCCAGTCCTGCAGCCACTCCACATTTTTGTTCTGTTTAGTTCACTAACACACCCTAGCAACATAATACCGATCTACAACTCTTTACTACCTGGATCAGGTGTGTTTAAAGCTGGAACAAAACAAATTATGGAGTGAATGGGTCCCTCAGGACCTTAAATAAAAACTCCTAATCTAGAGCACTGGTCACTAATCCTGTTCTTTGAGGTCCACAGTCCTGCAGAATTTAGCTCCAACCCCATTATAGCACACCAAACTAAGCTACTTCCTACTGCAGCCTGTACTAAGCCGTACAATTTCAATCTAGTGTCTGTATTAAGTATACTCAACTTTAGCACTTGTGAAGATATTAGACAGGCCTACATAGCAATTGAAACTGCCTGATGCAATATGTAACACACTAATGTATATAATAAGGGCTAACTTGAAATTGAAAGCAGTTTTGATTTATTTGCTGAACTTATTTATTTACTTGCTGAACCAAAAAAATTAAAGATCAGTTTGGGCACCATTTCAGTCAGGATTTTGTAAAAGAAAAAAAACCCTTTGGCTGAAATCACAGCCTCCAGACGGTTACTATAGACAGATAACAGTCTTTGTCTTCTTTATCCGTATCCCCACTTTTCCTAGCAGAATGCTTCTATTTCACAAACATTTGTAGGTTGTGTTACATGCATAGCATGTGTAAGATCCAAGTCTGGGGGCAGTGAAGGGCATTTCAAAACCTGTCTTTCTTGATGTCAAGATTTATTGTTTTCATTGTCTTCTTGTAATATCCAACCTCTTTTCTACTTCAGTCTCTTTACTGACTGTGGCACATCAGCTCCAATTATCTGGTGAATATCACATCCATCACCATGCTTAACAGTTGGCAAAGGTTACTTTTGTTGAAACATTGATAATTAATGACAAGGGGTTCTATTTTTCTTTCATTAGACCCCAGCACACGATTCCAAAATGCTTCAAAACTGCAGAAGAGCATCACTATGTCTATTTCCAGCATAATTTTCTTGCTGGTCCTTGACAGTGATGTGGGGTACTTTGTATAACTGACCAGCCTATGAACAGTTCTTCAGCTTGTTTAGTTCAGCAAATAAATGGTTATCACACATTAAACTTTGCATAAATGTAACATATTTGTGTTTGTTTTATGCAGATCTAAGACGGCTGGGAACCCCTCTACATGTTGCGAGTTGTACTGGAGAGTCCTGAGGATTGATTTGAAAAACATTCAAAACAGAAAAGGAGGAGCCACTCAAAAAAGCTTTTCAAAATGCCAGCTCCAATATAATCTACAAATTTTTACCTTAAGATGTATACTGGTGTCGCAACATTACTTCCAGCTACTTTGCATACCAACATGGCAAACTTTTGCCTCAGTAAACAGTATATACCATATAAATACACTGTTCATTAAACTGTTAAGAAAGTGAATGTTGTTCATTGCTCTTTTTCAACCAAATCAGCAGTTAGCTCAAATTTGCAAGCTTAAGTTAATTGCCCAGTTACTATGGCAATATTTCCTTAGCTGCTTACTGCTAATATCCCAATGGAAATTATGTCATATAGAAACACAAGAAAGACAAAGTCATGTGACATGCATTTTAAAGTTCTTTGATGGCTCATCTTCTTGATCTATATTTAGACCTCTGAGGTCACATCATCATTCTGTAGCCTCATGCCTATATTAGGAATTCCTGGTCAAAGCACTTTTTACTCAATGGGAAAAATGAATGCAATTTTCAAAAACTGTCTATTGTGGCCAGCGATAAGCAAAAATGTTCCAAAGCTGACACATTTTGACCTGAAAGTCACTGAATCCAAGGTCATTAAGGAATCAAAATCCAAATATTGCTACAGAGGTTAGCAGCCAATCGCCTGTGTCATCATCAACACCATCTGTATTTTTTTTTATCTAGTTTTCAGGCTCCTCTCATCTTGTGAACAGTGGACTGGACATTATTGATGTAAACATCTGATTAATGCAAGGGGCTGATGCAAGAGAAGACCTTGATGCGGGAAGGCCTTGATGTTAGTGTCTGCCGCGTGGAGTATGTCTGTATGAATTTTGACAGAGACAGAAAGGATATGATTGAATAAAGACTAATAGAATAGAGTAGTAGAATAGTGTTACTAGTGTTAATCAGCAAGCCCTCAGGGGAACAATGGTGACCAATAATCCCATCGGGGGAGATGGGGGTGAGCTGGCAATGTAATTACAGGAATTTTCTCAAAGCTAACACTGCTGCACACTGAACTCACATTGTATGAACGTCAAACAAACCAGCAAGCGCTGTCAAATGGGCACAGCTGTCAAGTCTCACGGTTTAGTCATGAAGCCTTTACATTTAGCCTTTACTCACAACTGTAAGTGTAAATCTCATGGATTATCACACTCAAGCATGGCGTAATTTTGAGTGGGGACGTTGGAAAGAGAACCTCACCACATTCTGTCCATTTGTCCTCATTACTTTTTGAACCCTCTCCCCCATATCAGCAAATAGAATCCCACACCCTGATGACAAACACGATCACAGCCAACCCTCTAAAAGGATTAGATCGCACCCCCTTTCTTATACACAAAAAATAATGCTAGCACTGCACAGTAGCAACTTATACGAGAGTCTTCTGCTTACTTAAATCACTACTATATTTATTAGCCAGTACAGCGCTCTCTAATTAGCAGTGTGGTGATTTTGCAAGCTTCATCAATAATGCTAATGCTGGTAACAGTGAATGAAAGCCTTTAGTCACTTATTAGCATTATTAAAATGATACTGAGCTAACTACTAATTTCTATTCAGCGATGTAAACATGAAGGAACTATTCCTGGGTGAGCAGACTACCTAAAGGGATACTAACTAAAATGAATGGCAGCTAAAAGCCCCAGTAATGTACAACAGAAAAACCTCCAGAATGGAGGGCTTCATTCCATTGCACCCAGAGGTTCTTTTTGTAAAGTGTGTGGTAGTAGCATGGTTGGTGCTTATGTTCTGTCTGCGAAGAGGGTATTCAAGTAAGCATTTCATTGTGCTCTGTACACTGTACTTTGTACATATGACAATAAACCACAACTTCAAATTCTACTTCTACTTCTACTTCAAACTTGTTGTAACGGGAAGCTGGCTAGTACAAAACAGCTCAGGACTCATGTGACATCGTTTCATTGCACAAGACTGTTGGCTTGCTTGTATGGATGCATTTGGACTCCTAAGATACGGTGACACTGAGGAGTAATTATGTACAGGACATGGAAATAACGTCTGCATAGGACATTTTAGTTTACTACATTGCAGCGATTTTGAAAATGTAATTTAAAGAGAATTAAAATGCTTATATAAAATGACACAGGCTACAAAATGATGCACAACTTCAGAGGTCAATGGCAGCCTGCATTCCATACAATTGTGAAAACACTGCTTGCACTAAAACAGGCTAGACAGAGTCGGGTTGGAGGTGAAATGTGCAAGAAAGTGGACCATTTGTAGAATTATTCACCACTGTTTGGCAGTGCAGGGAAACTAGAGTGGAAACACTAGAAAGCCGGAGAATGTGGAGTATTTCCACCCGCCCATCAGATTTCCTCGCTCCAGCTTCAGATAGAGCCTGTCTTCTCGCTCCAGATGCAGCAGCACACCATTACTCGCAGCCTCGCGTGTCACATCCTGATCACCCGCGAAGGCGGAGATTATCGGGTATTCGTTGTGCATCAGGTTCACCTAATAATAATGAAAGCATAAATTAGTTTTAATACAAGAGTCAAACCAGCATTGACTTAAGGTAATCATTACCAGTGCTCTTACTTTCTCTCTCTTTCTCTTTATTCTCTCTTACGCACACACACACACACACACACATACAATACACACACATCGTCTCAAATCATTGCAGCTCATCTTGCTTGACTTAAAACTTAAAATTAGTTTGGAAACAATAATTAGATTAAATATACGTGAAGATGAATATTTTGGATATTTCGAATATTGTGTTCAAGTTCAGTGTTAGATTAAAGGGCCCATAAACCACACTTTCCTCACATTTAAAAAAAAAAATGTAATATGATGTCTTGAAGTGAAGTTTCAATAAGTGCCATGTACTTAGGCCATAGCACATGTTCTATTAGCTTTTTTAAGATGTCACAAAACTGCAGCTGTTCAGCCCTGCCTGCTAATACTGAAATTGTAAGGAGCGTTTCTGCCTGGACTGGTTTTTGATACACGTTAGTCAGAACCATTTGTTGTATGGTAACAACCTGCTTAAGTGTGGGGACACATAGAGGTTGTGAAATGGTCTTGAAAAATATGTGTTCTTTGGAATACAAACCCACCCAAATAACCGTAGGGGAAAAATATAAGATAATAATGGGACTTTCTAACTTTACAATTGGAAGAAAGACAACAAAAGAAATAACAGGACAAATATAAACTATTCAATCTTTTTTCACTTAATTCTATCTCTCTGGTTTCTGCCCGTGGACCTAGCTGTTTAAGTTTCACCATTTAACCCCTGTAATGGTTTCTATATTTGTCCAAACTTTGATTCTTCAATCTCATATCTCTCAAACACTTACATAGTAGTTCCATAGTAGTCACTGAATAAGATTCCTAAAGATCTTCAGATTCCTAAAGAAATTCTCCAAGGTACTTGGGATGTGAATTGGCTGCTATGGTATTTCTGGTGGTTTTCAAGGTGTTTAAGGTGTTTGAATGACTTCCCAGGTGGTTGCCAGGATGTTGCTAGGTAGTTGTTGTGGTGTGTCTGTTTATACTGTTTATAATGTGTTTGTGTCATTGCAATAAACTGGTTTATTAACTTTTGTGGACCACTATTAATTCTTAAGGGAAAATCCAAATCTAACCAGAAGCCCACTATTTCTGATCAGACCAAACATTATGGAGTTGGTTGGGTGTTGAAGTCTCAAAAAAGAGTGGGATGAGCTAGCAGACACAAATTCAACAGAAAAGCAGAGAGAGGGAGAAATGGAGAAAGAGATCTTTCCACTTTCCATTTGGAATTTAGCAAACTACTTACAAACTAATGTGTCCAGACTGCCCAGTTCCTTCATATTATTTCTCAACATTCACACGTTTAGAGACTCAAACGTCCCGTTGTTTGTTGTTAGTGGTCAGGTGAATGTGAATTGCTGACCTGAATAGTCTGTCTGTTGTAAACCTTCACCACGTGGAAGCTGAAGCTGTAGATTCCTCTCCGCGGTGCCGTGAACACACTTGCTTTCAGGTCGAAATGGTTACCAATGTTGACGAGCACCTGCATGAGGTAAAGAGTAACATGCCTTCAGGAGAACAGCGCAAGGGGCTCAGCACCATTAGGCATGTTCAGACTAGAAGCGTAACCAGCATGCTTTGTGTTTATAGACACTATAAAATAGAACAATCTGTACCGATCAATCCCCCCCCACCCCAGCAAGGCTGTACCTCTGCTTGTACTTTTGCAACATTAATATATAGGCTGGGCTAGCGGAGTTGGCTTGTAGGGTAATACTGATAATTACAATTATTTTGAAAAGACCATTAAGTCCAAAGCCTTGACCCCCAAAATGTTCCTTTCCAATCAACCTTTCCTGTACCTTAATGGAGAACATGATGAGGTCAGGGAAAGACGTGAAGGTCCCCTGAGGTGAAACTACTAGTTTTTGGCTTTGCATGTCGGGAAAATGTGGCATGGTTATACACTATTAAGGGACTTTAATGACATTGCATTCAAATACATACATAAATATTCTATTGCATATTTATGATTACTGTAGCAACCTGAACAATTGTTCATCTACTTTTAATTCCTGATTATACTTAATACAAACTGTATATTATGTTCATATTACTGTATATCCATCTGTAAATATTATCAAGTTTCTTCTTGTACATATAACCTTACATGCACTTATATCCTGCACTTGCTGTTTATTGCACTCCTGGTTAGACCTAAACTGCATTCCGTTGCCTTGTACTTGTACATGTGTAATGACAAAAAAGTTGAATCAGTCAATAGACTTTAACATAGAGTTGGACCCCCTTTGCATCTATAACAGCTTCCACTCTTCTTGAAAGGTTTTCCACAATAAGCGACCAGCAGGCTAATCTTAACCTAACCTTACTGACTAGCACATTAACTAAATTTTCACTTTGTTCTTTTGCTATATATTTTAGTTAATAAGCATGACATGCTATACGGTCCAAATATTGGAATACATAATTTTAAATTAATATTGGGTTAACATTTATCTTAATGTCTAAATTGTGGGATGGTGACACACTATGAAGGGACATTAATGACATTGCGTTCAAATACATGGACTTTAATATGGAGTTGGTCCCCCTTTGAAGCTATAACTGCTTCCACTCTTCTTAGAAGGCTTTCCACAAAATTTTGGAGAGTTTCTGTGGGCATTTGTGCCCATTCATTCTGTAGAGCATTTATGAGGTCAGGCACTGATGTTGGATGAGAAGGTCTGGCTCACAATCTCCGTTCCAGTTCATCCCAAAGGTGTTGGATGGGGTTGAGGTCAGGGCTCTGTATGGGCCGGTCAAGTTCTTCCACACCAAATTCATCCAACCGTGTTTTTATGTACCTTGGTTTGTGCACTGGGGCACGGTTATGCTGGAATAGAAAAGGCTCCTCCCCAAACTGTGTCCACTAAGTTGGAAGCATGGTGTTGTCCAAATTGTCTTGGTATGGTGAAGCATTAAGAATGCCCTTACTAGAGGTCAAGGCCAGCTGAATTCCATAATTAAAAGATGTGTCCCAAAACTTTTGTCCACATATAGTGTATCCCATTTCCTTTCTTAAGGGTGGTCCAGTGTACCCTATGCTAAAATAATAATTAAAAGTAAGCACTCCAGCATCGTCCCTCAGCATTTAGTGCAGAGGCTTGAAACATTCAGCGGCAGGGGGGGTGGGGGCCGTTTGTCAAAGATTGGTTTGCTTCCCTTAACTGTGTGTCGACACTTCTTCATGAAAACTTAAAATGATAGATGATTATGATTACATCTTGGGCTATTGCATATTTTTAATAATAATCATAAAACATTCGGGACTGTCGCTTCAAATGCCCAAGGCCTAAGAACACATTCAGCTGTCTGCATCTTTGAGTTGTTTTCCTTGCTGTTAGTACTCAGTAGATCCATTTCGTATTCGTCTTTGTCTTTTGGGTTTGATAATGTAAAGTGTCTATCATATGTGAACACAGCACAGCACAGCACAGCACACAGTGTGAACAGTGTGAAATTGTTCTCTGCATTTAACCCATTCACCCGAGTGAAGCAATGGGCAGCCGACTCAAGGGTACCTCAGTGGTGCCACTGGCAGTCATGGGATTCAAACCCACGACCCTCCAATTGCAGGGGCAGCTCCCAAACCACCAGACCACAACTGACCAAAAGTTTCAGTGCATTAAAAAGACAACAGCTAAAGATTACTGTCACTCACAAGACAACACACTGCTGCCAATATACATTAAATAAAGCAAGATCAGGTGTAGGACACCTCATGGAACACAATGATTTTACATAACAATTTTAATGCCATATTAATGGTATTGATAAGCATTTTCTAGCTTTAAAACTAATATATGAATTTTCATACAATTCTTACATTTTTCGGACAATAAGGCAAAATGGTATGAATTTCTTGCATGCATTTCACAACCATGTTAAAATGTGGTGGGCAGAAATAGCTTTTTAAACACCTGCTCCACTGAAAACAACCCAACATCTGATTTAGCATCAACATGTAAACACAGCATTACTCAGCTCACCAACCAGTCAGACCTCAGTATAACACTAACGATTTACTGTCCAAAACCTGTGATGGAAAATGCGATAATTTAAATATATATTTTTTACTTTCCATATTTAAACGAAAACTCTACATTCAAAAACTAAAACTGATAAACTAGTTAACATGTTTGGCTAGGTAGCTCAATAATTCAGGACTGGCTCTGTGCTGCCCTCTAGTGTTTAGCAGCTATTTTTTTGGTGTAACACGACAAGCTGTCAGGCTCCTCTTAACCTGCCTCAAATAATGGTGTCATAGAATGTAAAATTAAGCTTGAAAAACATAACAGTGTCACGTGATGTTAATAAGAGCTTTAAAAACCAAATTCAAACAAAATTCCTGCATTTAGCTAACACTTAGCTATTTAACTCAATAATTCAGGGCAGTCTCAGGGGCGCCCTCTAGTGTTAAACAGTATTTCTTTGGTTTCATAGGAGAAGCTGCCAGGTTCCTTTTAACCTTGCCTATAATATTGGTGTCATAATGTTAAAATGAGCATTTAAAAATTGCTATGGCTTGTGTAGAAAACAGTAGAAAATCATATTCAGGACACATTTACTTAATATGCAAACCCAATACGTTCAGATTTCTTTACACTGCAAACATTATTATACGCACTAAAGACATTTGTGCTTAATTACTGCAGACTAAGCAGCACTAATTAGTCGCAATTAGTTCCTCTCGTGCCGCGAGGCTCCTGGTTTAAAAGCTTGCAGCCGTGCGTAAAAGCGCACAGGCGCATTAAACCAATTCAGTTTTCTCATATCTAAGAAGGGTTCTTCTTGGACATGTGAGATTTGAGAAACAGAGCAACAAAAAAAAAGATGGAAAGAAAGAAACTGTGTTAAACATGACCTGCTACTATTTGACCTCAATCTGGTCATTTGCGGCACAGCAACGGTTTCACACAACCACAGGTAAAAGGACAGTGTCAGAGCAGGACCTGGTCGAAGTAGATGGTCATGGACTTGTTGCTCATCTCGGAGGGCTCGTGGTTGGTCCCCCTCACCGCGGAGAATGCCACCTTTGCCCCGGCGGCGCGCACGGAGATCCCGAACCCGGCGGCCCCCGCGCCGTCCCCGGACGGGTTGGAGTCACAGACCACCAGACACTTCCCCTCCAGCACCACGGGCTCCGTGTCGTTCAGCCCCACGGAGGAGCCCCCACGAGCCGCAAGCAGCAGCGCGAGCGCCAGCAACCCCAGCATTGCGAGCAGGAGGAGAACACTCTCCCGCGTAAAAACGCAAAACAGGGGCTTCAGAGAGGAGGAGACGGCACCTGCCCCCTCTACAGACACCTCCCTCCTCCCAACTCTCTCACTATATATCTTTTTCTCTTTCTCAAACACACGCACAACCCTCTCTCTCTCTCTCTCTCTGACGCACACCTTTTTCACACACACACCTCTCATACACACGTCTCTTTCTCTTTCTCGCTCTCAAACACACACTACTTCGTCTCCTTCTCTCTTCTCTCTCTCCTCCCCCGCTTTGTCCTTCTCTCTCTCTCTCTCTCTCTCTCTCTCTCTCTTTCCTTTACGCACACACATCTCTCTGCCCCTCCTTCTCTTTTCCTTCTATCTTTCCTACCCCCCTTTGTTCTTGTCTCCCGCTTTATCTCTCACTCTTTTTTCTCTTCATCACTTCTCTCTCACACACACTCACTGTTCTGTCTTTCTCTGCCCCGCCTCTCTATTCCTCTTTCCCCTCTCTGACACCCCCCCCCCCTCCAACCACTTATCACTGGCTTTTTTCTTAACCCTGTCTCGCTAAGACATAACAGATGACTGTTGACCTCGATTAGTATTTCCTA
>JBBJLR010000042.1:22823173-22833962 GCA_037577145.1 Brachypetersius gabonensis | reverse complement strand
ATATGTATCGGCAATCAACTTTTAACACAAAACCCCTGAGAGAAGTCGACCAGTCGTGTGTTTTCTCCTCTCTCTCTGCCCTCGCTTGTGTATCCAAAGCAATCTCTGCCTCTGATTAACTTACGCTGACACGCATTCCTTGCTTTAACCAATTATTATAGTCCCTTTATAAAAGGGGCGGTACCGTTAGCGCTAGGGGAATCTAAACATGAGACCACAACAAGACCAGAGACATGCAGCAGAGAAGACAGACACACATCACATGTGTGGAAATATTTCACTCAAGACACACAAACAGCACGGACACCTGCAGAACCTGCAAGTTGGTGTTAAAGTACAGTAACAGTAGCGGCGCTCTGCATCTGAAACGGCTCCGCTAGCTAACATGGCTAACGCTAGCACCGCAGGGAGTCGTCCTGCCGCGGTTTAAACTGTTCCCACTCGCAGTTGTATACTTAAATGTACCAGAAAATTAGGTATCAGCAAGATATCAGCATTTGTTTTGTTTTGTTTGATTGACTGTTAATGATACAGAGAACTTTAATGAAAGTTGCTCAGTGTTGGTCGCCTGTTTCCTCCTTTGTATGTGTGATGACATCATCAAACAACTAGTTGACTCGACTTCGACTTTGCTGACTGACTAGTCAACTTGACAAATGCCCCAATATATATAAAATGGGTCTTGAAACCTGTGTTTTAAGGTCATGTTACATCAACCCTTCTTCCCTCCAACCCTTTAAATGTTTGCAATTATATTTACATGCTCAACTATTTCCCTGTTACCAGAAACATTGACGGTTATATCACATCACAATACCAGTGCAGTAACTCATTGACTTCAGTTACATTAGTCTTATATAAAATTGGCTATCAACCTTAGCAACAGAAACTTAAAACAATATACTGCTTACCGACAAGCTTGCTTTCCTTACAAGAGGTTATAAAAGAGAGACTTCGTTTCACAATGAGTATAATATTGGATTTATCTACAGCCCAGATATGAGAGACTTAATTAAGAAATGATAACACATACAGCATATGTTGTACAGCAAACTCTTCGGCATCCTTTGAAATTCATGTGCTGATTAAATATTTAAATATATTTATACATTGAGTCATTAGAAAAGTTCTAATATCAGGCTCCCATGTCACTTAAACACAGATCTCAGATCTAACACTGATCAGCATAGTGTTGTGCATATTCCCTAAAATAAAGGAGCACACTGGGCCTAGATCGGCAAATCTTGTACCAGTCAAGTTGTAACGGCTAGACAGACATACATAGCTGTCATGGACACATAGTAAATATTATAGCTAGGCAGAGGACTCATCAGGATCATGAACCATTGGAAGGTTCTGTGTCAGTGTTCTTTGAACTAAAATGTTTGTTGGTGTGGGAGGTGTGGTGTAGTGATATAACAAATTGCTGGATCTGGGTCTTATAAAACATTCAGGGCTATAGTCTCAGATGCCCAAGCCTAACCATGTCCCAGGAGCTAGGCCTTCAATTTGGACCATAAATGTTAAAATACAGTCAAAAAACAAGTAAATAAGAAGTGTTGTAGCACTATGCTAACATCTATGCCCATGAATATTGGGTAGTTCAAGATTGTTCAGACACTGACATGGAATGGCTGTCATACTCATAGAGATGCTGATTTAAAAATAAATTGCAGTGGTCTTTTATTTTTTTCCAGAGCATTATTTTACCTAGTATGTCCTAAAGTAAAGAGCCCAGGCAGAGGGCTGTCTAGCAAAGACCCAGTGGTTTTACACCACCTGTATTCAAAGACAGTGGCTATCTAGGACTTCCAGAAGGCCAAAACTGACATTTTCTCTCTAAAAACTGGTCAGATGCTTTGAAAATCAAAACATGGTTGATTGATTCGTCTGACTAATTACACTGGTATCTGCACAACAGAGCTGCCTTGGGGCCTAAGCGACAGGAGATAGTGTTATCACCTGAGTGTTAGGGGGTGACAGCTCGGCGCGTACAAGGGTATGCATGAGTATGTGTGAGTATGGTCAGGAGTAAATAGGAAAACCAGTCTTAGGGTAAGTTTAATGAGAGAAAGGCTGGGTTGCCTGGTGCTCGTGACATGTCCAGTTAAATATTAGTAGAAAAGCCAGTCGATTCCCAGATTCTGTGCGGGATCACTAACAAAACTGGTTGAAAGTGCAGAGCAAGGAATCTCCAGTCTGACTGTGAACAAAACCATATTGCCCTTGTAGAGCTCCTGTGGGAAGGAGTTCGTAGCGAAAAAACAAAAACTGTTTTGTCCAATGTTTCCTTCATTCTCTGTGTACTTCCTACAGACCAGCCCGAGGCATTCGAAGTGAAACCAGGGGAAGTGGAAGTGAGGAGCAGAGCCATGGAGACACTGAGAATTAAGAGACGGGACTAGTGAGTGAAACTGAGAGCCAGAAAAGTAGCAACAGGAGGAAGGTCCTCCACCAAGCACAGGCTCACAAAGGGGCTGCGAGTGTTGGGATAAAAAGACTTTCTGTTATGTTCCTTAATTCCTCACTGTGTGTGTGTGCGTCCTTTGACCCAGGCAGGCATGATACGCATGGATTTTAGAAGCCGAGATATTTGGCTCTAAATAAAGAGCAAAGCTGATTTTAAGAGGGTTTCAGAAAACTAAATCCAAAAATTCTGAACAAAATTACCCAGTGAGATCTTAAAAAACATGCACCATTTGTGCAAATGTTCTCATCAGCCATAATATTAACTTTAATTATCTTGTTATGAAAGGACAAGGGGTGGGGTATTTCAGGCAGCAAGTGAATAATCAGTAATTGAAGCTGAAAGCAGGAAAAATGGGCGAACGCAACGATCGAGTGATCTTGACATGAGTGAAATTGTGATGGATAGTCTGCGGGGCTGGAGCATCTTTATAAAGGCACGTCTTGTGGCGTGTTCCTGGCATACAGTGCTTAGAACCAAAAGTGCTCTAACTGAGAACCGATGACAGAGTCATGGACAGCCAAAGCTGATGTGTCTAGGGAGCAAAGTGCACAGCTACCATAGCACGAGCTGCAGAAAAAGTTAATGTTGGTAATGAAAGTATCAGAGCACAGTTTGCAGTGTATGGAGCTACATGGATCCAGAACAGCCAGAGTGTCCATGTTGGCCCTGTCCACTACCAACAGTAATGGATAAAGGTGGCCTGGTCTGATGACTCATGTTTACGTGGGGCATGTGGTGGCCTAGTGGTTAGGGAGGTTACCCTGAGATCAGAAGGTTGTGGGTTTGAATCCCGGGACTGTTTGTAACACCACTGAGGTTTCCTTGAGCAAGGGACTGTCCGCACACACTGGTCCCTGGGTGCCCCTGCTTCACTTTGTGAATGGGTTAAATGCAGAGAAAGTTCTGTGGTGTGTTCACGTGTGACTATAAAGGGTGACTTTACTTTACTTTTACATCATGTGAAAGGGTGACGTTTACATGGGGAAGAGATGGCACCAGGATGGGAAGGCAAGTCGTCCGAATCAGTGTGATGTTCTGCTGGGTAACCTTGCATCCAGGCATACATGTGGATGTTACTTTTATACATACTATCTACCTAAACATTTCTGCAGATAAAAACACTTTCATGGCAACAGTGTTCCCAAATGGCAGTTTTTTCCGCAGAATAATGCTCCCTGCCACATTGTTCAGGAATCCTCTGAGCAACATAGAGTCAGACAAATGACTTGATCAATTCTCTACTTCTCACTATGGAATGTGCTGGACAAGCTAGTTTGATCCATATAGGCCTATCTCACAACTTACCGGATATAAATGATCTACTGCTAAAATATTGTTGCAGATACCACAGCATTCCTTTAGAGGTATGATTGATGTGTCCAAGTTAGATTCAATGATTCTACCAGAAACTAGCTCTTAGTGATAAATAGTATTACATGACTGAGCAAATACAAATACAAAAGAAGTATATTTTGTGCAAGTATTAAAATGTGATATTACATATTCTATTTTAAATCTATTTTAGTCTAGTCCTTCTTCTTTAGTGAGACTTCTGTTACATGCCCATAAAATTTACAGCGAGAATTGATTTAGCCTGATCATCAGACTTGGTTCATCAGCTTAAGTCTATGGTGACAAAACAACTCCTTCCTTTCCATCAGACTCCTTAAGAGTCTGACCTACCTCATACTGTAATTAAGTCCTTTTACACATTTCCTTCACTTGGCAAATGCACAGTTAATATTTATCTATCTGCACATTACACTTAAGTCTTTATACAAAAACTCTTAAACCTAATCTCGGGATTTGTGTGGACAGCAGCGAAAGAATTTCATTGCACAGAGAAATGTGATTTTCTGCTGTACATTTGACAATAAACGTTTTGAATCTTGAATCTTTAAAATGTTATAATTAATTGACTACGTTCCGCACAAAATGTTTTTTGTCATATGCTTCCTTTCACATATAATACCAATATTGTCAACTCATTAATTTAAACCAGCATTAGTATAGCAATGTTGTGCTGCTATTATTATTAACAACCTTTCTAATGACCTTCCTAATTATCTCTCCAGTGCTGAAAGGCCTCCACATCTCCATAAGTTATACATTCCTCTGCACAAATTGTGTTCCAGAGAGACTTGTTGTTCAGAGTAGGCTGAAGGTCAAGGGAGAAAACGTTCACATTACAGGAATGATTATGCTTTTATTAGCCATAATAAATGTGCACTATCCACGGGTAGCCAATTACATTTGATTATAACAAGAACATTGTCAACCATGATCACAAACATACAATTACTTTTGTCTGTCTTAACAAGGTTAACACTGTAACTCCTTACCTGTCACCTGTCCCATCACATGTATGCCAATTCTGCAGTGAAAAATAAACTGCTGCTCTGTCAGAATCTAAAAATTCTGTCACATGGCTAAAAATATTAGCAACCACCTCGAAGCTTTTGTTCATTATTTCGTCAATTTTTTGAGATAACAGTATGCAAATTTCAATGCAAATTTCCCACTTGTGGGACTAATAAAGGTTCATCTTAAGTCATACAGCATCAGAAACCACATCAATTTGGATTAATTGAGATTTCTATGTTTTGGGGGGGGCAGGAGTGTGATGATTTAGGCATGCACAATGCTAACTGCTAGATTATTCTATTTCTTTTTAGCCTACATTACTACATTAGCCTACAAAACTAAAATAGTGTGTCACACATAAAACATGCCTTGACTGATGGAGTACTACTGAGGTCATGAAGGAACTATGTGAATTAGATTTTTCATCTAAGCTTGGGTCATTGAGCTTTTAGGGGATTCACCAGAAGGCATTTCCTGAATATACTGGAAAATTTATTTTAATTTACAGCCAAGAAAAGGATTGCAAGTGGTGCAGTCTTTGAGAAAATACATTGCTATTTAGAGGTCAGAAACATATCTCTATAATATAAGAAAGCTGCATTTAATACTCTCTCAGCAGAACTGCTAATATCAACTGTTAAATAAGATGAGCAGGAGAAGCTGAATAAAATGAAATTAAAAAGATCTTTTAAAGCAAAAGATACAGAAGAATCTCTCTGGCATCAGCACATCATAGTTGGACAACAATGTGATGATAAAAAAAATAGTGCAAAGAACAAGGAACATGTTCAAGTACAAGGAAGATGTTCAAACATTTGTAATATTATTGAAACATACACACCAAATAATACAATACTAACAAACTTATTAAAGGAACGTTTCACCGAAAAATCTAGAGCAGGGGTCACCAACCTTTTTGAAACTGAGAGCTACTTCACAGGTACAGAGCCACATGAAGGGCTACCAGTTGGGTACTCTAGAACAGAGTTTACCTAAACTTATCTAAACTTCATTTTTAATAAACATGTTTTAAATTCTTTTTTTTTTCTTTTTTCATTTTCAAATCTACATAAACTAGCAAAAGAAAAATAGCAAAAGGATCCAATTAAATGTTAGACGCTGCTCACTGGCTATTTTTAGAACAGGTCTGTGGGCTACTCATATGGTCCTTGGGTCCGTTGGTGACCCCTGATCTAAAATGTACCATTTTCCACTTATCCCAAATGTAGCCCATCAACAAAGACATGGTGTGCAAACAGCTAAAAATACAAATTCTACTGACAAATACCAGAAGTTAATAGTCTCCTCAATGGTTTCTGTTGATTTCCATCCAGCAAAATTCTCTGTCTGGCCAGAAGACTCTTTGGACCCGAAATATGTCCTGGCTGATTAACTATGTCTAGGATAAGTTGACAATTTTGAACACTTTTTTGCCAATTCATTTCTTGAAACACAGCCACTAACACAAACAGAACATCTTTTCATAAATGTACAGTTTAGAATATACATAGAAAATGGCATGCAGACTATAAACACAAATATACAAAAATACACATTTTCACATTGGTTCAAGACCTCATAGTCAAGAGTCAAAAAATATGGCCAGTAACACAGAATGAATAACATTTTCAAATGGTAACGAAGTAGAGTTTTATAAACAATTTATCACTGTACATATTGTTCTGTAAAATATCTTTTCTTTGTACAGAAATAATGATTCAGATAAATCCCATTCCAAAAGTTAATTTTCTTATTTTCTGTTCTGCAACACAAAATATTTGCCATTTGTGCTTTTAAACACAGCATGTCATGTTGCAAGATTTTACCATCTCCTCACAAAGCTAAAATGAATACTTAAATATTACCTCATTAAAAGGGTCTCTAAATAATCTAGAGACAAAATTACCATCACAACTCCTGTCCTACGCCCAAGGCCCACACGGATGGCTTAAAAGGCTTCTTTGAAGCAGTTCCAGCAGCCCACACAGTGCCAATGAAATTTGTCGTCCCTCAAGTGTGAAACGAGGCAGGTTGGTTTCGCTCTGTCTAGACTGTCAGATTTTCTTACAAACCTGTTTTGTAGTGTAAAAAATAAGTAAGGTGCTAATCATTTTTACTTGATTTTGAACAGTATTAAACCAACTGTTACAGAGGAAGCCATCCTGAAGAAGCAAATAAGCAACTAGCAGGTTAATCTTAACCTAACCTTACTGACTAGCACACTAACTACATTTTCTTTGTTCTTTTACTATATATTTTAGTTAATAAGCATGACATACTATATGGTCAAAAGTATTGAGATACATAGACATTAATACTGAGTTGGTCCCCCTTTGCGGCAAAAACAGCTTCCCCTCTCCTTGGAAGGCTTTCCACAAAATTATGAGGACAAAAAGAAAGTTTCTGAGGGAATTTGTGCCCATTCATTCTCTAGAGTATTTATTAAGTCAGACACTGATGTTGGACTCTTTGATTAGCGTAGGAGTGTGGTTTGCATTTGTTTATAGGAGTCTCGTTGATTCCTGTAGTATCACCATAGATCTTTCACAAGTGACCTTTTCATGAACACCCCTGAATGAAGTAAAATAACCAACATACACTTGGTTATCACAGTCTGTCTTTGAGACTTGCGCTGAGAATTAAAGCGCAAACAAGTAAAGAGACTAAACGAGCTAACGAGTAATGGAATAAAACCACTTAAACAAGTGCGTTTGAGTTTACTTAGCAAAGACACATTTTGCAGCAAGTGATTATGTAGGCATGCAGGTGGTATAGCGCCAATTAGAGGGGTACATTAGCTACACTGGCTCCTGTACAAAACTAAATAAGGAAACATCTGAGAGCAAAGGTCTCTTGGCTGACTGACTACAGTGGAGGTAAAGGGAAAAACAAGCACAAACCAAAATGGAATGAGAGAGAAAAGCCTGTTGTGTTTGTCCTTCCTGTGTCTGACTATTTTCTCAAGTTTGTGTGAAGGTGTGGGTTTTTCTTATGCATCGCTAACTTTTTAGTGAGTAATTTGAAAGGAAAGAGTGTAAAGTGCTTGCGAAAAGTGGTAGTCTCTAATCAGAAATGCTGTGAAAAAAGAATGATTCATTCCTTGTTACTGAGAAATAGGCTTATAATGTGAATGTAGACTAAAGGCCATATTTTCCTACTACTACATTAAGTGAAACCTAATATGAAACCTCAGAAATCAATTGTAGGTAACATGGCTTGCCATTTTCTTGTCATTTTTAGCTCTCATTGCTTCGCTTCCTTTGTTGTATAACTGCACTTACTGTACTATTTTGCTGTGTAATGCCAGGCACGGTGTACATTACTATTTTCAACACATAGTATAAAAGAAAACAAAACATCTCTTGAATGGGTGATTCATCAAAGCCAATTATGCATATTAAGTAATAAATAAATAGTAGCGTTAGTATTTGTTGTATGTAACTTTGATCATTATTTCATGGTCAGGTTTTATGGAAGTCAAGCACAACCTGTAAATACTTGCATGAATGTTTTAGCAGGCCTACCAAAGCTTCTCCAGCCAGTATCGATTGCTAGTTGAAGTGTCTGATGCAGAGCCCAGAGTCTGACACAGAATCCATTGTGGGTCCAGGCAGAGGTCAAAGAGCACTTGTAGGCCATCTCAGAGGATCCACTCATGATGGAAGTCAGTGTCAATGACAGCTCAAAAGAAAAGATCTACCAGAAGGTAGATGGACTCCAGCCATCATGAAAAGGTTGGAGTTGGTGTAATTTGCTTCCAAAGTAAAAGAATGTGAAAGTTCAAAGGTTGAATAAAGCACATGAAGGTCAGAAACAGAACAGCAACCTTGTCTGCAGCCCATGAATCTCACAGTAGACCTTCTACAGTTATAAAACTGTGTAAAAGTTGAAAAAGGCTTTCAACCTTCTACTAGAAACTCAGGTAAAGTGGATTAAAAAGCAGTGAAACCTCAAGTGCACCGCTGGGGCAAGCTGTCGCAAATGTCACCGTAGCATTAATTTCTGCATCTAGAGCACTTGGCAAGGTTGAAATGTACTTGTGCAGTGGTTTAAAGAAACTAAAATACTAGAAAATAAAAAAATAAAAAAATAAAACAAGGCCCTGCACTGTCACTGATGCCAAGTACCACACTCCTGTAGTGCTTTTTGCCTTACTTTACTAGCTAGGTTCATTAACACAGCTACATTTCTGTGTACTGTACTCAGTAACAAGATTTAGTTATTCCGCTCTAGATTAAGTACATAACTGATTGCGTTAGGCTGGATGTTTTAATTCCCATCCATTCTTGGTTTAGGGGCAATTTTAGATGAGCTGATGCCCCCTAAATATACATGAATTACACTTTTAAAATTAAGTGAAAGTGACCATTCCGTCACATGTAAACACATGAGCACACAGTGTGAACAGTGTGAAATTCTTCCTCTGCATTTAACCCATTCACCACCAAGTGAAGCAGGAACACAGCAAAGAGGAGCAGTGTGTGGTCACAGTACCTTGCTCAAGGGTACCTCAGTGGTGCCACTTTCAGTCTTGGGATTTGAACCCACGATGTCCTGATCGCAAGGCGAACACACAAACCACTAGGCTACCAGCTTCAGAATTCAATCAGAGTCAGTCAAGCGCTCACTTGACAGGTACCCAGCAACGCAGATTCACCTGAAGTGTATTTGATATTTTGTAGACATTGTACATCAGCTCTGCGGCAAGTTACAATCACCTATAAAACCATCTCTGAGACCCTACACAATAAAAGGGCCCATATCATGGAAAACAAACCATCCTCACTTTTTTGGAATAAAGTCATATAGTACATAAAATTTTCCATACTGTCTTTAAAGTCCATGCTGTCTTCATATTGAGATAAAATACTGTACAAAAACTGTCCCTTGTGGCGATGTCACAAAAATCTATGAATGAACAGTTTAGAATCACCCATGAGGCATAAAGAATCACAATTTACATATATCAGTCTTAAAAGCCCAATTACAAGAAGCAGTCCAATTAATTCTAAGAGATAAAGAGTGGTTGAAAATGGTCATGTAAAAAAATTATAACTTGTTTTGGTGCATATAACCACACAAACTTCAAAATTGGATCTCAGGGAATAAAAAATAAAATGTAAAAAAAATATATATACATTATGGCCCCTTAAAGTTTATAAATCTATTTGTAGAAGTATGCATCCACTTTTTCTACGCCAGGCACACATTGTCAGCTAACCGCCACTATTGGCTCCACTGAGAGGATATCGGTCTTCCCTGATTGGCCGAGAGAAGTGGACCGGAGAGCATGGCTTTCTTTGGGATTGGACTGCTGTGAGGATGCCTGGCTTTCAGGCCACGCTGCTCGGTGAACCCCATCTCGGGGGGGCACCAATGGATGTGGGTTGTCACCTTGGCTACTGATGCCCCTCCCCTGACCCCGCCCATTTCTACACATGCTCAGTAAGTAGGTGAGCTCAGCCCTGAAGCCCTGGTTGAGCCAGCAATAGATGAAGGGGTTGTAGCAGGTGGAGCTCATGGCCAGCCAGTGGAAGGTGAAGTAGATGGCGTTGTTGGAGTGGATTGCCTGGCTGGACAGCAGGACCACGTAGCAGTTTAGTGGGAACCAACACACTGCAAACACAGCCACCACCAGCACCAGCATCTTTATGGTCCGCTTCCTCTTTCTGCGCTGCAGGAAGTACTGTTCGCTCGTCACGTCACCGATGGCATTTCTGCGCCACAGCCGGCGCGCCACAGCCCAGTACGCTGCTGTGATGATGAGGAGCGGCAGAACATAAAGGAGGATGAAGGTCACCAAGTCCAGATACTGCCGGTACAGCTCAGATGGCTCTGGGAAGTCCGGCACACATAGGGATCTGACAATATCCTTACTGAGAGAGAGAGAGAGAGAGAGAGAGAGAGAGAGAGAGAGAGAGAGAGAGAGAGAGAGAGAGAGAGAGAAAAAGAGAG
>JBBJLR010000042.1:22797648-22813626 GCA_037577145.1 Brachypetersius gabonensis | reverse complement strand
CTCTTAAATATCAGCACTTTTACTGCACTTTTAATGCTCTTTTATGTATTCTTTTATATTTATTTTTACTATATTTTCTATTTTGTAAAGCACATTGAATGACCGTCTGTGTATGATAATGTGCTATAATAAATAAAGTGTAACTTGAACTTGAACTTGAACTTAATAGCTTAAATATCTCAAGTGAAGTTAAGTAGGTTTATAGTCATTTCAACCATAGTTGAAATGATATAATATGATATATATAATGATCTAATATGATATACACAGAAGACAGTGAAACAAAACAATGTGCCTCGAGGACTATGGTGCAATACAAAGAACAAAAACAGAAACAAGACTACAAGTGCAGACAATACAGCTAGAAAGAGAGTGCAAGAAAAACTACAATATTAGTTATACAAACGTGAAGAAATGCAGAATAGAGGTAGACACCAATAAAAAAACAACTGTGCAATTATAGCACACATAAGTGAGCTCAGTGCAACAAGAAAGAATAAAAGATAAAAAGACAGCAGAAGAATAATAACCAATAACCAATAGTGCAACACAATGGCAAGAACATTAGTGTAAAATAACACTATAACAATGATATTACTCTGTGTTAAGATCCAGTGGGGTGTACCAGAAGATCAGTAGTGTAAAATTACTTATGAAAGTGACTTAGTGTTCATGCGATAAAAATAAATGCAGTAAAATCGCAGCAGTTGATAAGGTACAAGAAGGGATTTGAGACACAGGATGCTAGTCTTTCTAGCCTGTTATGGGTGGAAATGCTATCCGGGGATCTTCAGGGGCAAGGCTGGACTGTCTTCTCCTCTGGAGAGTCCAGCTGGGTCCAGAGGAGGACTGGTGGGGGGACAGGGGGCTTTAGGACCCAGGGACTGGTTTAGCTGGAGCTTTGGGGAACATTCCTGCCATACCGCGATGAATGGTCGTGATTGTTGTTGGTGGGACTGCTGAGAGAAACTTGTTTTTGCTCGAAGAAAGAAAGAAAAAGCAGAAGAGCAAAAAAGGCTTTAAAGACGGGTAAAGCAACCTAAAGTTCTCTCTCTCTCTCTCTCTCTCTCTCTCTCTCTCTCTCTCTCTCTCTCTCCCTCTCTCTCTCTCTCTCTGAGTGAGAGAGAGTCTCTTGCATGATGTGATACAACGGTGCAGCGCCATGTGATGTTTTTACTTTTCTGCAGAATTTGGGTAAACACAGAACTTTATAAAACTTTTCATGAACCATCTAAGAGCCAGGAACACAGAGGCCGTGAGTTTAAAACTCATAACAGCTGTTTTATTCTCAGAGTTTTAGCCAGCAGACCGTTACAGAGCGGGTGAAGTTTAGCGAAGTTTAAAAAAGTTTGATGTTCTTGTAACCTAAACGTTCTCAGTTGCCCTCCTGAGGTTGAGTGGATTTTGGTGGCTGTTTCTGCTTAGAGGACTGCAGTGATGATTCCAGCTGCCTAGATTAATACGTAGCTTCTATTTTGGTCGTGTGATCGTGTCCGGTGTGTGGGGGGCTGCCTGCCTGTTAAACGTTTGGCCTGTGGGCTCTTATTTGAGGGTTGACCTGTTGAGGGGGTTGATCTATTTTATAGATAGAGAGATCATTAGATAGATAGATACATAGGAGATAGATGCTAGATAGACAAATAGATACATAGGAGATGCATTTATAGTAGATAGAAGGATAGCTATATGGATCGATGGATGAATAGACAGATAGGTAGGAAGACAAGTACAGATTGATATGTTTTAAAGACATATGCATACAAATATGTGGCTTACAAATATGTGCATGAATGAAATGTTTATAAGTTGTAGTAGGCCTAGTTGTTAATTAGCTTGTAAATAACATGCACATGAAACAAGTTATTAATCAGTAAATATATCCACTATTTCAGTTGTTTATCATGTAGATAGATAGATAGATAGATAGATAGATAGACAGATAGAAATATAGATAGATAAAGTGATCTAGAGACAGAGAGATATACGAATAGAGGTAGAAATTTACAGAATCAATCATGGTTACTATGGTTTACAAGTATATGCTTGGATTAAACATTTATGGATGTAGTAGGTTAATAAAAATAATATGGTTTAGCAATCAGTATTAATTATTACAGCTGTTTACCTTTTGGAGGATTACCTGCTGAGCTGTTAGCCTTTTGGGGTCTTGGCTACTTAGCCTTTCAGCCTTTTGGGGTGCTGACCTGTTGAACTTTGGGCCTCAGATTCATTGTCCAACTAGAGTAGCAGTTCTCCATCCCAAACGACAGGCAGATATGTCCCGTTTCCCAATGTGGCTACATGACCATTTTCCAAGTGGTCTTATCCGTTAAGTTGTTTTTGTTACTTAGACTTTAAGACTGAAATATGTAAATGAGCTCTGTTCTTCTTGGCTGGCCTTCAGGCTGAATAGGCAGATGTTTGTCAATATGTTGTTTTCCAGGACATTAGGATAACCCTGAATTCCAACGGGATTGTTTTTGCTGCAGAGTTTTATACCCTTTAAATAGGATGTTAGAGGGTCCTTTCTATTTTCGGCCAAAGGATAGTCTAACTAGCTCTGGTCTGTGTTTCCTGTTTGAAGTGTTTACATTAACTGTGACAAAATTAAACAACAGTTCATAAAATCTGCCTGACACAGCATGTAGAAGACACACACACTCACGCTCACACACACACTGGAGCTCCGGGGCTGCCACTGACCTACTGCAGAGGGTTAAATGCATCCGGTTACAAACTTCAAATGTTCTCGTGCCCCCTCCGCAGTGGTCTCGCTTTCCATCTCGACTGCACCTCGCCACACTCAGGCATGCAAAACTCTGACCAGATGGTGTGAATGCCATCCGTTTATAATTATAATCCTGGACTTTGCCATTCGGTAATCCTGAAATAGCGAAGGAATGTGACCGATGCTGTTGATCACGAGTCTCTGGGGTTTTTTTTATGAACACATGCACACACATACACGCTCACACACATACATGGGCACCTGCATGTAAATGGCACATACCCATGATACTGGAAAATTCTTTACTGAATTACTAAAAATATTATTGGAGTTACTAAACACTGCACATTAACTATTAAAATCTGCTTAATACTCCTACAGTTTTAAAAGGTTAAATTGGTGTTTTTTTAGACTTTTTAGAGGCCATCAGAGTCAGCATGATTAGGCAATAAACTCTGATGGGCTGGGCGAGTATTTGTCAGTATTCAAATCTATGTTTAGTTTTCAGAAACTTTGTCTGTAGACTAAACTACAACACAGTCCCTCAGTAAAAGCCTTACTATAAATTCATAATAATAATAAATTATATTGAGTGGGTAAATAAGGAGTGGACTTGGTGGTTTATCTTTAGATATTGTGGCATGTTTGGGACATTTAGATAACAGATTTTTTTAATCTCCAGGTGAAGTAACTCAGCTGTTCGGTGTGTGCCCGTACCCGGAGGCGTCCCCTACCTCGGGCGCCAATATGCGCAGCTCGGAGGACGGTGTTTCTGGAACCGTTCTCCAGCGGCTGATGCAGGAACATCTACGCTACGGTACTGGAGGGACTGCAGGAGGCTCCGAAAACGACAGCATCATTAGTGTTCCTCACATGCTATCACCCAGCAACCCTGTCTCCACAGAGAACCTGCTTTTTGAAGAGGATGGGCACCTGGTACCACTGTGCCAGCCAGTGCTACCTCAGACTCAGCCAAGGCAGGAGCCCCAAGGACAGGAGCATCAAGTGGATTCCTGCTCAATGGAGAAGAGTGAAGGCCAAAATAATGGAGGAAGTGTCCAGGGAACCCTCAGCGTTCCTGGACTTGGTGTCCTGGAACTTCCATCTTATGAGGAAGCTAAGACCCAGTCTCAGCTTTTTAGAGGCCAACAGAATCAGAATGACCAGCAGATACCTCCTCAAAACCCAGGTTATACATATACAAGTTTACCAAACCCTAACCAGGCTGTCCAGAACAATCCACATCTAAGCCAGAACCTCCAGAACCTCCCGAACCAAGGCAGCCTCAAGGCAAAACAACAGAACCTCATAACCCCAAGTCAACACCAGGGTCCACAAACTCAACAACAGCACTTTTACAACCCGACTAGCACCAGTTCCTGTCCTCCATCTCTTTCTTCTGCTCCATCACTCTCCACTGCTTGTCTTCCTTCTTCTCCATCTTCCTGTCTCTCAGCTGTCCCAATGAAGGCCCGTGTGGAAGGCAGGGCTTGGGTCCAGCGAGGTTTAGTAGGTGTTAACCCTCCGAGAGATGAGGGTTTGGCTGAGCTTAAGGAGGGTCATGTTCGTTCCCTCAGTGAACGGATAATGCAACTCAGTTTGGAGCGCAATGGTGCCAAGCAAAGCAAATGTCCATCTTCATCATACCCAAAAGAAACTTCAGAAAGACCTGAAAACTCACCTTCTCCAAATGACAAAAGCAGCAAAACTACAGGCCCACCACTGCCACCACCATTACCTTTAAACAAAACTTCTCAGGACCATCGAGGTCCACCTCCAGAGTACCCTTTTAAACTTAAATCTCAGGCACTGTACCCACCCAGTGTAGGCCCTGCTTCTCTATCAGCAGAGCTTTCCAGTGAACCTTCCCATACTTCCAGTCTAATTCCACAGCAAGCAGCTTTACCCCCGTACCCGACCCAGTCTTCGCTTCAGTTTCAGACCCCATCTGGACTGCTTACACCTGGAGATGCATGTGCAATGGTCAGCCAAGCTCAGCAGATGCTGGGGGCCCTTAGTGAAGAAAACCAGAGACTCAGGCAAGAACTCCTGAAGCAATCTGAGAAAGCTGGAAAGCTGCAACGGGTATGAGGTGCTTTTATTATTTACATTGCACTCCACACATTTTACCCATATTTTAAAATGTTATTTTACTGTGCTAGAATAATATATATAATAGTATTCTTATGTTATCAGGTGACTGCATACAGGATCTGTTAGAGATGTAACAGAAACTGAAACCTGTGATTTGACATGCTGTTGTTGGGCTCATTAGAGAGTCTTCTTTTAAGCCGTTTAGATGTGGACTTGCTCTTGTTCTTGGGATTGTTGTCTTGCTTTGTAACCCAATTGCGCTTGAGCTTCAGATGACAGCTTGATGACGAGACATTCTTGTGTAGGCTTTTCTGATAGCGAAATTTCAATTATTCTGTCATTTATGGCTAGTCACTAATTTCCTTTAGCACCTATGCCACCCTATGCCACCACACTACCACCATCATGTTTCACTGCTGGTATGTTTTTATTGTGGAATGCTATTTTATCTTTACTTCAAATGTAATATCCAGATCCAGAACGCCTGTCCTTTATGAGATAAGTATGTTACTCTTGAAAAACGTTTGTTCTCCCATGTTTACAATTTTTGTCAAGTGTTTCTGTGGCTTGACTCTATTAAAATCAAGTTTACTTTTGTAATCTAGGTGTTATGTTTGACCAGTGTGTTCGCTTTGATGCCCATGTGAAGTTTCCTCATGTTCATGTTTCTTTCATCTCAGAAACCTTTCAGAAATGCGATCCTGTGCCTCCAGAGCTGAGCTGGAAATGCTCATGCATGCATTCATTTCCCAGTTGTATTTCTGTAACTCCTGTTTACCTGCTTAAGTAAATCAGGCTTATCTTATCTTCAAACATCTTCTGTCAGGCTTTTAACTGTCACACATAAATAGTCACACACACACTCCTGTTTTATTTGATCTGCACTGGCTCCCAGTTGAATTCAGAATCCAGTCTAAAATCCTTATACTGACTTTCAGAGCTTCTCATGAACAGGCTCCCAAGTGCATATCAGACCTACTACAGCTGTACTCAATAGGCCAAGGGCTGAGACCGGCTCATCAGGGCTGCTCTCCATTCCACTCACCAGGTTGAACTATTTAAATGAAGACACACTTGTGGAAAAGGACTTTTAATTATCGTGTACTGTCATCGCTATGATGTTTTTTTTTTATTCTATTTTTACCCTGCTATTTTTCTCCTTTTTGTGTACAATGCTTTGTGACTCTTCTGAAAATGGTGCTATATAAATAGACATACCTACTGTACACATACAAATGGTGGCTGACATGCTGATAGCAGGCTGACAGTGAATTGAGAAAATGGCAGAATAAACGAGAAAAATGCCAGCAGCACATTACAATATTTTAACACTAAACTAGGTGGATGCGGGCGTGTGGTTTTGTGCTTGAAGATGCGTTTGGCCACTCGACAGCTGTAGGTCAGCAGTGTGAGGGTGTTTTAATTGTGCTATTTGACCCTGTTGAGGCATTTGCTTGTTCTCTGTCTTGTGTTGTGCTGGTTATACAATGTAATGGCATTGCTGCTGGAACAGCAGGTCACTGTGTGGATGCTGGAATGCAGCTGGACCGCTTGACAACAGCAGGTTTCAAGGCAGAACACAGCTCTGTGTTTGACGAGGCAGTTTGCTATAACATTGGGTAAAGAATGAAAAGCGGGGGGTGGGGGTGCGGTTGTGTGGAGAAATTGTTTTGTCAATTAGTGAAGCTGTAACGATAATTGTAATTGTGTCATTTGAAGACTAGAATAGTTAATTGATTTACATTTTGTATTAGCAGATTCGTGCCTTTACTTCTGATTTTTTCTGCTGGATTCAATGATAACAAATAGTGTAAACATGTAAAGAATTGTTTTTTCTTTCTGCAACATCAATAACCTTTCTTCAGATTTGGTATTCATAATAAAATCTTACGTTTATGAGGTATGGATCAAAAACAGATCGAGTGCACTCCAATTTTACCACTTGTTTCATTGTGCTATGAGTGAAATTACAGAAAGCTTTTATGTTAAGGTTAGGTTTTTTAGATTAAATGAATAATTAAAGTTGAATGAAATTAGTAAATGAAATCCTTTTAATCAGTATTGTCAGTTGGATTTGTCATTTTGTAGTCCAGGCCCACCTTATGATTGCCTTTATTCATGATTGTGAATAATAAAGTCAAGTCAGAGTGTATATTTTTGGACTGCACTGACATGCTTTATGTGATTATGCAATAACACAATTAATAATACTGGTCTCGAGGTGTGTGAGTGGAAGCTCTTGAACTTTTGATATTGAATGAGCCATTGAAAAGGGGCTTAATAACTGACACAGTTAAAAAGGCAGGAAAGAAAGGTGAACCTAAGCCCAAATGTATTGTATTGTCTGAATAGTGTTATAATGGTATAATGACGGAAAGTGGTAAAATGTAAAATTTAATTGATTTATTTTTGTAGTTGGAGAGTGAGGTGGGCCGCCTCTCGGATGCGTACGAGTGTCTGGTGAGAAGCTCTTCGAAGCGGGAATCACTGGACAAAACCATGCGGATCAGACTGGAGGGGGAGATCAGGCGCCTCCATGACTTCAACCGGGACCTGAGGGGTGAGTAGGACAAGATTTGAATAGCCTTGAAGAACAAAGTGTGTTTTTACAAGATTGCTCACTATCTGAGAAATTCTGAGGAAAGTGCAGATTTCAAGTAGAAGAGAAGAATTTTTAGAATGATTGGACAAGTTGTTGTGCTTGTTTCACAGGAAGAAAAATAGGTGTCTTCATTTTGTTCATCATTTAGTCATTAACTGTTCCTACCATCTTTTTATTGCTGCCTTAAATGCAATGTTTCTGTTGGACGCTCCCCATTTGATTATCCAGCTTTACCCCAATGTTATAAAATATTACTAAGCTGTTTAAGGTGATGTTCAAAAGTATGAATGAAGAAGGAAACACAGTTTACCTCTATAACAAATGTTGCAGAATAGTGCATTTATATTTTTTATATTTCTTATTGCTGTCCAGACCGCTTGGAAACAGCCAATCGACAGCTCGCCAGTCAGGAGACAGATGCACAAGAGGATGGGCGTCTTTATCTAAATGAGAGTGAGTGACCAAAGCCAAGTGCATGTTGACCCAATGTTTTACAGTCAGCACAGAAAAATCCCTCGATTAATACAGACAAATGAATTTCCTAGACCAACATCTGTGTGTGATTATTTGGAGACTCTGGAATGGTCCTCCAAATTTAACTTGATACATGAATATATTTTCAATTCACACAATTCTAGAATGTGATCCTATTCACACTTCCTACAGTTATTTCGTTTTGCACTATTCTGTTCTTTTTCGTCTTTCACAATGTTACAAAATGCTTTTGGAACATCACAGTACCACAAAAAAACACCTGCACGCGAGCCATACCTGTGCTGCTCGATGGCTGGGCCAAAAGTGGGCTGCAGCCGAGGTAGCTGCTAAAAATGTTATCTTGATAACAGAAAAAAAACAGAAAATGCCGGATTAGAAAATCAGGCATTGTTTTGTTTTTTTTTACTGTTGATGCAAAAACACATCAACAAATGGAGACACAAAATCAATAATGTACAAGCACTACTATCTGTTTGGGCTGAAGATAAATTTGATCTGTAACGCTGTGAGGAATGCAAAGGCTTATTGGGCCATTGCTAGTTAGCTAGGTTAGGTTTTCTTTGCAAAGCTATTCAATGCCGAGAAAAAAGGACAAAAAGAAACTGAATACACCTGGTGGAAAGCCTTCCCAATAGCCGTTACTGTAGCAAAAGGTTGCAGACATACATCTACAATAGTAATCTTCTAGCCTTTGATATGGTGCTTTATTTCTTTATTTTTGTAGCTTTATTATTTTGGCATTGCTATTATTTTTGCTTGGTGGATCATTATGTAAAGAGACTGACCAGCTACACTTCGTCGACTCACACTGACAAAAAGATTTTGGGAATTGCAGCTATGATAGGTTTTGTTTTGGACTGTAATTTCTGAAAACGTGTTTATGTTTATGGGAAAAAAAAGGATATGGGTTTTGCCAGGAAGAGGGGTTTTACTGTCTCTGTCTCTGTGGACGCAGTCAGGGCAAATAACTTCCTGCTTATCATCTCCATAGCACCACTTTACCCTCTCTCTCTCTCTCTCTCTCTCTCTCTCTCTCTCTCTCTCTCTCTCTCTCTCTCTCTCTCTCCCCCTTTCTCTCTCTCTGTCTAAATCAAGCATATAGAATTATCTCATTTCCTGCAAGACCACAGTGACTGAACAAATAATCCCCACAGTGACCCTTTGCTGAAAAATAGACTTCATTTATAAACTTTAGAGCCGTAAAATCCATTGCAGTGAGGTCAGTGTCTAATTCGATTTAAGCGTAGGTATGTTGAAAAACATCAGCAGGTGGGGAGAATTTATTCTATCAAGCAAAGTCATCTATAAATTACTGACACATAATATAGTTTCACAAAACAACTCTGATGAATAATTACCGTGATTACCACACTTTACTAGGCAACACGGTTCATTCTTGGTTTTTGACAGTTTTTGCAATACGAACAGCATTACAGTCTAATGCTACAGAGCTGCTGTTTTTTGTCGTGAATTTGGTAAGCTTTTAGTGGATCAGGAGCACCATTAATTTTACCTTACATTCCCCTTTCTGTTGACTAGCAACGAGAGTCTCCCTGTGCAAGTCAAAATACATCCAGCTAATTATGAGTGCATTATGGGAGATTGCACAGACCCTCTGAGTTACTTTTCAAATTCCATTTTACAATTTAGGCATGGCCAAAGCACGTAGGAAACAAAGATAATGGTTCTTTCAAAGGCACTTTCAGGTGGTCATGGTAATTTCAGTATTATGATTGATGTAAAGCCCTCAAGACAAGTCCAGTTTATTATTAACTTGTATATAGGTCATTATCTAACACAAAGGTCATTCAATGTGCTTTACAGGAATAGACCAAATACATCAAATCATAAAAGAAAGTAAAAAATAAAAGAATACGAGTAATTATTTTATTTTAGAAATAATACTTTGCTTGTAATTGACTATGGTCAAGTACTGTATATGCAACATCTTCTATTTAAAGAAGTCTTGCAGCATTCATCCTTTCATTTTATCACTAATGCAAACTCTCTTACTCACCAGTACATTATATACCTTGGTAATTTACCTCAGTGATTTACATTTTGGTAGTTACCAGTCATACTATTGTAAGTGGTTGCTTTTTAGTGTTTGATGCAAAATGTGCAACCAAAACTAAACCACAAAACTGCTGCCAGTGTGAGGTGAGGATCAAGTCATATGAGCTGCATCAACCATATTTCTTGCATTATCAGTTCCATTCAGCACAGGAGTCAAGAAGACTCAAGAAGTCCAGCTAATTGTAGTGATCTGTGCCTCACTCAGCTTTTCACAAAGTTGTGCATTTGGTTCTGCATTAATTTTTTACACCACATGTGTGCTGACATGTTGTTTGCTTGAAATTTCGTACAATGAAATTAACAGCAATCAGAATCTTGTGGCTTGTTTTAATAGTCATTTTAATCAGTCAACTCATAATTCATTTCAATAGATGATTCAGGCCTCGTGGTTTAATCTCACAATAGTTAAAGTGAAATTTTAAGAAAAAAATGATAGTTGGGAGAACGATGTGTGATGAATGTGCTGGACTGGGTTGTTGACTGACACTATAAAATCAAAATCATAATCAATAGAGTGCTGATTCTCCACAATGCGTATTATCATATTTTATCAGTGCGATATTGCGATAATTCAATACATTGTTACACCCCTACACTTTTCTTTTGTAACCTGTGTATCCTGTCACTGAACACAGACTACCTCTATCTCAGTGAGGCGAGCCCTGCTAGTGTGTGACTGTGTTATTAGCCAAATTACATCTCTGTCGTCTCACTCAGGAAGGAAAAGCCAAAAGGAAATCTGTCTGTTTTTTCTATCTGTTTCTCAGGAAGGGCGAGTGTAAAGGAGATGGAGCGGATGGAGTTGGAGGCGGAGACTCTTCGCTCCGCCAATGAAGATCAGCGGCGTCATATTGAGATTCTGGAGCAGGCGCTGAATAACGCCCAGAGCAAAGTGGTCAGGCTGGAGGAGGAGGTCAGTCTACCCAGAACTGTCCATTGACACTGAATAACAAGTTGGTTTTGGGGATGTATGTGTTTTTGGTCATTTATGTGTTTATTGTAATTTCAGTCATCTATGCAATGAAACAACATTCCCCCGGGTGCAACACAAAGTACAAAAACAAACTACACAAGACTACATAAGTGTAGGCAGGGCAGGACTACATAGATCCCCAAAAGAGAGAGAGAGAGAGAGAGAGAGAGAGAGAGAGAGAGAGAGAGAGAGAGAGAGAATGCAAGAAATAACAAAAGAGTTACAAAAAGAGCAACAGTTAAATATTTCAAGACTAAACTTACAGTGCAGTTGACAAAAGCGCTAACAGTACTAGTGTGAATACAGTGGTGTATATAATAAGTATCAAAAGGGTATTTATAGTTGCAGTTGGAGTGTGTGTTTTTATGGCAGAGCTGTTCAGTGTGTTGTGTTTGAGAGAAATTTCATCATAATATGCTTTTCATGTCTGTTCTAGATCAACTGTGTACATCATGCAAAAAAAGCATAATTAATCCTGTTTACATTATTAATTGCTAAACTGCTGTAGGCTGGAGAGGCGGAATCACAGTTTTCATGAAAATGTGAATTAAAAAGAGCCACTTATGGAGCTTTAGGGGGTAAATGGTATATTTTGGAACTTTATTACTCCAAGTGTTTAGTACTCCATCAAAAAAGCAAGCCGGTTTTACATTGTATAGCCCCTTTAAGTGCATTTTAAAGCAAAACTCTCTGGACACTCTGGACACTCTCCACACACTAAAAGATCTGAAAAAATGTATAATTATTATAAGTAATAAATATTAAGGCTTATTTCATCCACAGCTGTAACAAAATACGACATTGTATTGTATTGAACAACATTAGGTATAAATATTTGCAACATCTATCATACTGATTAAATAAAAATGAATTACATCAAATTAATATGGACTATTCATCTGAAATGTGTAGCACTTACAACTTTTTTAAGGGTTTTTGCTGAACTTGCATTTTGTTATTTATCGCAAATATTTACTGCCGTTTTTATCTCAATTTGAAGAGTTTAATATGACAAAGAAAACCATGCGCATTTGTACTAATTATTTTTTAATAGATTGATTGTGATGAAATGCAAAAAAGAATCCAAATGCAGAGTATAGAAAATGGTCCAGATCCAAAGTCAAAACTCAGAAAATCCAAGGCAGCAAACAAAACTTAGTCCATGACGAAAGATCAGTAACGGGTCAAAACCTAGAATAGGGATCAAGAATAATCAGGCTCGGTATCTACACTAGGCAAGTATACCTCGCACTGGGTCCTAGTCAGCATCGTCTATATATACTTCCAGCCCTTAGTATCCAGGTGATGCTGATCTAGGCCTAATTGGTCTAGTGGAAGTCCTGGAGTGCTGTACAGGATTGGACTGTTCAGTAGAGCCTGCTTTCCACTCCCTTTCACCTCCTGTACCAGGCCGCACATTGATGTCTAAAAACCCCTGTCCTCCTTGGTAGCATAGATAAGATCATATAGCACTTTTTATAATTATTCACCTTGTGTCAGAGCAGATTTACTGATTTGTCATTCTGACCTGTTGTAGATGTAGACTAGAGGGTGACACGGGAGTGAATTTTCAAACCTCTCCCGTCCCACTCCCACAAAAAAAATCTCGTCCCGTCCCAATTCCATAAAAAAACTGGAGGAAAATCCCGTCCCGTCCCAATACCAGAAGAATGACTCCCATTCCCTCCCACTCCCGTGTTGTTGTTGTTTTTTTGGGCTAAAATCTGTCAGTTACGTTAAAAAAATCCTGTTCCCGCGCACTTAAATTTCCCGGTCCCGTCCCAATCACGTTTTTTAAAAGTGATTTTGTTTCCTGTGATCCACGGGATTCCCGAAAAGATGTCAGCCTCTAATGTAGACTCACTGTAGATGCTTCAAATACACTATTTGGACAAAAGTATTGGGTCTATTCCACCAAATAGGACTTTGATGACATTGGACTCAAATACATACACCTTAATATGAAGTTAGTTATAGCTCCTTTGCAGCTATAACTCTTCTTGGAAGTTTTTCCACAAGATTTTGGAGTTTCTTTGCCCCTTTATTCTATAGAGCATTTAGGCACTTTAGACGAGAAGGCCTGGCTCACAATCTCCATTCCAGTTCATCCTAAAGGTGTTGGATGAGTCTTTGCTTGGGCCAGTCAAGTTCTTCTACACTGAACTCATCCAGCCAATGTCTTTATGGAGCTCGCTTTGTGCACTGGGACACTGTTATACTGGAATAGAAAAGGTTCTTCCTCAAACTGCATCCACAAAGTTGGAGGCATGGCGTTGTCCAAAATGTCTTGGTATACTGAAGCATTACGATTGCCCCGCACTGGAAGTAAAGGGCTGAGCCCAAACCCCGAAAAAGAGGTCTGTTCCAGTACTGTTGTCTGTATAGTTTATTTTCTCAAGCATGTCCTTAAGAGGTTAAGAGGCCATGTGGTGGGGAATGGTACTTCAGGCCTAATCCCTGCAGCAAGATGGATAGTGTTATTTGCTGCTATACGGGGTGTGCAGTGAAGAGTCATCATTCAGAAGGAAGAGGGTTGGGTTTCAAGGCTGCAATGTATGACCAGAAGTTATTAATAGTGCAGCAATGCTGTGACATGTGTGGAGTCAGAAAAATTGAATCAGAGTTGGCCATAGGGCAGCAGAGGCTAAAGTTATCAGTTTTCTTTTATCTGCTGCTAAGAAACTGCTGCTACAAAATGACCAGCACAAGGACACTCACAGGAGCTACAGAGGGGTGGAATGAACAAACCATGAGGAACTCAGTCAGTGTGAGTTGGCCTTTGACTTAGTCGTCCCCTCTGACACAAAGGGAAACTGTCCCAGACATGCAGAATATGTATGTACAATATACCCATGGTTTTAAATAGAATTCATTTATCAGTGTATCCTGGTTTTATCATTTTTCCAGAATTGTTAATGGCCCCAGCCCCGTAACACTGGGTCATTACAAACCATTCGACCTCAGTGTGTGTTAATGAATGAGTCTGAAGTGAATATGTTGTTGCTATGCGGGGCACCAGTCCAGGTCGATCCTTGTTGGATCCTGAAATAGCAAAACACGCTGTGTTAGTAATGTTAGATGTGTATTTCTTCTTTTTGGTGTCGATTAGTTCGAGCATGATGCCCCACTTCACATTGGATTGGTATCAGCCAGTATCAATAAATAGACAGTATTTCAATGTTGGTATTGCAAATAAAAACACGGTATCTTGCCATCTCAAGCGTGTACAGTGTCTGCTGAAAGTTAGCATTTTTAAATGTTTTTAAAATTTTTCTTTGAAATACCAACCAGTGAACTGTTCTGAAAACTGTTCTGAAAACTGGCCTTTCTTTCCATGCTTCTTTGCAAAAATGCTACAGAACCTGGGAATCATTCAAAACCGTATCCATTTCATGATAACACCCTTCAGCACTTAAACCTTTCAGGTGTTTAAACCTCCTTTGAACCAAAATATTTTCAGTAAGTGCTTTTAATAACAGTTTTCAAATGAAAAGTGTCAAGTCATTATTTAGTGAGCTGTTTATACAAATGAAGAAGCTTTTAATGAACATGAAGCACGGATTAGCAAATAGCTTCTTTAAAGTGTACCAACAAATGTAATTCTGCTTGAGTGCAAAGTAATAGCGAGGAGATTCATTAAGAGGAAGGTATATAATAAAGTTTATGTAGGTTTCTGGAGGAAGACTGTCCCGATGGCCTGCAGTTTTGTTCCCACACTGCTGTTAGAGTGAAATGGGCACTTCCAAAAACCTCTCAGCCGAACAGTTATCATTACATAGTAGAGTAAGTATCTCTTTGGACACACTCTCTTCCATGACTGCCGAATGCCACAAACATTTTGGTTTGTTTTGTATTGTTAGTGTCCAATAGACATAAAGACCAGGATTTTGTGAGGTGTGTTTAAGTGTTTAAACTAACCCCTGATGTTTTCCTCCTCTCTGAATCCATCTGAAGCCATTTAGCTTCATCTAAAGTTTGCTTTGATGTTAATGTTACAGGGGTTAATTGGTAGATAACACTCCACCAATTTACCTCAGTAACCAGGCACCAGAATCATCACACGCTTGCCACAAACTATTCTGTCCTATGAGCAAGTTCCAAACATGTCTTTGGCTGGTTGGTGTCATTTTAACAAAGGAGAGGGCGATAGTATTACAGCTATTTTAATTAATCTCCTTTGTTTCTTGCCTGTATGTGCAGCTGGGGAAGAAGCAGGTGTATGTGGAGAGAGTAGAACGGCTGCAACTGGCTCTGGGCCAGCTCCAAGCTGCCTGTGAGAAACGAGAACAGCTGGAGAAGCGCCTCAGAACCAGGCTGGAGAGAGAACTGGAAGTCCTGAGATCACAACAGGTAAATACACACAACATGTAAATACACACACACAAACATGCACATTTGCGATATTTATACAGTGGTACCTTGACTTACGTAACTCCAATTACTCATATGTCAAATCAGTTTTTCCTAATGTTTTCCCTATTGACATTGAAAATGCCATTAATCCGTTCCGGACCTCCAACAAACACTGTATTTTTGTTTTTTAATAAGTAAAATGTGCTTTTATACAATGGATATTGTATAAAAACACAATACAGTAGAAATTTCAAACCTGCCCCGACTGAATCGCCCGATGCCTCGTTCGCGCAAGTGCCTGGGGTCTGCTCAGTAAATCAGTGTAAACAGCTCGAGTCTTCTGGCAGATTATCACCACGTTACAGGAACTCCTGCGAGCTGCTTCTCCGTCAACCACATCGTCAGCAGCTTCTCCATATTTCATTAATAGATGTTCGCTGTTTAGAAAATATTAATAAGTCGATTCAATCTGCTTTTTCTCAGCACAGTTCTTCGCACTTACTTTCGTTGCAGACGTGGATAAACAAACTTTTGCAAAATAACTGCAAACACAAAAGCTTTAAACCCGAATTTTACCTCTCAATTCAAAACTAAAAATCGTACAAGTATCTCGAAAATCTCGTAAGTTTGGACACTCGTAAGTCAAGGTACCTCTTT
>JBBJLR010000042.1:22786280-22797548 GCA_037577145.1 Brachypetersius gabonensis | reverse complement strand
GGTGGAGTGGTCGGGAGTCCCAACACGTTTTTCCACATAGTGTACATGTGGACAAATGTTTTGGGACTCCATTACACCAACAGGAACTTTACTGACACTGCATTCAAATACATAAACTTTAAGATGGACTTGGTCCACTTTTGCACCTATAACAGCTTCCACTCCTCTTGGAAAAAATTATGTTAGAATTTGTGCCCATTTTGTTCTGTAGAGCATTTATGAGGTCAGACACTGATGTTGGACGAGAAGGCCTGGCTCACAATCTCCATTCCAGTTTATCCCAAAGGTATTGAATGGGGTTGATGTCAGAGCTTTGTGCAGGCTTGTCAAATCTTTTCACATCGAAGCTCATCCGACTTATATATATATATGGTGAGTGAATAATTTAATTGAATGCCCAATCAATCAAGAGTACACTGGGTGTGTCATGGACCGTAAACAGTAAAACAATGCCCCTGTATCTCTTTTACTCTACTTTTTTTTTATTTATTTGGATTTATACACACCTTTTGTCAGTAAAAATCAAAAGAAACTGGCATTTTTGACACAGTTTAGATCGAGTGGAACGGTGAAATTTAAGTAATACAAGGCTAGATGTTTACCTGCTAACATTCCACAAAAGAATGAACCAAAGTCAGAACTTTCAGCGAGGAGACTCGCTTATGTCAGCCTTACCAGCCAATCAGCACTCACCAGCCAGAATGCCAGCCAATCAGCAACCAGTAGCCACAATGCTGGAGTCCTATGGTCCTACTGGCCAAAACTTACTTACTGTAGGAAAAAGCAAATGTTCCTGTTTGACTTTTGATTGATTTGTATGTAAGTTTTTCTGCATTTCAAATAGTAGAATGTATGTTTTGTATGTACTTTTTTGAGGTTGCATGTTCTACCTGAGTCTGCATGAGTTTTAGGACATGAGCTCTGGTGATTTGGAGATGCTAAATTTTGTGTTTGTGGGTTTGTGTGTGTGCGTTTGCTCTGTGACAGACTCTTGACCTGTTCAGGGTGTTTCTCTCATTTTCGCCCTATGACTGCTGGGATAGGTTCCAGCTCCCTCTGAGACCCTGGTTAAGGATAAGCATTTCAGACAATGGATGAGTTTTTTAGCCATTTAGCCACACTCAATAAGGACTCATTTGCAGGGGCCCTCATTGTTAATCATTCCTTTTTTAGATGGAAAAGATTAGAAAGTGGCCAGATCCCTCATAACTTGGCTCTGCCAAGTCCTGTCTTCAACTCAGCTCGAAAATCAGAAATTAAACTTCAGAGGGTGAGCAGCAAACTGAGGAAAAAACCCAAACAACCCAAAAGCCAGTGTTATTAGCAACTCGCTCATCAGCTAGAGATATAAAGGATTACTTTAAGATCCAAGATGGGTTTGCTTCCTCTTTTAGAATGTAACTTTGAAGAAGTGGTACTTTATTACTGTTGATTAAATGAGGAGCCATGCTGGTTCGATGATAAACACTCTGAACACCATCTGGAGTAGGATTTCCCAGCTGAGGGGGTGTTTTCCTCAATTTCTTTCTCCTTGTAGGCCAGGTATGAGCTGCAACTTGCATCCTTCCTTTTAAATTTTTTATTTTTTCAGATCATGCCGATGTAGAAAAAGTAATGTACAAATCATGTGGTCAATTACACCATTTCAGAACAAAGTGTCTCATTTTGCACATAATGTATTTCATACCAGTCATGTTGCAAATTAATGTTCGATGGTCAGCCTTGCATTTGTTTATGGTTGGTGTAGTGCAGGGGTCACCAACATGGTGCCCATGGGCACCAGGGTGCCCCCAAGGACCACATGTGTAGCCTGCGGACCTGTTCAAAAAAATGGCACAACTCACCAGTGAGCAGCGTCTAATTTAATAATATGTTTATTATACATGAAGTTTAGATAAGTTTAGGTAAACTCTGTTCTAGTGTATCCAACTGGTAGCCATTCGCATGGCTCAGTGCCCGTGAAGTAGCTCTCAGCTTTAAAAAGGTTGGTGACTCCTGGTGTAGTGGGTGATATTAGTGAATGGGTTTCACTTTTAACTCTGGGTCACACACCACACTACACCAATAAGAGTCTTTGGGAAAGACTCAACATTATATTTGCCTACACCAGTGATATGCATACTCTAAGTTGCTTTGGAAAGAAGTCTACCAAAGGCTGCAAATGTCAAGTAGTTCATCAGTGTTTCACCGGTTTTTAAAAGACTGCTCTGATAAACTATGTACATGAAAGTTTTACATCCGTATAACATTTTTGCGATATGGATACTGTCTGAAACTGTATGATGGTGATGTTTTTGTGTTTCAGGTGTTGTTTTGTATTTACATAACTGATCTACATGATCTACATACATAATTAATTTGAATTAATTTTGCTTCACAAGTGTGATATTTATGCTACCAATATGCTATTTCTCTGTGATGAATGTGACATTTTTATGAAACAAAGTTGCTGTTTCTACTAGATATGTGTCTGAAACACACAGAAATCACATCTCTTAAAATCCACACATGCACCAACCTCTGAAAAAAAGTAATTATGGAAGATAGATCTAAATTTTCTGTTCACTCCTTACAAACATGCGTTAATGTTGACATCTGCATTAATTTGTCCACCTGTGTTTATCTTCACAAGTCACACCCTTCAAAGGCTCCTTTATAAATGTGTGTTGTTCCCACACATTCTGTCTGAACCTCTGCCATCAGTGACCAGATGGTGATCCTTTAACAGGATGAAAGCACTGCTTTTTCTCTTTTGACTTTTCTTTCTATGGGCTGTGTATTTTTAGAGCTGTTTTTATTTTTATTATGTTCCTACTGGCAGCTCAGCCTTCCTACACTATACTACACTACTATTTTATTGGTTTTTTTACAGAAAAAGAACTTCCTACAGGTGATGGCATAGCAGGTCAAAACATTATTATAGTCCATTAATGAGCCATTGTGAGTGTATTTCTGATCTCCTGTTTGCACTGACAGAGCTATTAACACCTCCAGCGTAGTTTGAACGGAGCACTGGGGCTTTTGTTCATTTTGTGCGTGTCTCTGTAAACAGTACTGATTTTATTATAGTTTAAGTGTCTATTATTTTAGAGTGTCGGACCAGTCAGTCACCGTGACAACTGCCATAAACGACTAATTTTCAAAAGAGCACCTGCCTCTTACCCACCCCTAACACACACACACACCCCTGCTCTAACTCACACACACTAGTGCGTATTATGTGTGAGTGTGTGAGGTGTTTTTATGAGTGTTAATGCTGCTGTGGTCCACCTCACCTAACCTTTTTTAGGCCTCCCCTAAAAAGAATTCGGAGAGGGGCCAAATGTCCACATAATCCTAAACATTCAAGGGAGAAAATGGTGCTAACACCTTGACATCTTTTATATATGAAAGTACATGTATAAAATGTTATGTATGTATCATATATAAAATGTCATGTAACAATATTGTGTGTGTGTGTGTGTATACAGTATATTTTTGTGTGTGTGTGTGTATACCCTAAAAGTTTCTTTAAAAAAAACAAAGTCACTGTACAATGATACACATTCAGTCACCTGCTCTAAACAACACACATTCACTCAAACACTTGTAACCACTCTCACAGCAACAACACCCCCCCCACACACACACACACACCTGCTGCCTGCTACACTGGACACTTCCTCCTGCCCCTCCGCCCCTTCTCCAGGCGTGAGGTCACACTCTCCCTCTTTCACGCTAATTAGCCACGGATCAGTGCACGCTTTTGTTCAGGCGAAATTCCCACGTCCGGACGCTCGCGTGCCTCCCCGGACGGACGGGGAGTGGGGGCCCCCTCCATCTGTCCCTCGAACATCTGCTCACACTCACCGTCTGATGGAGGAAGAATGGAAGGGGGGGTTGACTGCAGATGTCAACTTTAACACGAGGCAGCATCTTAAGCACAGTGAAAGTTTCTCTGAATGAAACAACAAGAAAGACATGCGACCACTGCGGTGCTCCTCAGCTGCTTACACACAATTTTCATCCTTATCACATATAACTAAACTGACACTTTTCGAGACAACCTCTGAAATGACAACTTTATACAAGAATGAAAAACAGTTTTTGTTCTTCGAAGTACTATGCTTTTATTTTGAGTTTTGTATTCGTTAGCCCCCTCTACCCTACACAACAGAAAGTGGCCATAGGAAAACCCCTGAGCAGATGGTGGTTAACACAATGAAATTGTGCTGGCATAATAATCCAATATGACTACTTAACCAGAGCCATGCATTGCATCAGGGAGTGATAATGTGTGTGTTGGGACACCCACTAGCCTAAGGTCACCATACCCAATGCCAAGTGTCGGCTGGAAGGGTGTAAAGCCCTCCAGCTTTGGGCTGTGGAGCAATGGAACTGAATTCTCTGCAGTGATGGAACTCCACCCAGAATCTTTCTGATGAGCTGGAGTGGTATTTGTGACCCTGAACTAGTACAGTGCAGATATTTTGCACACTGCACAGATCTTGCTTCTGTTTGTAATAGTTGTAATATTTAGTGTGAATGACCCTTTTTATGTATATTTTTATTACCTTAGTTTAACCTTTCCAAATTTGTCTTAAATTTAATTCAAACTATTTGACTTTATTTTATTTCACTTTATTGTTTAATGGCCTCAGTTCTCTACATACACTATGTAAGTGACAAATGTAAGTCAATCTTTAATCATTGATTACATTTGATTTGGTAGGTTAGGTTGGATTTAGTTAATGTTTTGGTGTATATTTTGGTGTGTGTTTTAGATAATTGTCTTGTTGTAATGCCCAACTTATTTTCTTCTTCATTTAGCCATTCAAACCAGTCCAAAGCATGCTGAAGATTAGCACATGACCAGTCCACGAACAGTTTTCCAGATCTTGCCTGGACTTGCCTGGAAAAAATTGTGCTTGGAAGAAAAATTGTAAGTAAAGTGTCCTGTTGACATACATGAACACACCACAGTGTGAACAGCACAAAATTCGTCCTTTGCATTTAATCCATTCACCAAGTGAAGACAGCGCCCGGGGAGTAGTGCGTGAGGATGGTACCTTGCTCAAGGGAACCTCACTAGTACTCCTGGGATTTGAATTCGCAACCTTCAGACTGCAGGAGCAGATCCCTAGCTACCACCTGCCACTTGTTGCATTGCACATAAAAAAATTCATTCCCATGTTGTTTTTACCTGCGCGTTCTTCACACATACATTTACAAAAAGTGATCTTTAAAGAACTATCCACTGAAAGGTTCTTTAAGTGATTATTCCTAAAAAAAAAACACATCATAAATAAATTAATGGCTGATTTATTTGAATAAAATAGTTCCCTCAGGCCAGAAGTCACTTACTTTTGTTAGGTCTTGGCATTGGCGCCATTTCTGGAGGAACCTGAGGCCCAGAGGGTGTAGAGTCACATGACTCACTGAGAGAATTAAATACTGGAGAAAAGGCTGTTCCAGACTGGACATCTGTTGCGTGTTTAAGACAAAAAGTGTGTGTGTGTGTGTGTGAGAGAGAGAGAGAGAGAGAGAGAGAGAGAGAGAGAAAGAGGGAACGAGTTTGTGTGTGTAAGAAAGAGAGAGGAGTGAGAGCGTGTGTGCGCGCGTTAGTGTGTGTATGAAAGAGAGGGGATGTGTGTGTGTGTGTGTGTGTGTGTGTGTGTGCGTGTGCTCGCGCGCGTAAGAAAGAGTGTGTGTGCGTGCGTGTGCGGAGCTCATGTCCCGAATGGAGGCGGTGCCCTGTCAGATGTGAGTGATGGTGCGCGCGCGTGTACGAACACGCGGCCCTTGCCGAGGCGCTCGAGTATTCAAATGCAAATCCTCGCGCATTCTATAAATAAGACACTGAGAACTCTGCAGAGACACACACACCAGCACCGGTCCACAGATAGAACAACCTGTTTACTGCAGAGACACACACACAGTCTGGAGATGACCGCGGGCAGACCCGGCTCCACCGCCAGGGAGGAGAGGAAGGTAGGAGCGACCCCAGCTCTCGTCTTCTGGGCACTGTCTGGGCTGAGGAGAGTTTCTGAGATGTTTTCCTTTGTTTTCCAGCTGAGAAAACCACTCATAGAGAGAAAACGCAGGGAAAGGATAAACCACTGCCTGGAGCAGCTCAAAGAGACCGTAGTCGGAGCGTTCAGGCTCGATGTAAGTTCAGTTCCAGATTTTTTAAACACTCGTCCTGCTCGTAACACTGAGCTTTAAAGTTCTTCTGAAGTTCATCAGGTTAGTCACTGTGATGCTGTGGCTCTTCCCCATATGCAGCAGTCCAAACTGGAGAAGGCAGACATTCTGGAAATGACCGTCCAACACCTGCAGAACATTCAGAGCAGCAAAGTTAGTGGTGAGTGTTAAGTAAAATGAGTTAAGTCAGTTAAAACGTGTTTGGGGTCTGAGGTTTGCTGAATGTTCGCCCTGTTCAAGGTAATGACTTTTCAGTGACATAGATTTGCTTAACTTTTAGCTGCTTTTTAGCCTCTTAGCTCCAACATAAATCTAAAGAAATCTACCACGAACACAGACTTCATGTCTGCGCTATAGAATTTCTTAGAATTTGTTTTACAGGGACAAATTCCTTTAAGCAACAGTGGAAAGTAAACTTGTTCTCACCAGCTACCCGCAGGTGGCGTTAAAACACACTAAAGCCATTCAAATTGTGGAAGGTTAACTGAACTCTGAGTTTAGTATGTTTTATTAGACTTTAGACTTAATATTGACAGTAACTACTAGACATTATTTGGTAACTACTTTGAAACAAATGCATACGTTCTGTAAGGAATTTAACTGAGTGTACTGTCTCATCAAGTGATATGTTCTTCATTTATTTGGTTATTATGTTGGTGTTTATAATTAATGTTATCAAAATTCTGTGCATCACTTTTTCTGTAGAGTTTGAAAAGTTAATAATTTGTAGAATAAAGGCATTCATCTTAGACCTGCTTTGTAGAGAGTGTCTCCTTAAGTGATTCATGTCCACTTCATGCTACATGTCACACATTATGTAGAGTTTGAAGAGTTTTGAAACCTGCATTGTGGAAGTAAAGCCAGATCTGTTTTGTCCTGAATGTGTCCTCAAGCAGAGGAGATATTGGACTCAGATGCCCAGCAGAGGTACAGCACCGGCTACATCCAGTGCATGCATGAAGTTCACAACCTGCTGCTCTCCTGTGACTGGATGGACAAAACGCTGGGCTCGCGGCTCCTCAACCACCTGCTCAAATCGCTGCCCAGGTCGGCGGCTGAATGCTCCAGGAGATCCAAGTCTGACCAAGCTGACTGTGCCAGTTACCATGGCACTGAGGCTGACGGTCGAAGGTCATGCCCTGCTTCTCCTGCAGTGGGCATGAGGGCGTCTGCAACCGCTAAAAGTTACAGCGCCCCTCCTCTGAGTGGGCCTCAACCCACCGAGATCCCACAACTCACAGCTCTGGAGATGTGGAGGCCCTGGTGAACATTTGTGTGTGTGTGTGTGTGTGCACTGCAAAATAATCAACACCTTGGCAAGTGAGAGCATCTCAACGTATATATATATATAAAACAATAATATCTGAAAACACACTCCACAATTGCTTGCTTGATCATGACAGTGTAGTTTCTGTCATGCCAATATTCAGCAATGCTAAAATGACACTGTTATATTACTGCACAGAATCTGCCAAGCCAGCATGTGCTGCTACATCTCAAACTTTTTTTCTCTTTACCATGAGGTAGTTTGATGAATTGTGCTTTTAACATGAACTAACAAGGTAAAACTAATTCAATTTCACTTAAAGTATAATAACTACACATTATGAATAATCTTATACTATAAAATTCTAAGACAATAATATCCTTATGATGAAAGTGCCAACATTTCAGATGCTTCCACTTGCTAAGACAGTATTTTTGCAGTGTGTGTATGAGGTTTGTACACTGTATGCATTACATGTTTCTGTCTCAGTGCATACGTTGTACACATGCATATCCCTTAATATGAAAGCTGCAAGTTTTTTTTTCCACACTTCCTCCACCGTGTGAGTGTGTATGCTCTCATTGTGTGTGTGTGTGTGTGTGCGTGCGTGTGTGTGCGTGTATGCTGTCTGTAGACCCTCCTCTGCTATGTATCTTATAGATATGCTTGTCGGTGAGCGTGTTGGAGGTGACCTTGGTCCAGAATAGCTCCCTTTTTCAAACCCCATTGCTTCCTGTCTGAAGTAAAGTTTCAGTAGCCTGTATTTTAGAAGGCTTTTATTAATCCCTCATGTGTTATTTATTGGATTAACACTGTAATTTATTCAATTAAATATTAAAATTAATGATAAAATTCATGGCTTGCGATCTATTAGCTGGCAGACTAACATTTGTAGGATGTGTAAACTCTGGGCTGTATGTCAGATTATTAACCCATCATTAATAAATAAACAAATGTTTCGTATTTATTTGTGTAACATTTATTGAAAATATTCCACCTTGTTAATAATCAATTGGTTAAATGTTACTATGACTTACATTTTTATAGACTATTATACATTATAATACACTAATAAGTGAAGGATGAAACCTTTATAATCAACGACCAGTGTTGGCTGAAAATTAAAAAAAAAATGTTAGGGGGGAAATGTAAAATAATACATATAAATAATTGACTGTACTTTGTAAATTTTAAAACTACACAACACTCTTACATTCTTTTACTATTGCAATTAAAATAGTAATGTGTTGTGTGTGCATGTGTGACTGTTTCATCCCATCAGAAACTGAATCAGGAGTGAAGCACATAGAAAAGCTGCTCTACAAACACTACAGCACTTACAGCACATATGGAGGCAGTGCCGGCGTCAAGGGGGGCATTAGAGAGCATTGCTCCCCTTACCGAGTCGCCAAACCCCCCTACACCCTTTAGTGTTGCTCCTATGAATATAGTTCACGATCGATAGTGCCCCCCCATTGTCAGTTAGATGGTAGATCCGCTCTGATGCCGGCCCTGTACAAAGGCATTTCTTATTTTTTTACACAGCACACACTGCAATAGTTCATAAAAGAATAGCAACCTGTGCATTTCACACACAGTGAACAGAAAAAAAGGAAAAAGTGGTCTCTTATTTTTTTCCATGGCTGCATCTATAAGTGTTTTTGAAAAAGACGTTGCAATCATATGCCTCTATAACCTGATTAAACTGCAAGTATCTGAATAAAAGCATCTGTTAAATGTTGTTAGGATGCAGCTGAGCAGTCACCAATTAGCAGTGCAGTTTAATTGGGTGATGTGGGCACTCAGGCACATCACACAATTTTCAGCAACCATTGCCAGGAACCAGCACTGAGTGTGATCACAGAAATTGGTGAAGCGGACTTATGGAAATGGTTATGATGTAACCACAGAAATGAGAGTCGTGTGGTTGGTGGACCAACCACAGAGATGGGTGTGACATAATAATGGATATGAGGGTGGTGCAACTGTTGAATTGGGAGCATCATAACCATAGAAATGGGTGCAGTGTAACTACGGAAAAAACTATGGGTGTAGAGCAACACCAGAAATGGGTGTTGTGTAACAACTCAAATGGGTGTGGCATAACCATGGAAATGGGTATAGTGTAACTATGGAAACAGAAATATCATAACTATGTATATGGGGGATTTAACCATGGTAATAAGTATAATGTAACAACTGCAATAAATGCTGTATAACTGTAGAAATAAGAAAAATGTAATGATTACAATGGTTGTAGTGTAACCATGGAAATGGTGTAACAACTGATCGATGAAATAAGATTTCTGTGGTTGGAGCCTAACCACAGAGATGTGTGCAGTGTCACACTTTAAACGGTTGGAGCATAGCCATGAAAATGGGTATAGTTTAATTATGGAAATAGGAATGTCAAAGTCATAGAAATTGATTTAGTTTAACCATTTAAATGGATATAACGGCCTGGTAGTCAGGGAGTCGCCCCTGTGATTCGATGGTCATGGGTTTGAATCCCAGGACTGTCAATGGCTCCACTGAGGCATCCGTGGCTCCCGGGGCACTGTGTCGCTGACTGTCCACTGCTTCACTTGGGTTAGTGGGTTAAATGCAGAAGACAGATTTTACGCTATTCACACTGTGTGTTGTGCAGGGCTGTGGTGTGTTCATGTATGTGAAATGGACTCTTTACACTTTACACTGTTAATGGGCATACCATAACAACTGAAAAGGGTATAGCGGGAATTGGTATATCATAACCATTGAAATGGATGTGGTGTAACCATAGTAATATATATGCAACAACTGTAACAGGTGTGGTGTAACTGTAGAAATGAGAGTAATGTCACAATGGGAATAGTGGAGATGAGTCCAATAATACAAATAGCTGTAGAGTAATTAGTCCTGTAAAGGCCTAATGTCTCACAGGTGATGCCCCTTTTAAAAACGGTCAACACAGCAGTTAAAACACGTGCATCATGTCTCATCAAGTCTTCAGCATGATAAAGCTTATAAACATGTTATCACAACCGCGTGCCTGCAATAAGCCTGTGGCCGGATGACCTGTAGCAGTTTCTGAATTTCCGGGTTTAACAGGTCTCTCTTGTAAATGAGACATTGAGTCTCAATGGGACTACCTGTATAAATAAAGGTAAAATAAAAAATAAATAATTAATGGTGATAATGATGACGATGATGATGCTACAGACTCTTTAGCCAAAAAGAAGCAAACTGTGTCTGGCAGCTGCTCTCCCCCCCACCCACACACACACACACTCACTCGCTTTTCTGTAAAGAAGAGCAGAAGGGTGGGAGGCTCATGCTGGTTGCATGTGTGTATGTGGTGGGGGCTAGACAGGGTTGAGAACACACAACACACACACACACACACACACACACACACACACACACACACACGCATACACACAAACCCTCTCCCTTTCCCTCTCTTTTTTTGGCATGACCGATGCAACATGACAAAATAATTAAAAAACAATGTAAAAAGCTGCAAAATTATACAGCATCAGAAAGGGACATTTGACCACATTTTTTAATCAAATATGACTTGAAATATCATCCACCTTGTACCTACACCAAACAGGACTTTGTAGTTTACAGTTAGGATGTTGTCCATCTGTTTCTATGTAACATTTGTTAACCTCCCTTTACCCCATCGATGGTCAAGAGCACCAGTTAGCAGGTATTATTTGGGTAATGGATCATTCTCAGCACAACAGTAATGCTACATGCCATGTGTGTGTGTGTGTGTGTGTGTGTGTGTGTGTGTGTGTGTGTGTGTGTGTGTGTGTGTGTGTGTGTGTGTG
>JBBJLR010000042.1:22775689-22786180 GCA_037577145.1 Brachypetersius gabonensis | reverse complement strand
TGTGTGTGTGTGTGTGTGTGTGTGTGTGTGTGTGTGTGTGTGTGTGTGTGTGTGTGTGTGTGTGTGTGTGTTTTATACACAGATGATCACACACAGCAGTACTGATGAAGTTAATGTCTTTTCTGGAGGCAGTGTCCTGATGTCCAAAGGAGCGGCGCAACTTTTCAAATTTTGCAAAAACAAAACCATAGCATCTATAACAACAAATAAAACGATATAAGATATAAGAAACGAGATAGAAAGATATTTTTTCTTACAGCAACAGTATTCCCAATATGTGCAAATGTATTGCTATTTTATTATACTGTACAGAATGTAGATTTATATTTAAGAGGTACAATATAATATGTCATCTGTCTTAACTCCATTTTTTATTTTATTACGTCATTTCATTTCATACCTCTCCAAATATAGATCAGTTGTAAATGCCCTATTGCATGTTATGTTGGGTGAACACTTAATTACCAATACAAGTCAAAGTTTTTTTTTTGTAAAAAGGTTTTATACAAATTCTGTTTTCCTTCTGTTTTTTATTATCTTAGTAACGTTACTAATAACATATGTGTATGTTGTGTGTATGTGTGTGTATATGTAGGAACATTGTCTAACTCTGTTAGGAGCGTAAGTCTCTGAGTCTCTCACTCTCTGTTGAACACCTGTCCCTCGCCCCCTCCCTCAGCCCTCACTGCCGCCAGACAAAAGAGCACAAACTGATTGGCTGGAGCTGAAGCCTGGTGCACGCAGGGCGCCTCATTCACATGCAGATGAGGCACTATATAATCACATTCAAGCCTCAAATACACATACACACTGCCGCGCACGGACAGAGCCACGGCTGCCCGGGTCCCCCGTCCCCCACCCTGTGACATCATGGCCCCTTTTAGGAGTGGATTCAGTCTGGAAGAGGAAACAAACCCGGGAGGAGACAGGAAGGTAAGAAGAAGTTCAGGTGACATCAGGTACACTCTTACAAATGAAGCCAAAAAAGATTCTTTGGAAAGGTTCTAGGGTTCCCTGAAGTTCCTTTCCACAAGTTCTTTAAAGAGCCAGTTTTACTATAGGAGATGTTCAAATGTGAAGGACCTCCACACAATGGAAAGATGGACATCATCTTGGCCACTGTAAACATTAAAAGACACTTGGGCAGAAAAAGTATCAAAAATATCTGTATTTTTTTAATTAGTTATTAAACCAATTACACTATATTACATAAAATACCTGCCTCATGAATAAAGCTCTCTCATTGCAAAGTTCAAATAGTTTAACATGTGCAGAATTATAGTAAACTACTGCATATTTAGAACTGTAACAGCAGCCATTGTTTTATAGTACAAAAGCAAAAACGGACACCCCTATCTGAGGTAAGAAACGTTAAGTTGTCATTGGCTTCACAGAATTTATAATTTATCAACGTGCATTGCTAAAAATATTAGATTTTAAAATGAAAGGGAGGCTTCCTTGTAACAAGCTCTGGTAAAAGTAGAATTGGTGGCAAGGAAGAAACACTTAAGGTGTCAGTTTAAATGCTTACTGCGATTACATTACATAATAAAATTATAAAATGTATTATTACTAAAATTGCTATTATTAAAATTGTTATAACAAAGCAATGGTGTCTGGCACAGCAAGGCACCCAGCTTCATAATCGGTTTGCTAAGATGCCAGACACGACAGGTTACAAAAATTGTTATAAAATTTTTTATAATAATTATAAGAACGTGAGTCAGGGGGTGCGTTTTGCTTCAAATGTCGAAGTATATAAAATGTATATTACAGCAAAACGTATAAACTGAATATAAATTAATAGGTGACTACTATAAGTGTGCAAAAAACTGATACAAAAAATGTAAATAAATAAATATTAGGGAAGCATTTTTTTCAGATTTCATATTTTATTAATATTGGGCAGAGGTGGCATCATGGGCATGCAACCCTGAACAGCTTTTTTTACTCCTAGTCACCCTAAATATAATCGGAATGTGGACATTTAATAAAGTAAATAACAGGTAGAATGGACTAGAAACGTTTGGCTGACAGATATTGAATGTACTAAGTGCTTGAAGCATTTACACAATTATGGTTTTAGCCTGTTTTACTTGTGCTGAGGTCATTATTTAGGTTTTGATGGAACAACTGTACCACTTTACCTGAACTCGCACTGCCTCTACAGACCCGAAAGCCACTGGTGGAGAAGAAAAGGAGAGCGAGGATTAATGATAGCCTGCAGGAGCTTCGCAACCTCATCACTGATACAGAGGTTGGAGAACCAGCTTTTTTATTAACGGGAGAGCTAAATTAAACATCAGATCAGAATTTATAAAGGATTTTTGAGACCATTAAAAAAATCCTTTATGAAGCCTCTGGAACATTTTAACTGAACAATTTGTGCATGAAACATAAGTAAAGCAGTTCATGAGATTTTGCTTTTTCTAAAATTTGCACACAGTTGAATCTATAACATGTAATGTCATTTTGGAAAACCTTACAAATTCAAAGTTGCTTAAAGTGGTGGTGAACGTAACCAGATGTCTGAAAAGTTTAATGTCTTTGAAAGCTCCCTCACACAAAGTCAGTACATCAAATGGTTATAAATACATTGCCTGAGACCTGACATTGTATTACAGCAGCTGTGACATAAGGTTTTCTGCTCAAATGCACTTTTTAAGCCATTCATGGCAGAAGGGTACATACTATTTTACATTTTTCCACATTACAAATACAAACGCTCAGAATGTTCACTGGTCAGCTTGGATAGTAATATGGCTAGACACAGAATGTAGACATTAGGACCTTGTAAAGAAATGGCAAGGTTGTCTACAATAAACCATTTCACACTGATTTTGTTTAACCAAGAATGTAAAAAATCAGTGGAATTTTTAATGCAACACTTGGCATTTTGGTCTGTCTTTTGCTCATAAAGTCATCTTCAGCATAAACAAGAAGTGCCTTTGTTAACTCAATGTAACCTATTTCTAAATATTGGCGTTTTTTAAATGTACAGTTGCAGGCAAAAATTGAGAATGCCGAAGTTCTGGAGTTGACGGTGAAGCGGGTGGAGAACATTCTGCAGAATCAATCTCACGGTAAAACAAGCACAAATTCTGGAGGCCATCTTTAACCACATGCTCCTCTGTTACTCATTGAAGTAATGGAAGCTAACTTTTAGCATTGTGCAAACTTCCTTAATAATCACTCAGTTCCCATGGGGGTATAACACCATGTTCAGTTATTAGGTATTATCAAACAGACTGTGGAGTCTGACACTGTTTGTCATACTCCTAGCTATAAAATGGACAAAGTTGGCTAGGTAGCATTGCTACACACGCTAAAAGCAGTAGCAGCAGCCATCTTGAAATCTACATTTTTGTCATTTTTTATAAATAAAAACAGTAATGGTGAAAAAAGTCTCCAAAAACTGTCCAATTATAGTTTAGCAGCAAAATTAGTTTCTTCGGGTTAAAAACTTTTAAAACTCTTTTCTGTAAATAAACATCAACTACATATGAGTTAAATAAATAAATTAGATCTTCACCAAATTATTCCTTTAATCAAAAGCTAGGATTTCATGGTAAAATGTGTGTTTTGACTGCAGAGGCTGAAACAATGAGTCATGAGGCTAATGAGCGCTTTGCTGCCGGCTACATCCAGTGTATGCATGAAGTTCACACCTTTGTGTCCACTTGTCCTGGAATCGATGCTGCGGTCGCTGCCGAGTTATTAAACCACCTGCTGGAGTGTATGCCCTTACACGAGGAGAGTCTTCCAGAATCACTGCTGGACCTGATGGCCGACCAGTCAATGACGTCTGCCACACTGAGCCCAACCAGAGCAGTCAATGAGGCATCAGCATCTCTTTCCCCAACGTCCTCCTCCTCCAATGAAGACCTGTGTTCAGACTTGGAGGAAACCGATGGAGAATCGAGTCCAGCTCCAGCTGAAGGGGAACGGGTCACTATAACATTCAACACATCGATGTGGAGACCATGGTAGAGGATTAAAGAGGCAAAACACACAATTCTAACACATCAGCCACCCTTTTACGTACGCTTAAAAACCTGTGAAGTCTACGGAGAGAAATGGACCCACTCCACAGGAAATTTCTTCCCTGTCATAAAAAATCCTTGTAACTCATTTCATAATTTATTATAACACCTGTTACCCCTTCTTTGTACCTTTTACTGGTAAAATGAATGGACCAACTGCCATTTTCACACGGAGGCCACACAGTGTTATTGTTGCACAGCACCACTCCTATGAAGACCCTGAGGGCTGTTGTCGCCCCCTTGTGAAGACACTGAGAAGTGTACAAACTAGGTCCTGAAAAGCTTTGCATCTGGAAATACACCCAGCCGTTTCACACACCAGACAATTATAGACCCATTTAAATGTACATGTTTTATATATATACATAATAAACAAAACAAAAATATAATAAAAAAATGGAGATAAGAAATTACAGTGACATAGGACAGATTCTATTATACCATTTGATTATATATATAATTGCAAAACTTTGTAATTCTGTCATTATTTATATATGCACTCTACTGGAGTTATTGTTGTCACTGTCAAACCTTGCAACTCTTAAATGTTTTTATTTTTTAACCTTGTATGTAAGTGGCCTATGTGAGAAGAGTTATGATCTTTAGAAATGTAAGGAAAAGCTTGTTAGTTATCAGTTACTGTTTCTAATATGATGCTACATGAGTGTGAGCCGTAATAAGAACTCATAGGTACGAAGAAATTAGAGTAGTTTCTCTCGCTTTGAGTCATTTTAGTCCTCGTGGAGGATCTTTGTGAGAATAGAATACATTTTTTTTAATTCCCCAACTTAAGGCATTTATCCTTTGTTAGTAGAGGGAAGGTTTGATTACATATTTCTTTCTTATCTTGTGTTTTATAGATAATATTAATGATGATAATAGACCTATAATTAGCCTTTGTTCTGTTGTTAAATCACTATTTATGGTATTAAAGCTATTTGAACAGCGATCAGTGTTCATTGTCTGGTAAAATGCTCACTGGAGCTCACTCCTTCCAGAATGTGATACTGATTTGATCCAGATGAGGTTTACATTAAGATTTGTCAGTGATAAAGATCTGTAAGGTTAAAAACTGATAAAAGATCAGAAACATACACATAGTGGGGATCTTGTATTTGGCTACTGGACCCTTACAGCACCATTCTGGAATATTTATACTTTACTTTTTGTAGCATTACTGAAAATGAATAGTTGTATTTTTGCTCATTTCCGATCAAATGTACGTATTGTACACATGTTCATTTAGACCTGGTAAAGATCTCAAATCCATGCTTTGAATGTTTTGTTCATCATTAAGGAGTGTATCAGTCAAGAGTGCTTTTTGAATGAGGTGCAATACAGTTCAGCCAATTAGAAGACAGACTGATTTACATATATCAGTTTTAAAAGCATAGTAAGTCAAACATTGTTTCTCAGGCAACAAAATGTAAGTTTAAACGAATTGAGGTTATTTTGGGGGAATAAACCAACACAAATGTCATAAGTGGGCCACAGGTAATATGTTTTAGTCTCAACGATGACAAAAAAGTGGCAAAAACGTTTTCAGTTCCTGCAAAACAAGGCTATACAGACAAATGGTTTATGGGTGAGAAATGGCCGGGTGTTAATTAAACTAAGATTAAGGTGTAGAAAGAAAGACCATGTGCTCCATGTTTTGTGCTAAATGAGTGACGTTTGTGTCAGACAGCTAAAAAGAGGGATGCCTCACCTTCGACCTCGTTCATCAGTCTGAAGCTGTGTGGGTTTGGCTTATGGAATAATATATAAAGGTCCCACACGCCAGTCCTTGAGGCAAACAGCCCATCTGCCGCAGCCTGGAGGGGTATTCCCAAAGCTCATCCAAAATTCATAGTTCACCACTGCCCTCGTCTGGGCTACAAGTGGCTTTCACTGAGTACCAACAAGCCCTTTAAGGAAAACTCCGGCATTTTTAAACCAAGTCCCTATATTTATAGCATACGGTCAGATAACAGAGACAGTGGTTTACTCAAAACACTTACGATAAAATTCAATTCTGCACCTGCCCATTGGCTTCTGTTCTAAGTGTAAGCTTTTTGTATATAAGCTTCAATCAGGTGAACAGTTTCTTTCTTTTATTAAGTAGACAGAAAGACAGTAACACTATGGTTCGTGGTAATTGTCTGCTTAAGGTAATTCTATGCTTCAGAAATGCTGGAGTATTTCTTAAAAGGCGTTCTGCAGGGCCACAATGCACAATAAATGCAGCATTGATTTCTCAGTATCATTATCAGTTTACACAAAGCACGGCAGATGGTCTGCTATGGTCGGAGGTCGCCAACGCATAATTTCTATAGAAAACAGGCCTGTAAAACGAACTCAGGGGTTAGCAGATGAAAAAGATCCCCCGGGACTAGTGGCACAAGAATAAAAAAGGTCAGCTCGAGTAAACTCATCCTTCTGTGGGAAGAGTAGAGAATCCTGGACAGAAAAAAATATTGAAGTCTCATAGTAATTGTTATCAGAACAAAAACTGTTCTTAAGGGTCTTCACACAGAAGTAGGGATAATGGTCCAGTACAGGGTGTGATATACAGGGGATCTCAGGAGGTCCAAGAGCTCTTGACTAAAACTTGAGACCCCCTGTAAGTGTAAAGTGACCATTTGTCATACATAAACACACCACAGCACACAAATTTCTGTCTCTGCCTTTAACCCATTCACTCAAGTGAAGCAGCTGGCAGTGAGGAACACACTGTCCGGGAAGCAGTGTGTGGGGACAGTAGCCTGCTCAAGAGTACCCCTTTGGGATTTGAACCCATGACCTTCTAATCACAGGGGTCACACAGTAAACACAAGGCCACCAGCTGCCCCGGTAAGCCTTAATAGTACAATTTCGTGAGATTCCACACAACACAAAATTTATGATCGAGTGACGACACCTGCATCAAGACTGATATGAACTCCCTCTTGCAGTCAGATCTATGGAGTCCCTCACTGTCTTTAAGCATCATCCTCTTCAAGGAGCACCTTGGTGTCTAACCAGTCCTCTCGCTCATCTCTTCTTCATCCTTTCCTATGTATTAAAAAAGCCTGTTTTTTTCCCATAGTTGTGCATTACTTGTGTATAATTTTTATTCCATTTCATTCGGTTTTATGCTGTTGTTTCTTGATTTTTAACTTTGTTCTGTCCACTTTCTGCTGTGGCAAAACAAATTTCCCACTTGTGGGACTAATAAAGGTTTATCTTTTACCCCTTACCTCTGACATTTTTTTCTTTTGGACAGGGTAGTTAAGGTGTGTCACTTAGCTGGTAGTAACTTGGTTACAAGCAGATGTCGCTCTGCCTAAACGCAGTAAATGAAAAACTTGCATCGCATATTTCCTATCCCTGTTAAGATTTTAGATTTCATTTATCCCCCAGATGCTTAAATATTTAGCATCTGTCCTCACTGACAACATACATTGTGTTATACCCCCTAAGCCCATTGACGAAAATTTTTAATCATTCTGTTTTTCTGTATTTGTGGGGAACTATAGAACTCCTGATTGCCACTGGGCATTTCATACAATTATCTAGAGCTGTTTCTCAGGATTATTTCCAATGATGATGTAATCTTTACAAGGGAATTCCAGTCTTTTACTAATGCTTTTAGCTTCCTGGCAACAGTTTTGTCCCTCTTTATGAAAAACAAGATCCACAAAGAATCTCGACAAGACTGAGCTCTAGTGGCCCGCACTCAACCCAAATGAACTAGAACGTCTATTGAGAATCAGGTCCAATGACAAAACTTTGCTGCTACGGACAATAATTTTAGAGAATATCAGGACCGATCTTGGATCAGATTGCTCCACATGTATGATGTTTGCGGCCCCAACTGGCAATACCCAGTACTGCAGTGCAAGCCATCATTAGAGTGATTCTGCTATGGGGATTCTAGCTGTGTGAGGACAGCTGGACGCCTGGGTCAGCAGGGGGTGGAGCTTTAAAGTCTAAATTCACCAATTAGAAGGAGTGACTGGATATTTTTGGTCTTGAAGTTGGAAAATAAATAAACCGAACTTCTTCGGGTTTTACTCCCCTCTAGTGGCAACATAGGCAACCAGCAAACCTTGAGTTCGCATTGTGTCTTAAACGTTGGTGACCTATAACAGAATGACCTTCATAAAGATGTTTGCTAGTAGGAAGAGTTTTAGTTTAGTTTTTTGCCTCACACCTGGGGTGATACCTTTTCATTTATCCCTGCAAGAAGTTCAGAAGAAACAATACCAGTAACCAGGGCTGGACTGGCCATCGGGCACACCAATGGTCGATTTGGGCCGGCCAGGTTACTTTGGGCCGGCGCGGAATCCCGTCTGCACCCTAACCGACTAGTAAGATGTAGTCGTTTCAAAATGAACTCATATCATTGTAAAAGCAATTAAACAAATAACACCCTAAACAGATTATTGTCGATATGATAGAACACATCGTTTCTACATACACTGTTTGCCACAGACCATTTACAGATCTGTTCGTATAACAGCGATGTAAGTCGAAACATGCCCTAAGTCATTGTCATACAGTTGTGAAATCATAATCTAGAACATAAAAACACAGCTAAGCCACAGACAAAGGAAAATGACAAATATGTTGTACTGGCAGTGGCGCAAAAATTGGGTATGCAGTATATGCAGTGCTTATGGGCCAGGGGGGACACCAAAACAAAAAAATATCACTGGCATTTATGTTTTAAAACTGTTCTTGTGCTTTTAAATCATGCCTATGCTCTAAATATGCTGTTTAAAATATTTAAGAAATGTAGGGCCTGGCCACATAGATTGTGGGTGTTACCAAAATTGGGGGGCGCCAAAATTGTTGCATACCCCCCTAAAAATGAGTAGTTGCACCCCTGGGAAACCTTTTTTCACTTCCTGTCATTGCGCATGCGCAGTCTGTTTCCGCGGCATTTTGCATTTAAGATGCAGTTCAGGTAAGCTTTGTTCTAGTTTTCTTATCCAAAATAACCTAACTGAAATAAACAACTATTTAACGTGAACTTTTGCTTTGTCTTTCGAAAAGGCTATTCTAAGGAATGTGATAATGTTTTCCAACAGCCCACAACAGCTATTTAGCGATCGTCATGGCGGTGTTCCGGGCAATTCAGTTCCCCTGTTTCCTCTTAAAATGCAACTTGAAATCAATAGGATAGGTGGCAGTGTTTCGTGAAGACCGTCCTCTTAAAGAAGCATCATGATCGGCACTACATTGCCATCTTGTGGTAAAATCCATATTACTGTCCTTCAAAGAAGCCTGATTTTTTAACAAGACTTCTTTAACGTACTGTATTATAAATGTTGCCACCAGGAGGCAATGTGGCGCCTTGCAACCAGTTGTGCCAAGTGCCCTCGTGTGTCAGTATCTATATTAGAGCCCTTTGAAGAAATGTGTTTTCTGTATGTAAGCAATTGTTCTCTGCATTTAACCCATTCACCCAACTATTACATGCGCGAACAACAGATGGATTTGGCCACAATGCCGTCTGGAGGGGTCTGACATATTAGAACACTTTAAGGAAGCCTCTCATTTTACGAAACGACATATTTCTTCAATGGACTGTAATATAGATTCTGCCGCAAGAGGGCAGTACGGCACTACTGATGGCAAGGCGCCACGTTGCCCCCTGGTGGCAACATTCATAATGCAGTTCGTTAAAGTAGTCTGCCATGTTAAATAACAGGCTTCTTTGAACAACTGTAGTATAGGTTTTGTCACAGGAGGGCAGTGGGGCGTCCTGCTTCTTTTTGCGCCACACTGCCGTCTTGTGGAGACGTCTATATTACAGTTCTTTAAGGCTCCACTCTGCCCTCTTTATTCTGACAGAGCTAGTAAGCCATAAATACCACATTATAATACCTTGACTTTGGACATGCCTGATCTAATAGAACTCAGTAGTGGTGACTTACATTTACATTTACATTTACAGCATTTTGCAGACGCTCTTATCCGCGACGTACATCAGTGCTTAAGTAGTCCACAACTATTTCTTAAGCCTGTAAACAGCATAAATCCATGTCAACTATTAAACCGAGATACTGCAGTGCACCTATACAACCTCTGTCAAATAATACCTAACCAACACCTGGCAAATCTACAAGAGGTAGTTAGTCACCGAGGTGCTCTTTGAAGAGGTGGGTCTTCAGGCGACGCTTGACTGCGAAGGACTCCGCAGATCTGATCGGAAGTAGTGGTGTGCAATACTACAAAATATGGTATTGATCCAATACCAAGTAAATACAGACCCAGTATTGTCGATACTGAAACTGATACCGATTTTTACTTTTTAATAATTAAGCTGGATGCATCATCAAATTGCTAAATCTAAATGAATTTGCCTATCCTTTAAGTGTTTTTGTGATTATTTCTTTGAATTATTAATTAATTAAAACCCAGGACAGAATTTGGGCAAAGTTATAAATAGAAAAATACTTTATTATCATAATAACAATAA
>JBBJLR010000042.1:22751805-22768153 GCA_037577145.1 Brachypetersius gabonensis | reverse complement strand
TATATATATCTTTTAATCTTTGACATATTGAGTCGATTAAATTACTTAAATTGAAACAAATATTTACTGTGACTGGCTGCAAGTGCCTAGGTGTTTTGTATAAATATAATTTGGCATTCAGTATCACCAGTTGACTAATTACCAGCCTGATGTGTAAATATAATATTATTATGATTATGTGCTGTTTGTGTCCTGAGTGTGTGTGTGTTCTGCATTTGCAGGCCATGGTTGGGATCCTGCAGGGTAAAGCACGCGGCGGAGAGGAAGAAAGCGCCCTCATGCATGACCTGAAACCTTTCCGCATCCTCATCAGCCTGCTAGACAAACCTGAGCTGGGTACAGTCATAACACACATTTTCATAATTTCATTGTTTTTAAAAGACAATGGATCAAATCAGTATATCAGTACTTGGTTAAATGATGATGTTCATTCAACACAAATAATTTTGGCTGTACGGATACACTAGGTCCTGCAATATTGGAGGATGTCCTGATAGAAGTGTTTCGGACGCTGCACACACAGTGCCGAACTGAACTGGACCTGCAGAACCAGAATCCATTCAGCAAAGACCAGACACAGCTCAGCAGGTAACAAACCATGTCAACGTCAGGAGGACAGGAGGTCCCTTGCTGATCCCTTATAATGCTTTTCCATCCTCCGCTTTCTCTTTCTTTGTTTAGCAAACTCAGAGAGAACAAGAAAACGGCCGAACTCATTAAAACGGCCAACCTCCTATTTAACTCCTTCGAGCCCTACTATATGTGGGATTATATCGCACGCTGGTTTGAGGAGGGCTGCAGGTATGTATGTGTCTGCAAACTAGTTACGAATTAATTTACAGTATACTACTACTATGCAGAATGACATTCTGTGTTTGTCCTTTAGGCGGACTCAGAGTGGTTCTGAGCCCTCAGCGCTCCCTCTAGTCGAGTTCTGTCAGCTGGTTGACTTTCTGTTGGATATTGTGTCTCTGGTATGGAATGCACTCACAAATGCACCATTGTGCTTTAGGAATATAATCTTCTCAGTAATTATGGTGATACATCTGAAATTATTTTGTACATCTAAAATGTAACTGGAGGGACTATTTACATTTTAGAACATATTTGAATTTGATTTTAGACAAAAACGTTGTAATACAGCTATAAATGTTTACAGTCGATATAGTGAATCTACACATTTCAACAGACCTAGTTCTTACCATAATTTGTGGTGAAAGAACCTCCTGCTTGCTTTTTGGAAGGAGTGTGTGTGTGTGTGTATGTTTGTATGTTCATGTTTGTTACCACTTTTCCTGTTGAATATGACAAAAATGTTAGTGTTTAGTAGTTAGCCTAATCATCCTGCTGTTAAATAATCTCCTCTTTAGCCCATGCCTTCCTGTGTGCTAAAGCTCAGTAGATAAACCTGGGTAATTCCTCAGTAGTTCTGACTTTAACTTTTGTCTCAGAGAGCAAGAACTGTGCATTTAGCTTCTCCAAGCTTTACTTAAAGGGTTTTAAAGTGGGTTCTGCCATCTGTTTTCTGCCTGTGCGCTCTGCTTAACCTTCCTCTGGTTGAAATTCTGCACTCTCTATCTTCTCTCTCTTTTCTTTTGTTCTCCCTCCTCCTCAAAGCCCACTAGAAGCATGAGAGTTATCTGCCAGGTACAGTACTGCTCTTCTTCCCTCTTTGGCTCTCTTTGCACTGGCCTACCCTTCCACTAACGCAGCGTTTTCTCAGTAGTTTGTCTCTTTTTAAGCAAACTGTGCAAACGTCTTAGTAACCTGTGAAAGTAGAATGTAAAAAAACTGTTGAGATGCTTGATGTGCTAAATAAACAAAAAAAAATAAAAATACAAATAGCATTATATAGTAAGTACATAATAGTGATTTTATGTACAGTATGTTAATTTATTTCTTGTTGAAGCCTAGTATCACTTGTAGTTTCCTTTAGAAACCTGGTTTGACTCAAACAGTCCTTCAAACAGTCCATTAAATTAAATCAGGAGCTGCTGATGGAATTTCACAAATCTAAACGGCTGGAGGAACCGAGGAGGAATCTGGAACCGAACCTGTGTTCTCCTCGCCAGCTTACAAAATATCAGCTACTTTTTTTACCAACAAAGGACTTTTGATACTTTTTACTGCTTTCTAGTTTGGCTGAATTTATTCTAATGTTAACTTTTCAAGTAGAAAAACTCCGTCACATGCTGAGAAGAATGGCTTTATACAATTTAAAGGCTTTTGTACACATGGTAAATCTCTGCTTTAATGTGTTCATTTTTGAATGTTGTGGAAGGGTAAACCAGAGCTTTGCATGCTCTTTACACTTACGGGTTAATCTGTGTGACATCAGTAAAGCTGCTTCAGTGACCATTCAGTCTGACCATCTGAGATTCGTTTAACCCTTTCAGGAAGTCTGTCCATCATTATGTCATTTTCACCCCCAAAACATTATGTCCATTGGAAAGTGTGCAGAATAATACACATTAATCTTCTCTCCTATTGTAAAAACTGGCCCCCAATTTTAATATGAATCTTTATAGAAAAAGGTTCAAAATGCATCACAAGATGTTGTAAATTATAAGCATTACTTTTTGATCCCTGTGTCAGTACTATATTAAACATCCGGCAGAGCATGAATGAAAGACAAAAACTATAATAAAAAGAGGCTTTAAATAACCATATCCTAATATTCTGAGCATCTGATTGACAGTCCTCGGTCTAGTCGGCTGTCCCCTAGAAGCAGAACTAAACTAATAGATTTTCCTTTGTAGATTCTCACTCATGTGTTCAACATTATTCAGCTTTTGTGCATCTGTGGCCACATCTAATAGGAGATAAGGTTGTGATTAACTTTACTGAAGTCTGTGCCTCTAATGAATGCTGGTGTGGCTAAACGAATGGATAGCTGAGCTTTTTAGTTATGCTCGTCTATACTTCCAGTTTTCACACTAGTTCTCCCTCAGAGACTGTATTAAACACACTTTTGTTAAACCCACATCACCCTTGTAACTGAGAAGACTGTAGATGCACCTAACCAGCTACTAATTGTGTGCTAAATAAGGTCATAATGAATTAAATGGAAGGCAAAATTAATTGTGTATAATCTGAGTTTTATTTAACAAATAACCTTAATTAACTCTCAATATGTATTTCCTTTGTATGAAGGGGTATCAGATTACCTTTGTAGCAAAATGTATCCTGTGACATAAATACAGCTGCATATGTAATAAGTAAAAAAAAATATATGTTTGATAGATCTGTTGTTTAGTACGTTTCACCACCTTTGTCTATGGCACTTCTGCATGAAACAAACAAATATGAATTTTTTTTCTGACATAAATTAATAAGGCCCCCATTTGACTGCAATCACAGCATCTAAAGGCTACTTGTACATAGCTTACAGTCATTCTCTTCTTGATTTCTTTCCACTTTTCCTTTATCATTTGTTTCTTGATGTAGTTCTAGATTGATTTTGATGGTTTTGATTAGTGTGTTGTTAAATCTAACCTTATTCAGCTGGTATGAGGAGCAGATATCTTAACAAGGCATATTGTATAACCTCCTTAACAAGTCAAATAAGCTTCAAGAAGTAACAAAAAAATAACACGTGTATAATAAATACAGCAAATAATTGGTAGTATTACATTAAAATGTTAGTTTGATGATTAAATGTATGAATTTGGCACATATCAAGAGAATGACCTATTTTCCTGAAAATATTAATCAAATCTGATGTGGCCAGAACTGTAGATGCTGTGAAAAATTATTCGGATACATTATCGAACGGTTTAATCAAGTTATAGTTTCTTGTTGGGGAACAAAACACCATCCAACTAGTTGATTTTAAGCAGATTACCTGTCTAATGCCTCTCTCTCTCATGCACTCCATAGGAGACATATATAGAGATTCAGACTGAGCACCTTCCCCAGCTCTTGTTACGGATGGTTTCCGCTCTGACTGGCCACCTGAGGGCACTGTGTCTCAGGGAACTCACGCACTGCCTGCGCCTTTGCTCCAAAATCCTCAGTAAAGTTCAGCCGCCACTGGTCTCCCCACTTACACTCCCCTCCGCCACTACACCAGCAGCTCGAGACCACGAGGGCTGCCGGGTGAGTAAAGGAAGAAAATTCAGAGTATAGCATATCCTCCTTAAAGAAAAGTAAGAAAGCATTTCTAAAAAAAACTTGCATGAACACAACAGTAACACATTAACATCATTTAATGCAGTATGATACATTATATTACACCACATTACATTACATTTGTTTGGAAGACGCTTTTATTCAGTGACTTGCAATATGAGTAAACACTTAAGCTTCAATACAGTCAGAGAACCGGAGAACAGTTGTAAGTGCTAAATCTTTAAGTAGGCAGTAGCGCAAGAAGATGTAAGCTTATTCAGACAGAAGACCAAGTGTGATTTATGGATGAGTCTTTGGGAGGTTCTTGAATGTAGAGAGGGATTCTGCTGCTTTGGGTATATTTGGGGTGCATATTAAAAGCACGCTATATAGACGCATTGGACATGGGCATGTATATATATTTTGTGCATTTTGTGTGTTTTGCACAGAATAGGCTCTAACAACATGGCGGTCCAACACTTTTCAATGTACAGCATGTATCAGCTTGTTTTCCAAGAGAATTAGTCATCACCTGAATCTACAGGAGACTGTGGCCAACACATGACATAGCTGAAGTTTAAACCTGAGCCTTGACCAAAGGCCTCTGCATTGACAAGCTTGGCCTGGGTGGTACTCCTTTCCGTTTACTGCTCGCAACTTTATTATTAGTTGAACCTGTAGCGTGTTGGTTCCAATGTGTGAGAAGCTCAAGTGGTTATGGTTTGTCTCTTATGTCTAAAAATATGTGATGATTTGTCATTTTTGTGATCATTTGAACTGTAGAGCCCTTTATATTCTGACTTCAGACTGTCCTGTCGCATCATAAGTCGCTTTGGATAAAAGCGTCTGCCAGATGAATGAAATGTAACGTAATGAATGTAAAGACTTTGTAACTCAAAGTGAACTGTTTTCATGCGTGACTGTTAACTGTGTTCACTTTGATTTGGTTTGACTTTTGAAAACAGTCCCAGCAGTATTACTTGGCCTGTTCCTTATGGGTTCTGGCCTGGAAACAACCATTCGGCCAATGCCTCTGGTTGCATGCCTCCACTCCAGCTACCCTGCACTGGGCCCAGTGGGGAGGACGGTCCAGGTCCCTCACTCATTGGCCTCTTGCTGGGTTGAGTGAGGGTACATGTGCCTTGGCCTGTTTGCTACCTGACAGAGCCTGTGTGTGTGGGGGGGTATGTTCGAATGTCCCTATTTTGTTGGCCATGCCAGACTCCCTGGTGGTGCCAGGGCGCAGAGGCAGCGGGAGTGAGTGATTTGTGCTCAGCTGCATCCTTCTGTCTCTGTGGAGGGAGAGCTAATTCTCCAGTCCTTGGGGGTCCCTCCGCTCCACTAGAGCGTAAAGCCTGTCTATACACCATCCAGCCTCTGTGAAAAAGCTTCAAACTCCTCAGAGCCCCAGAGCATGGCTACCATCTGAGTCCAGCACTGGGGTGCCTCAGGGCTACATGCTGGGAACCATTGAAGTGTGGTGTCCTGGGTGTCTGCTGGGATCAAGGCTAGGTGGAAAGGGCTGCAGTGCATTGTGGGAGTGGTTTAATGTAGGTAGAGCAGCAGCTGGGCTTGCTTGTGAGAATTAGGAGCTTTGTCAGATAAGTGTGGAATTTAACACGAAAAACGAATTTAGTATAGTGGAGACCAGTTAAAAACAACTTGTTTGCTTCAAACTACCATTTCGATCTATATCAGTACTCATATGAAAAGTGTGCACCTGGATGTAACATATTACACATTAATGTTGATAGAAAAAAACCTAGTGTCTCAGAAATGGTAACTTTACAGGAGAAGAGCTTTCTTAATGTTTAATGGATCTCCATTTGATCTAGATAAGCTTTACCTTCGGTAAGTACTGTTGTTTTAGTGATTAACTATGAGTTGCATGGTTTTAATCAAAGACAATCTGTAAAATAGTCAGATTAATTCTATTTTGTCTGGCCTTACCTTTGATGTTACCTTAGATCTAATTCATATTTGTCTTAATACAGAGGTGAATGTCTGGGCCATCAAATTTCTATCAGGAATATCTAGTTTAATTTGAGGAAATTGCACAGAGACCTTTCCTAGTATGAAACTGACAGTCACTTCTCACAAAATGGATCCACCTTTAACAAAATATACCAATATTTTATTCGTAGGTAATTTTGCTTAATTTCTTTTATAGACAAACAATGTAAATGTCAAATAGTGCAGAACAGTATCTATTAATGTTTTCACACGGCACATGTTTTTTCGTAATATGTTTAATTCAGCAGATAAACAGTAACCGTGTATCAAAAAAAAACAAACATGATATTTTAGCAATGGAGTCCATATGACTGTACATCCTGAATATTGATTTTTAACTTAATTGAATTTCTCTCTTTCTTGCATTCTATCTTGCTCTCATTGTTTCTGTCTGTCTGTCTATCTTTCTTTCCCTCTCTTTCCTTCTCTCACTCTTTCTCTCTCTCTCTCTCTCTCCCTGTTAAAGGCTCTCCCTGCAGTGCTGGAGGTTCCGGTCAGTGAGGATGTATTTGACGACAGGGAGAATCCAGCCAGCAGTCGTTCTTCAGAGAGCGGTTTCAGTGACTTTGTTCAGTACCAGGAGAACGGACAGCAGGCCGACCAGGGTCAGCCTCCAGGGAGCGATGATATTGGATCTGCTGTACGTTCCAAGCACAAAGGGTCCAGTTCTGTTCCCCGTAGTAAACCGCAGGACACACCGGTGATGCAGTGCTGCCTAGAGCACTTCCAGCACTTCCTGTGCAGCCTGGTGAAGCTGTACATCGCTCCAGGTGACGGTGCCTGTCGGATGGACACACTTAAAGTGGTAGGGCCGGAAGGGAAGGAGTGTGTGCCTGAGCAGAAGGAGTGTGTGGCTGCTTTCACTGCTGCCTGTCAGCTCTTTCTAGAGTGCTCCAGTTTTCCTGTCTATGTCGCAGAGGGCAACCTTAAATCCTCTCCTACAAGAGAAGAGCATGCAGGTGAGAATGTATAGTGTTTGCTTGCAGTCTAAAATGTGAGTAACTTCATGAGGAATATTATTGTAATTATATGTATGTAATAATATTAAATAGCTTATTAGAATACTTTTATTTATTTATTTATTTTTTGATAGATCGTATCAATAGATATGATCTCTGATAGATCATCCGATCAGGGTCGCATAATGATTATTTCTGTATTTTATCTTCCTGATTATTATTTAATTAATTATCAGTTTGCTTTCTCACTGCCGTTGCCATCATTCAAAGGTTTGACTGTGTTGGAGCAATTACTTTCCATGGTGCAGTGACACTAGATACTATATCGCCCTCTACACTTTTTGTATAGTATTGCAGAAAATCACTTCCATCATATTAACCCATAATAGAGCAATCTAGCACTCAATGGATTTTAGATAAACAACAAATAGATGCATTAACTTTGTTATTAACTGATCCTTGTTAGGACTGATCTTTTGACCTTTTGTGACATGAATAATACCTCATAAAAATTGACACTGGCATTTTTCATCATCAGTTAAGTTAATCTGTCAATTTATTAGGTAGTTGTTGCCCCCTTTTATTACTTACTTGCATGTGTATTTCCTTTCCTCAAGATGGTGAGAGTGTACTTCCACCACTATGGCTACAGACCCTGATGGACGCCTGCTGCTCTGCAACAGACTTCAGCATACAGGCAGTAGCCATCTCCCTGGTGATGGACCTGGTGGGCCTCACCCAGTCTGTTGCTATGGTGACAGCTGAGCGTGTGGGCAGTCCTGACTCTGGCCAGCCAATGAGTCCCAGCCAGGGACGCGTTGCTGTGGTGATTAGACCACCTCTCACCCAGGGCATCTTGAAGTACATTGCAGAGAAGACTGATTTCTTTAAGGTAATTAGTTTCTTTCTTTCTTTCTTTCGTTCTTTATGTCCTCTGTCTCTTCTAACTTTTGTCTCTGCACAAGTTTTTCTTTTTCATCTTTTTTCTTTCTTTCTTTCTTTCTCCTTTTTTTCATTCTTCTGTGTCCTTTTTATGTATTTTTTTTATTTGTTTCTTTTTCTCCATTGCCCCCTGTAGAGTGTAGCGCTGATACTTTGGGAGCAGTTAGGGGAGTCGACTCCTCAGCATCATCAGCGCAGTGTGGAGCTTTTCTACCAGCTTCACAACCTGGTGCCCTCATCAAGCATTTGTGAAGACGTCATCAGTCAGCAGCTCATGCACCGTGACAAGGTGTTCAAACATGGACACACTCACACATATATATGATTATATATTCAGGGTGTATTTATCCACATCATTCATGCCTAAATACATATGTGGAATCATACTTATGAAATCACATTATTTGTTTGCCCAGCTTTTTTTTACTTCATAACAAATAGAAATTCATAAATTAACACATTTTGCTTAATAGAGGAACATGCTAACTTTGTAATAATACCTTAAACAAATCAAATTACATAATTTTTTAAAAAAATTTTGTTTTTGATCAAGAAAAAAATTACCTACCCGTTCACTGTGCAAGAAAAGATAATGGAATCACCTCATAATTTGAATTCCTTTTACTCACTGACTCTCTTTTTGATTTTATATTCTCAGAGGATCCGCTTGGAAGCCCATGTGAAATTTTCTGTTCTGTGGCATCTCACCAGAGACCTAAACATCACTAAGGCGTCCCCCTTCAGCCGCACTTTTGACCGGTAATCTACCCCCGACTTCACTGAATTCTATCTAGATTTGTCATTTTAATTTTTAAAACATGCATGAAATTAATGTTTTTGAATTTATGAAATCTTGGGTAACACTCTACTGAAGATCACTGTCTAGCAGGCTTCATGACACCCACATAAGCCTTTCATTAGAACTGGCATGTACCAATTTAAAAATGTATGACTCCAACATGTATCTGTTGTCCTCACACCTCCTGGAATTAAACTGATTAAAGTATCCTCTATGACAACTCATACTTGTTGGAATGTGCCTTTATAAATGTAGGCATATGTAGGTGTTTATAGCCTTAAAAAAAGCCTGCCCTTCACTGAAGTGTGAACCTATCCTGACTAAACTGACTATATATTAAGCTGTACATTGGTCTTTTTTTAGTTGGTCACTTTTATTATAGAGGATCAGCTGCTTTTTATGTAGAGGTTGTTAATTACACACTCATAAAACGAAAATTTGACCTACTCTTTTTTATCTTCCTTTTATTCGGTTGTAGGTCCCTCTTCATCATGTTGGACAGTCTGAGTTACTGGGATGGTTCAGCGAGTGCTGTGGGGCGAGCCTGGCTGAACCAGGTTTTGCAGAGGCATGACATTGCTCGAGTCTTGGAGCCCCTTCTACTGCTGCTGCTACACCCTAAGACACACCGTGTGTCAATCCAGCGTGTGCAGGCCCAGCGCCACTGGACCAGGGCTTTCCCCAACCCACCAGAGACAGAGGCAGAGCCATCTGACCTGACCTGTATGGGTGACACAGCCTGTTCTGACAGTAAGTGTAATTTTTCTCATTTTGATGTCTGTGATTTAGTGTCTTACTCAAGGTTTTAGGACTCGTATGTCACCCATAATTTGTCCTTCAGCCTATTGCAGATTGTCTGGGGACAGCCTGAGAGTAGTGCAGGCCAGAGGCCTTCCACTGGAAGATATGGAGCCTTTCAGCCTGACGGTCAACCCTCTAAGTGACAGTCTGTCACTGCTCAGTCTCAGCAGCGAGAACCTACAACTGTGTGGAGAGTATCAACCTCCAGACCAGCAGGGGGAACCCCAGAGCTCAGATTCCAGTGGCTCTCAGTCATCCACTGTTGACAATGGCAGCTTTGATGAACTGGATGGCGGCAGTAATGCTATGAACCTGGATCAGGCTGCTTCTTTGGAGGAGGAGTCCCTAGATAAGGTGGTTTGTGCAGTTCTTGAAGAATTGCTGGACAGAGTGGTGCAGATGGTGGAGGAAAGCTCAGCTGGAACACCCTCGCCTCCAGAGGCCTGGCCTCAGACAGATTCAGACAGCTCTAACTCCTCTTCTGATGTGTCTGCTGAACCACAGGTCAATCTAGGGCCATTCCAAGGCAGCCAGCCTTTAACTCTCCCTGAACTTGTAGCCGGTGGAACATTGGAGTTCCTGTCAATGGCACCCGCTGACACAGCAGACGAAGAGCCGCGTGAAGGAATGACCCGTCACAGTTCATCTCCATCCATTATCACTCTTCCAGACAGTAGCGGACGAGGCACCCCAGAGCAGAGCTTGCGTCCGGATGATCCCCAGGCCCGAAAACGCAGCCACAGCAGCACCCAGCTCAGCCTCAAAGGCAAGATAATGGAGCGGCTGGCAGACAAATCACCTGGTGCCAAGCCTAAGGTCAAAAAGACCAAGAGAAAAGAGGAGGAGAGGCGGAAGGCCAACCAAGCAGAGAAGAGTCGACCTCCTAGCATCTTCTTTGGGGACAGTCTCGACCTGGAAAACTGGTACAGCTGTGGAGAAGGCGAAGTGTCTGAGATTGAGAGTGATGTGGGTTCCCCAAGCGGCACCGCTTCTGGAATTCCTGGGGCACCCCGTTCTGCCACATCCCCTGCCCGCTTCAATGTCCACCCTCTTTACCAGCATGTCCTGCTCTACCTACAGCTCTATGACTCATCTCGTACATTACATGCGCTCTCAGCAATAGCCGCCATGCTGCGGACAGCTCCGGCTGGCTTTGTTAATGCCATCAGTACCACTAGCATCAACAACACTTATACTCCACAGCTTTCTTTATTGCAGAACCTTCTGGCTCGTCATCGTGTCTCTGTCATGGGCAAGGACTTCTACTGTCCAATCTCTCAGGACTCACATTCACACTCTTTCCGCAGCGCCATGTACTTGGAAATTGTCATCTCACTCTGCCTTTACTTTCTGCGCAGCTACTATTCAGCACACGTTGCTGCGACGCCACAGGATTTGGCAGGGAACCGGGCCATGCAGCTGACCAGTGTGGAAGTTCTGACTCTGCTCTTCTGTGAGTTAGCCAAAGTGACCGATGGCTCGGCCAAAGGATTTGCCAGTTTCATTAGTGATGTACTGTCCAAGTGCAAGGTCCAGAAGGTGACCTTGCATTGCCTGTTGTCCTCTATCTTCAGTGCACAAAAGTGGCATGAACAGCAAGTCCGAGGCTCCAATATGGCAGCTGTCGAGGAAGGGATGACTGAGGAAAGTATCATCAACTTATCTGAGGACCAACTGGATGGATGCAGTGCTGTGCAGTCTCAGCTACTGAGGCTGCTGCAAAGTCTAGTGGTGTTAGAGCACCGCGTATTGGCTCCTAGTGATGATGGTGGGGATGCGGCGCTTCAGGCAGCAGGAACTTCAGGGGGTGGAGTCAGTGGGGGTGGTGCCAGTGGGGGTGGTTTTGAGGTGCTGGGCGGTGAAGTGGAGCATGTGAACCCCCAGCAGCCAATGGCGTCACTGCAGTACCTTCCAGGCCAACCAATCACAGCACAGGGTATGTTCCTGTGTGCAGTGATCCGGGCACTACACCAACACCATGCCTGTAAGATGCATCCTCAGTGGATCAGCCTCATCACTGCCACATTACCCTACATGGGACGGGTGCTGCGCCGTGTGGTGGCTTCAGTCACTTTACAGCTATGCAGGAACCTGGATAACCTTATTCAGCAATACCGTTATGAGACTGGACTCACAGACACCAGGTACGGCCAATGAGGGTACTAAAACTACATACAAACCGACATATGTATATGCTACAGGCCAGAAGTCTGGGCCCACCTGTGGATTAAAAAAAGAAAACGGTTGAAACAAATGTAACTGACTGGTTGTCAGTATTTTAGCCACAAAAGCTCAAACTATTGGTTCTGAAGAAGACACATTGTGTCTGTCTTTAGCGCTTTGAAATTCACTCTGTTTTTTTTACAGTTTACACAGTTCCTTCTGGTTTACACATGATTGGACAACAATTCATGTTTTAAATTGTACCAAAATAGGATCTGTCCAAAGCAGGTTTTATATCTACTAAATTTCCCAAACAGTGTCTGTTGAAAGATTACACTTCAAAACCCAGGAAGTGTGTGTGCGTTTCCACTTACCACTATTGTTGTTAATATATTTATCCACAAGATGGCACTGTCAGTCTGTATAATATCCATGTGGGCATCCATCATTTTTTATGGTATCTATCTCTCATAATCTGGAGTTGTAAAGACTTGGTTTACATACATTTATTGCATTTAGAGATATAGATTACCATCAGCTGTGTAACAGAGTTCATCATTAATATGCATTAATGGTCTCTAGCATTGTATTCAAATGTTATTTTCCAGGCCCCAGTGGATGGCACTGTGTATTCCCCCTGACCTCATTCTCACTGTACTGGAGGGGGTAACAGCCATCATTCACTATTGTCTACTGGACCCATCATCACAGTACCACCAGGTAAGAGTTGCAGATAGCTTTTACTCTGGCTGCATGCTCTTAAAGTCTAGAAAAGTAGCTGCAATCTTCTGGAAAATATGCTCTATTTCGTACAGCTCCAGGTCAATGTAGATCAGAAGCACCTGTCTGAGGCTCGTGCCGGCATCCTCTCCATTCTGCACACCATCATGTCCTCGGTCACTCTGCTCTGGAGCGTGCTATATCTGGCTGACAGTTCAGACAGGCCTGCTGGAGCTGCTGCTGCCTGCTCCAGCTCTAATATCAACCTGGGTTCCACCAAGGTACAGAAAAAAGCATGTCTTATGTGGTATATTTTATTTATTTACAAACTTTATCAATACAAATGTTCGAAAAGGGTCAAATTATTGAAGTATATCAGATCAGAAAGGGTTGCAAAGCCAATTATAAGGCTCCGGGATTTCCATTATTGTCTCCAAATCAGAAACGCTGGAAGTCGTGAGTATTCACAGAAGTAGTTGTCCTCCAAAATTCCTACAAGAGTTCAGTGACAACTCACCAGGAAAGTCAAACATCTAGGGACTTGCAGGCCTCCCTTGGCCTCAGATAATGTCGGCATTCATAACTCCATCATTAGAAAGAGACTGTGCCATAGGATCCATGGGAAATGACAAGGCACAAACCACTGCTAACCAAGAGGAACATAGGAACCTTGTCTCACATTTGCCAAAATATGCCTTGATTACCCCTTGACGAATATTATGCGGACTGATGTGTCGAAAGAGGAAAATTTAACAGTGTTCCACAATAACAACATGCAGTCAAACGTGGTGGTAGTGTGGGGACGCTTTGCTGTTTTAGGGCCTTGCCGACTTACTGACCACTGATAGAATGATAAAACCCTGCAGAGAATGTTAAGTCATTAGTTTTTAAGACCAGCAATAAAAGTAATTCTGGGTGAAAATTGTGCGAAAACAAAAAAGAATGTTGCATTTATAGAAATCACTTTAAAGAATGCACAACCAGGTAAGTTTAGAAGTGAAATTACTGTTACTACAGTTTTGATCATGGTTTTCTAACACTAACTTGCTATTAAAAATGGACATTTATTTGTAAATTATATGTGTAAGTAAAGATAAATTATTTTTTTTATTGCAAACTTAAGAAAGAATGGACAAACAAATTTTGTTTACCCTGGATGTTTTAGATCTTGGAACACAGCAGAGGTGTTATCAAGTTAAATCCAAGTTACTCATACTCTTTATTGATCCCAGAGGAAACTTCTTGCATTATGACTGCACAACTACACAGAGAGACAAAGACAAGAATTATATAAAAAATAAAGTATAAAATAAAAGTCAAATAAATACAGCCTATGCTATACACACAATATGCTAGAATATAAATTCTGAATTTGGTTATTTGGTCATTTACTAGTAACATGGTAAAATAATACGTAGCTCATTAGGTTTTTGTGGGGTTTAGTTCAGGGAACTTTGTTAAAAGTTTTTTCTGTGGTGACTGAAACATTTTTTGTGGATTTGGAGGTATATTGTGACTTATTGCCCAAAAGATCCAGCCATAATCCAATTTTAGTATTTTTGCAGAAGCAGACAGATTTTCACTTAAGCTCTAATATTTTATGGAATCCATGACACCATGCACCTTAAGAAGGTTCTCAGAGCCTTTGAATGAAACTAACCTGAAAACATCACAAATCTTCGACAATACTTCACAATGAGAATGATGTTCTTTACAAGTGTTGTGTTTACAATACTGACATCAAAGGTTGGACAATATAATAAAGATTTAGATAAAGAATTAGTGAATAATGTTGACTATATTTTCTTTTAGAATCTTCGACAGCAGATCCTGGAGCTTCTGGGGCCCATCTCCATGAACCATGGGACACACTTCATGGCTGCAATTGCTTATGTCTGGAATGAGAGAAAGCAGGTCAAAACACCAGCCAGAAACAAGGTACGCAACAAAGATAGTAAGGGTGCCTTCAGTCTCCTGGTTAACAGTAGTAGAAATACATGGATTTAAATAGATTTTTATGGTTAAGTAAAAATTATTAAATGATTACAAAAAGCCCTTTGTGTTTAGAGGACAGTAATGTGTTTTATTTTACTGATTTTTGTGTTGTAGGTGATCCCCACTGCCAGCGAGGAGCAGCTCCTGCTGGTGGATTTGGTGCGATCAGTGAATGCCATGCGCACAGAGACTGTAATGCAGACGGTGAAGGAAGTACTAAAGCAGCCGCCGGCCATTGCGAAAGAGAAGGTCTGTGTGCATGAACATTAGAAAAACATTTTTTAATCTTTTGGTTTTTTTTTTTGGTTTTTTTTACAGTAAATCTTTTAGATTTGAACAGACTTTTATTATTTTTAAGCCTTTAAGATTGAGAAGTGTTTTTATTGGCTACCCTATACTGTACTTTATTCTAAAATCAGTCCTGGTTGATAAACTCCTAGCTCGGAGCTAACATGCTCTATGTCATGTTGCCTGAGAGGGAAGGACACAGCCGGAAGCTACTGAGGTTCAGTGCTACAGTTTATTAAACAACACAAAGTGTAAAACGTCCCAAATGAAAGCACACAGGACCCCTGTGTTGACCCGTCCAAGGAGGAACCTCGCTGCTTGGTATTGCTTCAAACTGTGAACTTGTAACTTCGCCTCTCTTGTCTGTGAGGAACCGAACAGCCCTTTTCTGGTCCTCTGCTCAGACTTCACCTTACGAAGCCACGGACTGGCCACTCGTCACTCCTGCTTGAATACAGAAAGGAGAGAGAGAGAGGGGGAGAGAGCACAAACGTGCCACTCGTCCTTCGCCAGCTGCTTCTCTCCGTTGCTCGCCACGGAGCAGACTGCACTCTCTCCTGTAGCGTTTCCTAGACAGGAAGAGAGCAACACAAACATGCAGTCCCCACACACTTTGCACCCGACTCCCACCAGCACAGCTTGAGCACTTGGGGCGATACAGTTTCTGAGTCCTCTGACTCTTACAAATGAGATACTGTTACTGAGTCTTCGTGGCTCTTACACACAAGATTCCTCTTCCCTTCAGTTACAGACTCAGACTTACAACTGATGTTAAACGTTGGTGACCACGCGTCCCTGCCCTGGTTCAGCCAGTCACTCACCCAATCACGCGTCACTCTCACTCAGCTCCTAACGAGCCCAGCTGCTTCCACTCTCACTCACACACACACACACACACACACACACACACACACACACACACAATGAATCTATAGTATAAATCAGGCACTGAGTGAATTTAATTAATTAATCATTAATTATGTTCACTTAAAGCCTCAAGATGCCGATTCTTTTTTCTCTTTAAGTTGGATGCAGACAGTTTAAACAGGACTGACAGAACTCAGAGCATGCGTTTGAGAATGTGTGTAAGAGAGGAAGAGAGAGAGAGAGAGAATGAGAAAATAAATGGCTCTCTAGGAAAAAGATAAGATATAGAATTGGAAAATTAATATTTCATGTCGACAATTTATTACTCATATATTTTATTTTCTGCAATTCTGCTTAATAGATAGGAGAACTGCCCTTCAGCAACCCTCTACTCACACATACACGCACACACATATACTCTATCTCTCTCTCTCTCTCTCTCTCTCTCTCTGTATCTCTCTCTCTCTCTCACACTCACTCTCTCTCTCTCTCTCTCTCTCTCCCTCTCCCTCTGTCTCTCTCTCTCTCTCCCTCTATCTCTCTCTCTCCCTCTCTCTCTCTCACTCTCTCACTCTCTCTCTCTCTCTATCTCTCTCTCGCTCTCTCTCTATCTACCTCTCTCTCTCCCTCTCCCTCTCTCTCTCTCTCTCTCTCTCTCTCTCTCTCTCTCTCTCTCTCTCTCTCTCTCTCT
>JBBJLR010000042.1:22740799-22751705 GCA_037577145.1 Brachypetersius gabonensis | reverse complement strand
ACACACACACACACACACACACACACACACACACACACACACACACACACACACACACACACACACACACACAATGTTCTTTGAATTATTCAAGTTCTGTTAATTAGTCTTATTTTGATGTATTATTTTAAAGGAAATGATAATACCTTAAAGGGGAGATATTATGCAAAATTCACATTTTTAAAAAACAAGTTATAATAGGTCTATGGGCTATACAAAACATGTTCATGACGTTCTTTGCTCAAAATCACTCTCCCATAAAGAGATATCACCAGCTTAATTCTTAAAAGTGGATGAGGGGTGGTACTATGCAAATTGGCCCAGTATTACGTCACAAACGTCCGTCCAAACAGCTCGTTTTGAAAGCTGGTGAAATCTCCATATGTGAGAGTGATTTGTGCAAAGAATTCCAGCAAAATATTGTGAGCAGTTCATAAAAAAAGGCAAAACTGTTCAGTTTAATACTTGCGCCTATAGAAGATAAAACCTGAGTAATTGAACATTTAACATTTTTGTAGTAGTCTCTTATTGTTTTCTAGAGCTCTATATATACTTACTAAATCTCACACACACTTACTCTCACATACACTCCTTTTTATGCACACTGTGCTCACACATACTTTGGTTCACTTTTTACCCTTTTACTTATTTTTGGTATTGTGAGCTCACTTTTTAAGTGTATCTCTGTGCTTTGCTTTAGTGTTCTTAATGAGTTTATCCTAAAGAATCCCACCCTGGAGAGCAAGAAAGACCAGCGGGAGCTGCAGGTAAGAACAGTTTATCAGTTTCTGAGAGACAGAAATCATCCCTTTCTCGCTGCAAGGCTCACAAAATCTTCCCACTGGAGAGAATGTCGTCATTTCAGATTGTGGAAAATGCCAAGCACCACATGTACCTGAATTGAAATATACAACCTCACATGACCATTTCCATCCTCTTCACCCCTTAGAATTAAACAGGCTGCTTTTTTAAATGCGCTTTGATGATGACTGTATGAAAACGAGCTCTGTTCTGATTGGCTACCCTGTATTATGCCTCAAAAAGCAGTCTAGAATGAAAAACCCCATCAACGGCATTAGGTGGACCTAATCTACTGTAGACTCAGTGAACAGTGAATTAAAAGTGAGCTACTTTTGATTCTGTTTCTGTATGGATTGTTGAAAATTTAAGTGTTTCTCAATATCGAGTATCTTTCTGTACTTGTGTTCTCATGGACTTCTCATCATTCGTGGCTCAAGCACAGTTCCACCTCACTTGTGACCGATGAAATACCTGGAAGTGTCCTTGATTTGTACGTTTTATCAAGGATGCTTTAGGAGGTGATTTGGGTAGTTTCCCAGATTATTCAATTGTTTTGTACTCCTCACTCAGGGCAGAACCCTCAAGGGCAGTCTATACTATACCAAGAGTGGGAGTCTATACTTGACATACACTAGATAGAGTTTCATGGGTTTTTTTCTCCCATGTTTTTCATGACATGGGCTCTATATTCTCATATTCATGAGAAAGACACATGCATGAGGTTATAATCATTTTGCTAGTCTTAAGATTCTCTGTTTTTGCACTCATTAACAGGATGTGACCCATAAGATAGTGGAGGCGATTGGCACTATAGCTGGATCTTCTCTGGAGCAGACCACTTGGCTAAGGAGGAACCTGGAGGTCAAGCCTTCACCACAGATCGTGGTGGATGGAGCCACTTTGGAGGCAGATGTGGAAGGTATGCAAGGACGCTCTGGATTGAAGCCCTCTTGTGATGTTCGCATGCTTGTGGAAAGTCTCACTGTGTGTATATGTTTCAGATTTGATGCTCACAGTGATGGAGGCGTCCAGTTTTACTCCATCAGTCTACAGTGTTCACGCCCTCACACTGCTTGCCGAGGTATTCCCACAGTGTTGCACTCATCTGCACTCTGCAACTACAGCTACTATTTATTTCCACTCACTTTGACACAACCACACCACTGGCATAAATCAGTTCTGTCTGTGCTGCAAACAGTTTCTTCATTTATGATCTGGTTAAAGAACTGAAGTTAGAGTTCCCCCTACACTTCCTTTAATGTACTGCAGTATGTCAGAATGGCCACAATTCATATGAATATTAGAGAGCATTACACCATGCATTTTTGTACACAGGTAGCTTTGTTGACTAATCATTGCAGCCTTTCTGCACACTTCTTGGTTCCGGTCCACACAACCACACCCTCCTTCAAACCACTTTTCCTAGGTTCACTGTGTCTCCACCTGTAGCGGGTTAATTTTTGGTGTGTGTTTCAGGTGTTGGCTCACCTGTTGGACATGGTGTTCTACAGCGATGAGAAAGAAAGAGTCATTCCTCTGCTGGTCAATATCATGCACTATGTGGTCCCTTACCTCCGCAACCACAGGTACAAACCACATGTAGCAGAATTGAACTTAAAAATTTTTTAAATTTTTCATATGAAGTTATTTTTGTTAGCGATAGAGGAGGAAGTGAAGGAACCTAATTGTTACCATTTTGAAAACTTTAGCAAGATGCATATTGTAGTTTTTGTAGCTTTTTGTTGTAGTTTGCTGAAAAATAAATAAATGCAAAACTCAATTAACTGAACGCAATTTCTTTTTTGAACCAGTAAAGTGTTTCAATCTAATTAAAAATATATAAATGTAATTAGTGAAAAGAGACACGGCAAATTTATTTAATGTAGGGTTAATGTAGGGGAATGTGTCCCCCTCCAAAAAAAGTGCTGTATTGAAATTATATTGGTGTGAATTCTGTGTCTTATACATGAAAGGTTTAGTTCTAGTTTAGTGATACAAAATCTCAGAAAACACTGCAGGTGATGTTGCACTGGGAATGCAAGAAGATGTTTGTTAGTGTTTAATGGTGCGTTTGAATTTTGCCATTTCTTCCCTGCCAGTGCCCATAATGCTCCGAGTTATCGTGCGTGTATCCAGCTCCTGAGCAGTCTGAGTGGTTATCAGTACACACGCCGGGCATGGAAGAAAGAAGCATTTGACCTGTTCATGGACCACACCTTCTTCCAGATGGACTCCTCCTGTGTCAGTCAGTAAGTGGAAGCTGCCAAGCAATTCAGTTTGCTGGTGGTTATTTTGACTTTTATGAGCCTAAATCATGTTTTGACTCTTTCAGTTGGAGAGCCATCATTGACCATCTGATGACCCATGATAAGACCACTTTTAGAGATTTAATGAGTGAGTATATCTTGTGTACTTCTAAGTACAGTTTACTTAAGTCAACCTGAAATTAAAAAAGGCCTATTTTGCTATGATACAGTTTTCAGTTTTGAGATTGTTTATCATGTCCTCAGTTATTTCCCACCTGATTATCATGATTAATAAATGTAACGTTGGGAAGGAAAAGGGTGTTCTGATTTCTGACTTTAATCTTATTATAATTTTTCAGTTAGATTGAACTACCATGCCCTCTTTGGTTCCTCACTCTTTTCTGCCACAAACATTCAAAGGCTTCTTCTGTGACAAGCAGTTTCTTCTTTAATGGTGCAGTGGAACAACACAAAGCTGTATCATCCCTACAAATCATTTTTTTCCATAATTCATATAAATGACAGTTAGTCAATCTCATTAACTTTTTGGGTCAGCCAGTTTATTCCTATATAGTCCATTCTTTTGTCCTATCACATCGTTCGAGTTATATTGCATATATATATGAGATGTTTGTTTTACAGTTCTGTCTATCTCTCTCTCTCTCTCTCTCTCTCATTAGCACGAGTGGCAGTAGCACAGAGCAGCTCTCTGAACTTGTTTACTAATCGTGATGCTGAGTTGGAGCAGAGAGCGATGCTTCTGAAGCGTCTTGCATTCACTATATACAGTAGTGAGGTGGATCAGTACCAGAAATACCTGCCAGACATCCAAGGTACACCCACACACTTTGGATGTATGTAATTTCAGTGTGTGATGTCACACATATTTCCCTTATGGGCTTCTAAGCATATTGCACCAGTTTGACACACCTAATTCCTAGAGCTAGGACAAAGCCATTTAAAGGCATCTCTTAATAGGCATTCAGATTTGTTCAAACTGCAATATTCTGTATGTCATCCTTCCAAGATAATCGTCCTCTTGGCTTAATTAGGGAAGTAAACTCTGTGTGTATGTGCCTCTCAGAGCGGCTGGTGGAGAGCCTTCGCCTCCCACAGGTTCCGATCCTGCATGCACAGGTGTTTCTGTTCTTCAGGGTGCTGTTATTGCGCATGAGTCCCCAACATCTCACCTCTCTGTGGCCCACCATGATCACTGAACTGGTGAGAACGCTTACACACACATTCACAAAGTTGAGCTTTTTTCAGTATTAGTGGTTTTTTTTGTGTTTTACATGTTTGTGCTTGTTATTCTCATACTTATATGGTTATCCTAATACTTATGACTAGTAGAAACAAATTTTCAACCTTCTTCTATTTAAATTATATTTACATGGAGAATTAGCTTTTTTACAAATGCTACCCAAAGAATTTATTACTGTGAATGTCAAACATGTCATTTTCTCTCCCTTTACTTGGTTAGAGTAGTAGAGCTCTACACTAAGAGAGGTGTTAGCTGGAGGAGCAATAAAATAAGCAAATCTGAAAAGCAAGATTTTGAAGGCTGTCAATAAAAAATGGCAGCTGCAGTGATGAAGTATTAATTTATATTCACAGGATTGTCAAACATTAGTTTTGTATGGTAAACCACTTAATGACACTAATATGTAGTAATATGTACTAATATGTAATACAACCCACAAAAAACTCATTCGTCATTTTAGTCACATCCTGGTGTGAGAGATGTATTTTGTAAACCATTTATTACAGACATTTTAAAGAGTTCCCGAGCCTAGCAAGCCGAGTTTGTGCATGCTTCCCCATTCAGCCCATGATAACCTACTAAAATAGTACTGAATAGGAATCTAATAGACTTGAATGTGCTAGATGAGCTTTGCAGTTATTATATACAGTTGAATAGAAATGTGTGAACACATCTTGGAATATTAGGTTTTCTATGAGGCGCTGTTTTTTATGGTGTCTTTGTATCATAGCCATCAATAACTTACTTTTCACTTGCTGCCTAATGTATCCTTTCCCTTGACAGGTGCCATAGTTCTTCTATGTTATTCCCTTAACATATCAGTAATTTTAATGTTGTGGCTGACCATAGAGTGTATATATAGTGTGTTCTCTGTAGAGCTTATGATATAAAACAAGAACAGGAGTCCCATAGGACTGTAAGCACCTTTGGTTATCAGCCATGCTAATACTCCTTCATTCATTAATTTTCTAAAACCACTTAATCCTTACTAGGGTCATACCTGGAGCATATGCAGGGAACTATGGGCATGAGACAGGGACTAAACTGTGTTTTTTTTGCTCTCAGGTCCAGGTGTTTTTACTGATGGAGCAGGAGGTCACTGCTGATGAGGACATCACCAGGTATAAACTTCAGCTTTTCTCTCCATGCAAAAGCCTTACATAGGTGTTTCGTTGCCAACAGTATAAAGCACAACTGCATACACTAGGAACTGTAGAACTGTGTTCTCTGGAGTAAAAGAGCACCATCCAATACATTTGTGATGAGTTAAGGTGGCATTGATCCAGAACTAATCCATCAACTTTAGTACCTGACCTCACAAACGGCTGAATAAGGAGTAGTCACTGTAAAAATCATATTCTGTGTGTGTGTGTGTGTGTAGGACCTCAGGGCCTTCCGTAGCAGGGCTGGAGACCACATACTCTGGAGGAAATGGTTTCTCTACCTCCTACAACAGCCAGCGCTGGCTCAACCTCTACCTGTCTGCCTGCAAACTGTTGGACCTGGCCTTAGCTCTGCCTTCAGAGAGTCTTCCGCAGTTCCAGATGTGAGTGACTTTTTCATGGTTCCACTATACTGTTTGGAGTAGTTTCTCAGGTTTTCCTTCGTTTTTAAGAACTGTTAAGAATATTTCTTCTAATTTCCAAATAAAAATATTGTTATTTAAAGCATAATTTTAAAGGAAATAACAAAACGTCAAAATAAGAAGAATGATAGTGTTTACAGAACTTGAACAATTCAAAGAAATGAATCACTTGTTCACTCTTAAACAAAATGTACATTCCAAGAGCACCAACTATGCTCCCAGAACAGTTTAATTTCATTTTAAACTCCGTTTAATGCACTACCCTTAAAGAAAATGTACGTATAGCACACCTTTTAAAATTTCAGAAAGGAAGTTTGCCATTTGCTTAAACACTTTCATTATAAAATTCACTGATGTGTTTATAATTTTGTAGATGTGTTTGTAGTCCAAGGCTTTACTTCTGTGTTGTGCTCCAGGTATCGCTGGGCCTTCATCCCGGAAGCCTCGGATGACTCTGGTCTGGAAGTGCGGCGGCAGGGAACACATCAAAGAGAGTTTAAGCCTTACGTGGTCAGACTGGCCAAGCTGCTAAGGAAAAGAGCAAAGGTAACAGATACTGAGCGCAAAAACCAGTGATTACACACTCTTACTACTGCATCTATGAATCTCAGTCACGCCTATGGAGCCCTTTTCTACATCTCAACACTGATATGTTTACTTGCATGTAGTATAGCAAAGGAATAATAAATCTAACCTACAAATGTCAATTAAATCAGAGTTGCTGAAGCACCACTTATAGTGCAGTTTCATGCTTTTCCTGCTCTAATATAATTCAGCTCAAGAATAGGCTGACAATTAGCAAATGATATGAATTGGGTGTGTTAGAGCAGGGGAACATAAAAGAATACAGGCCAGATGGGGTTTTAGGTTTGGAGTTTTATAACATTGAGCCAAATGAATGCCATTAATGAATGAGATGAACTCTCATTTATTTATGTTTAATTTAACACTTAGAAGACAAGCGGCATGGATTCATGGTAGAAGTGCGATGGAGTAACACAGAAAAGAACTCCAGAACAAAAATACACTCCCTTGTTTTTCTTAATAACAAGAATGCAGTAATGTTAGTTAATTCCAGAAGATGGCTTAATAAAAGCAAAAACTATCTCTGCAGAAAAACCCAGAGGAGGACTGTTCCGGACGCCCGTTGGCATGGGAACCAGGCCGGCTGACCCTGACACTGTACGGCATCCGCAGCATGGAGCAGCTCCTGCCCTTCTTCACACTCCTCAGCCAGGTTTTCAGCAGCAAAGCCAGCAGCCGCTCAGGACCCGGCCCCATCCTCTCTCCTTCCAACACGCCAGACGCGCCCAAACACACCAAACCCGAGAGCCAGAAGGTCTTCTGGAGCCGCGCCAGGCAGCACATCGAGGAGATGGTGGAGAAAGACTTCCTGGAAGGACTCATCAAAACATGATTTGGCACTGAATACCTTTATGAACTGACCTGTGGAAAAAACACTAACACCTCACCTTTTAAATTAAAAAAAGAGAGAAGAGGGATCAAATATATAAAAAAGTTTGTACATGTTTTTGTTTTGTATTTATAATTACTGTATTTTTTTTTCCAAAGGCTATGCTGTCTTATTTAAAAACTTTTATTTGTATTTAGCGGGCAGCTGTGATTTAAGCCCTCTGGATGATGTGAAGTTTTTTTTTTCTTTCCCATTCCATGTTGTGCTGATTAGCATAAGAGACATATCATTTTAAAGAATGAAAGCATATTTCTGAGAGCCCTCTTGACAAGCTTGTAGCACACCTCAGGATATCCCGATTAACCAACTGGATTTGCACTGATGTTACATTCCTGTAATTCTGAACGGATCTCATTTTAAGTTATGTAAATCATTCAGAGACCATGAGAAGCGATGTGGCTTGTGTAGCCATCAGAAAGAGCAAAATTATCACTAAGAACCTTCAGACCTGTTGAAATAAACCTGAGCTTTGATTAACTGGCGTGCTGTTGTTTGTGGTGTCCATGCATTCAAAGCTGCAAGTGCACTAGAAAAAGTGTTTCAGAGGCTAGGCCCAAGGCTAATGGTATTGGCTAGTAGTATCCTATCTGCATTAAGATTGAGGAAGAAGCTCTTTCATACTCTGGGATTGGCATGTATGTACCTCCTTTACTGCTCCAGGATAACTGTAGTCCACCTCCTGATTGGTGGACTCTTTTTTTTTAGCTAGCATAACTAGCATATAAGCCAATCTTTGCAAAATATTTTTATTTCTACAAAGGCTGCATCATACTATTGAACTAAACAGCACATTATTCAACTAAATAGCAGGTGTAGAATTGTAGTATGTGATTTTGGATGCAACAGGATGGCTACTACTAGCCAGTTCTGACACGGAAAGTATTGTTTTAGCTAATCCTAAAGCAAAAAAGGATAAAAACAGCCAGTCATAGCATAGGAACCATAATCTTGGCCAATCCTGGCAAAGGGACGACTATTTTTTGCCAATCTGGAGGCAAATGCAATTTTAGCCAATCCTAGCGCAGGAAGGAGCGAGCCTATCAAAGCGCAAGGATAAAACCAATCATGGCACAGGGATGATCATTTTTAACCAATCAGGGCGCACTTGCCTCAGATGGCAAGGTTGATCTTGCCAGTCCTAACATTGGAAGTATTGTTTTAGCCAATATTAAAGCATGAGAATAAAACCAGCCAATCATAACATACAATACATAAGTTTAGCCAATCATGGCACAGGGAGGATCATACTTAACCAACCAGGTCGCACTACACAATCATATCACATGGTTATCTGAAAAATGGTTGGTAAAAAAAATCACGCACTAAAGGAGACGCACTTCGGGTTTTAAATGACGCTGAGTGTGACGCATGCGAGAGGAGGAGCAAGAGAGAGTGTGTGTGTGAGAGTGAGAAAGAGAAAGAGAGAGAGTGTTAGAGTGAGACGCCGAAGGAAGAGAGAGAGCGAGTTAAGGAGGGAAAAAAATAAAGAGTGAACCGCCATCCTTTCAGCATCCGTCAGTGAGGAGTCTGGATGGGAAGGCGAATGGAGTGTGTGGAGAGGAGGTGAGGAGGAGGAGGAGGAGGTGGAGGAAGAAGAAAAGAAGGAAGAGGAGGAGGAGGACAAACGGGGCGCACGAGCGGATGCGCGGAGGAGACGCACGCGCTGCTGGAGTTACACAACCTGCAACAACAGCATCCTTCCGCACGCGCAGCATCAGCACCAGGGCTCCGGGGTCTCAGCGGATCGACTGGGCCGAAAAGGACCCCCTCTGTTCTTTTGGCCGTGTGACAGAAGGAGAAATAAAAGGCTGAAGCTGAAGTGCTGAATCCCCCCATCCCCTCCCCCTCGACCCACTCTCCACCCCCCATCCCCAGGCCTCGCAGGAGAGCAGGATAAGCCCGTGCTAGTTGCCTGGTGCTGCACTGAAAGGTTAAAAATGTCCGGACAGACCCTGACGGACCGCATCGCTGCGGCCCAGTACAGCCTTACCGGCTCCGAGGTGGCCAGGGCCGTGTGCAAGGCCACCACCCACGAAGTGATGGGACCCAAGAAAAAACACCTGGAATGTAAGTATGAAGCTTCAGAGCATCCTAAATTAATGATGGTGGGGGTGGGGACACACACACGCAAATATATATATGTGTTGTGTACATTTATATACATTATTTACACATGGTATATCATATGTCAGTTGTATGTGTGTGTGTGTGTGTGTGTGTGTGTGTGTGCAAATATATGTGTGTGAATGTGTATATATATACACACACCTACTGTAGTGTGCAATATAAGTGTGAAGTGAGGATGGGGTACACACACACACACACATATATATATCAAATGTGATAATCATAAACCTGCTCACACACACCCACACATAATATATATTTATTTATAGATAGATAGATAGATAGATAGATAGATAAATAGAAATTAGGTAGATGTCATGAATCTGCTCACACACCTATACACACAACATGCACTCACTCTGTTGAAAAAAATGTGTGTTCTTGCACTGCATGTTTGCATACACACACACACACACACACACACATGTATGTAGGTCACTGATTTGTGGCTGAGCCTCTGATAAGTGCTGAGATGCTGGATGGGGGTGGGAAGGCCTGCACGGCTGCCAGTGTTTGGGCTGGTGGCTTAGGATGCTGGTGTGTGTAACTGAGACACATTTCACCGGTCTGTGGGTGGGTGTGTGTCACCGCACTCACTGAGAACAGGATAGGGAACATGGCTGCCTTCCATAGTGTGTATGTATGTGTGTGTGTGTGTGTGTGTGTGTGTGTGTGTGTGTGTGTGTGTGTGTACGTTGTATTCTGTATATGACTGGCTTTTCACAGTGGCTTGGTGCACAAAAGGATTCCACCTGCAGTTCTGTCTGTCATCGATGAAACGGTTTATTGTCAAATTAATCAATGAATCCTGCTATTATTCCTTTCAGTTCTTCTCATTTTGCTGTCATTTAAGATGTTTCCTTTAATGGAGAAGAGCAACAGAATAAGCTACATTGCCACCTGTGCTTCCTATAGTGTATTGCAGACTGTCAGTATAATCACAAGGATCTTGAGTGTTATAGCTCATTATGGTGTATTGGTGTTTTAAGTGACTCTTCCAACTGTGTCTATATGTGCCTAATGACTAACTGACATTTTGTGACCAATAGTTGCAGCCCTGATGTTTATAAATTTACAATTTTCCATGGGATGTATTGATCAGTGGGTAAGGAATGTCTCTTTTGTTTGTCAAAATAATGCGTTGTTCGTGTGCACACATTGGCACACTGCGTCATTGAGTTCTCCAGCAGTTCCTTCATTAGTTCCAGCTAGGGCTGAAACGATTATTCGAGTAACTCGAATGATTCGATTACAAAAAATGTTCGAGGCAAAGAAGCCTCAAGGCTTCGTTTAATTCGTCACCAAAGTCCACCTGCAGGGGGCGCGTGTGACCCGGGGAACATGCTATTTTTGCCGCAGGGAGTAGGGTTTTTTGCACCAAAGAAGAGCACACAGCTCAGAGCAGCAGACAT
>JBBJLR010000042.1:22693505-22718631 GCA_037577145.1 Brachypetersius gabonensis | reverse complement strand
CACACACACACACACACACACACACACACACACACACACACACACACACACACACACACACACACACACACATAAGTCACTTTGACAACACAAACTGTAAAATAAAAAGCAGTTATTGAAACTAGACAGTAAAGAGAGAAAGATAGGGAGAAAAAGACTAATGTATTTTTTGTTAGAATATCCAAAAATATCCAGACAGTTCTTCTAATGAGTGATTCAGCTACAGGGTAATTATGCCCAATGCCAAAGTTTCACTGGACTAAAGAGCATTTGAACCGTGTTCTCTGGAGTGATGGAGCTCCACCTAGTATCTTTGGTATGGCTTACAGTGTTTGTGTCTCTCACCTCCCTAATGCCCACTAAAGGCCCCCTGAAGTCACACGTAAACACAGCATAGCACAGAAAATCTTCCTCTTCATTTAACCCATTCACCGAGTGAAGCAGCGGGTAGCCGTCGGGGAGCAGCGTGTGGGGACATTACCTTGCTCGAGGGTACTTCAGAGGTCCCACTAGCAGTCCTGGGATTCAAACCCACAACCTTCTAAACACAGAGGCAATTCCCTAACCACTAGGCCACCAGCTGCCCCATATCATTTGTGCCTGAATGCAATCAAGTCCTACCAGCAATGTTCGCACATCTAATCTCACCAGAAGAGTAAAGCCTGTTACCTCAGAAAAGGGGGACAAACTCCTGATTTCAGAAGAAGGGTTGAATAAGCAGATGCCTACAAACCCTTTCACATACAATGTACACACTTAAATTTCTTTTTAAAGTACTGTTCTACACTTGAAAGGTTATTCATTGAGGTGTTTTTTATTTAATTCACACTTCACTCTGTTCACATTATCAACAAGCAGCTGGCCGGCTGCACACACCTCTACACATCCAGCCAAGTCTCCAAAGTGTTAGCCAAAACCCAACCATACACACACCATGTAGGTGGCCTCACAGAGAGTCATTTTGCTGGAAACGTTTCCTAAAACATGTCAGTTTCTTCTGAGTATGTTTTCAGCGAGAAAAACTGTTGACATTTCTTCATCGTGTCAGACGAGAGTCACATATGCAAAAAGAGGAAATTAGCTTTTTAATGTGATCATTTGGAGCAAAGTTATACAAGACCCCTGTCCCCAAAATCTAGTCAAGACACATTTGATTCTGCTGTATGTGCCACAAAGCAAAGAAGTAAACTTTAGACGCCCAGCATGTCTTGTCTAGTTGACTATGCTTGGGGTAGAGCTTTAATCGAGCTTAAAGTTTTGGTCTGAAGCCGGATACAGCCTGAGAATTTTCCAACCCAGCCTGACTCCAAAACTCAAAATCAAGTTTTGAGTCCAACAAAATTCTGGCAGAAAAACTAGAGAAGTAGATATACACCCACATATACACATACACACACACACACACACACACACACACACACACACACACACACACACACACACATGGCAGGTGCTATTATACCAGTTCATGAGTTTTTACTAAAAACACAATTGCTACTGATATTCCAAATGCCCTCTTGACTTCATTTTCCATGTAATGCACACATACTGCCTTCTTTCCCACTTTCTACTATCTGGACAATAATAAGAATTGCATTTTAATTCGTTGCTGATTTGTGCTAATTTGCTTGTTCAAGGGTTTTTTGTTTTTTTTTAAGCAGTTTGACTCTAGCAAACACCAATCTTAAGCAGCTTTAAATATACAGAAGGTTAAAGTCCGTTGTTGTGTAATTATCCCATAACTCAGCAGCACACACTCTTTGCTTACTCAGCGCCATCAGCTTCCCATTTATGTTATACAAAGAGGGAGCAGTCTGTGCTGCATTTATGGCCTGATAAAGTGCTGATTGTCGACCTCAGTTTTTATCTGAGAGTATAGTCTGAAGTGAGAAAAACTGTGAGAATTTGGCAACTTTGACCAGAACTGAAAGCATCATGGGGACAAAATAACAAGAAGTGTAAAGAGCCACTTTAAAAACAGAAGTGGAGTCAGTCAACATGAAAGTGGATGCAATCCAGGGGAAAGTAACTATGAGTAGGATAGGACTTCCTCACTGAAGCTCTGCGTGTGTGTGCGTGTGTGCGTGTGTGTCTGCTGGGGGGGAGTTCGGGGGTCTGCTCCTGCAGTCACAGTGACTCAGCGGTCTGCACTATCAGCCCTGACAATCTGTGAATCAGTGGGAGTGCATGTGCAAGCGGAATGTTCAGAGCATGCCACATAAATGTAATCCTGATTACAGACAGTCACAGTACACCACACAATCACGCCACACACACACACACACACACACACACACACACACACACACACACACACACACACAAGCTGTGCAACATGACTGACCACACTGTTGTAGTTTATGTTTATGTGAACACATATGATTTTTACCTAAAGGGCTCATTTCTTACAGTTTCTGATATTTTATTTATCTCTTGAGGACCAATATTTGTGTGGTTTTGAGCACCAAAGACATATATAGTATAGTAATTCTCAGTTTTATGTGGATCCGCATTTGCAGTCTAACGCAGATTTTTTACTGAGAACCGAACTGAAAAGTTGTCAACTGCCATGAAAAGCAGAAACTGCTGCAACATGTAGCATGACCCAATTTTCAACAGTTATCTCAGTTTATTTAGTATTAGTAAGCTGTGCCCTGTCTAAACATGTGGGCAGAGAGAGTTATTTCAACGTTTCTCTCTTTGTTTCGGCTCACCGCATGGTGCCAATGCTCACTGCTAATGCTAATGGTTTTTAAGCAATAAAGTTTTCTGATTCTGATTATTACTTTACATTTATTTTATGGATGATGCATTAAACTGAGTTTAAAGTGAAATGAAAGTGTTCTGGGAGCATATTTGTGGTCATACTTAGTGTTTACGCTATAAAAATAGGCATTTTAGGCATTTTTTACCAAAAAATGGGAGTGTTCTTGGAACGTGTGTGTGTATGTGTGTGTGTATACACACACTTTCACTTAAGTTTTCAATTCATTCAGTTCATTCAGTTACTTTCTCCTGGACTACACCCAGTTTCTGTTTGTTATCAGCTGTCCACACTGATAGACCTTACACACTCGTATTGCTGGTAAAGTTGTTTAAATTGCTTAAATTCATTTTCTTTGCACTGTTTTTCCAAGCACATGACTAATCCAGGATTAAATTGTGCTCATTTGAAATGTTCTGTAACTCACTTCTGTAACTTGCTTCTTGGCTAATATGTCTACTTAAATAAGAGTCAGCACTTTTATCAGTTCCCCACACAAACGCACACACATAAACATGAATGCACGTCTGCACACAAAATTGCTATGCATGTCCAGTGGCTCATTCTTTTTCCTACACACACATAAAATGTTTTTTCTTTACTAAAGACAAAAACATTACTTCTCATTTAAAGAGGAATCACAACAATTGTTCAAGAATTCCTGCTAAATTCTACCATTGAGAGAGTTTTCCCTCTTTTGGGTCACTATCAGGTCCATCACAAGCCATGGCGGTTTCTATAAGACTTCACCAAGAAAAGCAAAAAAATACAAAAAAACTTCACAACTATCACTTTTTTATTGGTGTGAAACAAAAAAAATGCTCATAGAAATAAAGTTGCTCTACTAATTCCTGCTCTTCAATAGCGTTACAGTTGTATACGGCTCTGGTCAAAAACGTGAAACAGCGCCACCCCCAACTGTGGTGAAACAGAGAATTTCAGTGAAACGTGTTTCCCTGGCATCCCCATTCATTTCGATTTTCGAGGTTTTGATGGACTGTAATGGTAAATAAGTCTCACCCGTGAAACAGGTGATTGCCTGCTGTGGTTGGGTAGTTTTCCACTTCATAATGACTGACATAATACTGTGGCCAACCGCCGCCTTTGTTTTCACTTCATTCTATTTTAGGTACTGAGCACTGACCTTTAGTGTGAGACTGAAGCTTCATACATAACAAAACGTGTAACATATTATTTACTAGAATTTATTCATAATATTTCGTTTTATTTTATATTTTATTATTCGTTTACGATTGCACAGAAGGAAGGGCATTAGCTTGTTAGCTTGACCGCTTGCTTGTGATCCCCACCACCACCCAGCCAAGCTGGGCACTGTTGAAATTCTTGGGAAAAAAAATCCCTGCTGGTATGGCAGAGTGATTAACAACTTCACCAAGAGGACCAGGAGGGTAGAATTAATTCAGAAATATTGTTAATTATGTACTGTAGAAATAAACATTAATATGATTTGTAAAATATGCACAATAAAATAAGTTTTTTATGTTCTGTAGTGTATTTTTTACTAACGATGAGGAAATTGAAGGAAGAGCAGGAGAGAGAAGATACATCAAAATATCAGGCAGCAAAAGCAGAACATGGAGGTGAGGTACTTAGGGCAAGAAAATCAAGCTGCCCAGGGTGCACAACGAGGTACTGAGAAGATGATGAAGGGTGATTTGTTTCACCACTGATCACAGGGTACTATAAAGTCCTGGAGGGTCGAGGAGGGCTGAGAAGCATATCTTTTTCAAAGTGCCACTATTGCAATACCATTAAACAACTCAACCTTACCTCAAACTCTTGATCTCCCAAACAGCTTTGACAGTTGTGCCTGAGCTCCCTGAAGCTCCAATCAGTGTGAAATGGTTCATAGTGGAGAAACTGACTGGCAGCGATTGGAACCAGGTGTCGAAGTGTCTACAGTGCAAGAAAGCATGACGTTTTAGGGTGCAGGATAGTATTTGATTGACAAGCAGAAAATAGCAGTTTAAGAGAATGATTGTGGTAATCTGTGCCTAGAGTTAAAACTGGCTTTTCCATCATGTTATATGACCAGAAGGACCATCCTTGATGTTGAACGGTCAAAACTGAGTTCACTAATGACACCTATTAGAACTGCAAGAGGTGTTTTACCACACATACTGTGCTCCCTACACATGTGACACACATCTAGATGATAACCCACCTAAATGTAACCCAGAATTTCTCGTTGTTTTCTCCAGACAACATCTGTAGCAGCTCTTGCTACTCTGCTACAATGGTAGAACAAAGCCAAAACACACACACAAGTACATCTGAAGCATTTTATTATATAAAAAGAGCCTGAGTTCCCATCAATGTTTCCTGATGAATAATAAGTGCCATTATTCTCAAACTTTCAACTGGCTAACCATCACTAACCATCAGCCTAACTCACGCCCCGCTGTCCCTCTGATTGAATGCCTTAGCTAATACTGTCCTACTACACAAGACCATTACTCAACCATGGCCACGCTAACATCCAACACCAAGCCAACCTTGACCTTCTGTTCTCGTGAACATGCAGCACTATCCTACAGCTCCACACTGTGAATGAAACATTTCAATTTCCTTACTGAGGTGATGAAAAAAATTATATTCAGTGTGAGTACTGAACTTTTTGAAAATGAGGAAAGGACAATGCTTTACTCATTAAATCTTTAGCTATTAGTCATTTTAGTGAGAAAAAAACATTGAATAAATAAATCATTTGGAGACACACAGTGCAATACATACCCCACCCAAAGCATTGTCTCATAACACATTGTCTCATTTGTCATAGTAGCAAATGCAATGTCCCTATAAGTGTGTGTGTGTGTGTGTGTGTGTGTGTGTGTGTGTGTATAGTATAGTATATATAGTATAGTATAGTATATATTATAGTATACATAGTCTTTGACATAAACAACTATAATCTCACACTAATGTAAGAGGAGTATAGTACTGTATGTGAATGAGTATAGTGGTGCATGTGCAAGAGTACGATACTAAGTGTGAGACCCAGAGAGTATAGAAGTGTGTGTGAGAGAGTATGAATAATTTCTCAAGGGCTGCTCCATATGTATCCTTATGCATACAACAATTAACAAGTAAAGGATATGTGTTGACATTTTCTTTACATGTTACTTTAAAGCAAACCCAAAAATGCTTTGTCATTGTAGACGCATATGAGGAACCTTGGCTCGAAAATGCTGCGTCATTGCACCTCCCTCTCAGAGAATGCTTTTGTTTATTTCTGAAAAACAACTATTTCTGTTGCCTCACGTGATCACGTTTTTTACAATCTACTTTTATTACTACGAATCTTAGTCAAACCCAGAGAGATGATTGGCCAGAGTTTATCTGTCACGGTCTGCCCATCATAATCGTGTGTAATAGGCTGGAGCAGGGGATCAGTCAGAAGAGGATCTCCTGGGTCGGAAGGGGGGCGGTGCCCGGGGCTATTTAAAGGGTAGGGCCGCTAAAACATGGCACACGCTTTGGCCAGAGGGGAGTCTAGAGACTGGGAGATGGACAGGTCAGGAGAACAGGGCAAGATGTTCGTCCACACGAAGAAAAGAGGGTACGATATCACTCGTAACCCTCACCTCAACAAGGTAACCACACTCACTTTCGCACAACTTTCTGAACTGCAGCTTCAGTCTTGGGGGCTAACACGGCAGGCATGTTTTGGAAGGGTGTCAAGTTCACCCTCTATAATTAGATTTCAAGAGGCAATGTGTGTGTGTGTGTGTGTGTGTGTGAGTGTGAGAGAGAGTGTGGTGGAACGCGCGCGCCCTGCTAAAGACAACACTCCCTCCTTCTGCTCGTACACACTGACACGTGGGTTTGTCTTCCCTGCGTTGGTTGTTTTTCTTGCCCTCTGCTATAAAACTGTAGGTTTCAGCCCATAGATCTGCTCTTACGATCAGAGAGAAGATTCACATGGACAAAACGTGCAGTACATGAAATACAACAACAAAACAATACTAATATATAAGTAAAGTTTTGAATTTACTTGATTCAAATTCATACAAAGCAATAGTTATATATGTGTATATAATTATATATATATAATTCTCTCTCTCTCTCTCTTGATAGATATATATATAGAGATATATGTATATATATATAGATATATAGATATAGATAGATATAGATATGGATATAGATATATATAGATATAGATATATAGAGAGAGATAAAGATTTATAAGCCATTTGAATCAGGTAAATTCAATGGCTTAGTTATTTTTTAAATGTTATTTTTAATTAAAAAAAAACTGATGTCATCTGGGGTGACTGAAATATACAGACCAGCCATACATTCACTACAGATCAAATGCGCAAATATGATTTAAAGAGAATATAGTAATATAGTTCTTGAGCTCCTGACTGTTGCGTAAAATAATGTCTGTAGAATTATTTCATTTAAGAATATTTAAGCATCTGGGTTCCTTGAGGCGAAACTTGGATACATTGTCCCAAGCTACACTAAAATACGGGCAAAGACCGAATGTTCCTGTAACATGTCCTATGCCCTCGTGTGCCTGTTGCATAATCCCACTTTAAGCATAGACAGCAGATTCTGCCTGCCACTGTCTTCATGTTTGGTCTGCATGAATAAAAACCTGATATAATAAGCTTCCAAGAGCTTATTATATCAGGCCTTTGTTGACAGATTCTGTGTTTGTATCCTTTGATGAGACTTTATTTGGAGTGTGTTTTTCATCTGAACATGACTGTAGGCTTAGGTGTTTGAAGCAGTGCTGGCATTCAAAAGTGTGTGACTGAATTCTTTCCCTCTCAGTCTCTTGCTGTGATAAGAAACTGATTTGGTCTCTCTCTCTTCTGGCCATATTAAGGTGTTGCTGAATATCTAGCTGATTGTGGGGAATGGGAGGTTTGATACTGAAGTATCAGTACTTCCCATGCTGATGTTTCCAATTGAGAATCCATCTTGGCATGAAAACATTCATGATATGATAAGTGAAAGCAACCATTCTGTCATACGTGAACACACTACAGTGTGAACAGCACGAAATTCTTCCTCTGTATTTAACTCATTCACCAAGTGAAGCAACAGGCAGCCTGAACACTGGTGGGGACAGTACCTTGCTCAAGGGTACTTACCCACCCTCAGAGGTGCTTACCCACATCTTCCTGATCGCCGGGCGAATGTTCTAACCACTAGGCTGCCAGCTGTATTCATTTTACTCAAGTTAAATGCGCTGATGCTTAAAATATAATTAACAATGAGTGTAAAACATGCATGTGTATGACAGGAGACAGTATTTGTTTTGACAATGCGGATATGAGATGGTTGTAATTCAAAATCTGTAACCTGTGACTGTTTTGTGAAAGGACAGTTTCAGTGACCACTGATTTTTCTCCCCCACAGTTTTTATATAGTTCAAACAACTAACATGTGAATCATTCAGAGTGTTGTGGTGATTGGAAACAGGTGTCACAATGTCTATCCTGCAAAGATCTGTTTTGGAATGTGACATTGCTTATGATATTGTTGTAATAAAAGAAATAGGAAATATGTGCTGAGAGTGGCTCACAACCCAAATAAAATCTGTTCAACAGTGGTTTAATGTTCAATTCATTAATTATTGTTGAATGTGATGAATTGATGTAGCAACAGATGGAGTAATCTTACGCCTATAAAGTGCACGTAAATGGTAGGTTTTTCTGATATCCCAAAAAAAAGGTTTGAGCTAGAAGAGCCATTCACATATTCTAAAGGTTTCTTAACAATTCAGTGGTGCTTTTTAATAACCTTTGTATTAAGGTTCACACTCTCCTATTTCATTTGGTTCTTTTAAGAACCATCCATCGAAAGGTTATTCAGGGTACTGATAAGGATTCTTCTATGGCCTTGCCTTGTGAAAATGGCCAGAGGATTGGTACAAGCTTGGTGGAACTCTTCAATCATTAACAGTGCATTGATATCTGCATTATTCCATTTGATGATGATTATAGAGTAAACTGTTTATCTCTTTTACATCACTTTGTATCAAACTAAAAAGAAAACCGCTGGTATTCTCCATCCCTTCTGATCATGTCTTTCCCTCGTGCGCTGATAAAGGGTGATGGAAAGGCCTGATATCTAGCGTTGTGTCTGCTGACAGAGTGCCAACTGACCAAAACCTGCTGACAACATCAAGCTCTGCCTGTCGTTAAGGTTAATGACTCTGCCGTACTGCTGGTGTGTGTGTGTGTGTGTGTTTATTTAGTAGAGGGTCATTTGGAGAATGAGTTCACATATTTTATCCAGGTGTGCTGTACCACTTGGTGATGAATGATGTCTTTATGCAGAATATGAATGCATAGGGTCTATGGAGGAAGACAGATAAGCTCTCTCACACACATACCAGAGGTACATTCGCTTTGAAAGGAGGAAAGTCTTCAGATGCCATGGACTAGGATGATGATGCATTTTGTTCTTGATAGGCACCTGAGTCTGATCAAATCATATCAAACATCCCAACTATCTCAAGCAGCAGGCTGTTTTGACAGTGACCCACTTTCCATGGAGGTCACATCTGAGGCAGCCTTTTTTCAGCCCAAGGCCATGGTCAGGTAAATGCTGATCTGAATGGCCTCCTCTGTATCGAAGAGCTGTAAAGGGAGACTCTGAGACGCTCTCTGATTAGTGTTGGTTAAATATTTAGGATAGGACTATGTCTAAGTGGAAAAGCCCACTTGGCGCTTCACGGCAAAATAAACTCTCGAGTCCAGGCTTGATTTGTGCTGATTGCCGTCTGGGGGAATGAACGCATATCGTCCACATTTTCTACAGGGTATTCCAGAGGCTGCTGATCATTATAGGATACTTAAACTTGATCAGATCTCGGCTGCATTCTGAAGTAAACTTTGTGTTAAGCATTTTAAGAGATATTGTGATTTCATAGTTTATTTTCTTCATTAATATTTACTCGCTACAAAGCTTTTAGCCTTTATTTACTTAGGGGACCATGTTGTTCGTCAGTTATTCCAAGGGCCTCTCTGGTTTATTTATTATTTATTTATTAATGTATTATTATTTATTCATTTCAAAAGCCTACTAAATGTTTATTTGCTTGACCACATCTGTTAGAGAACCATATAGCTCTTTGGTTATTCTAATTGCCTTTCTTGTTTATTTGCTGCTCTGGCTCCTGCTCCTTGGTGTCAGGATGCTAGGAGTTCTGTGCCTCTCCCGTGGTTTTATGATGTGGTTTTTTGTTCCCCTGTGCCTTTGACTCTAATGAGCTAAATTCGGTCTTATTGCCTTGTTTTTCAGACAGGCTTGGATTAATTGAAAGAAAGTGAGACCACTTGTAGCCGCTGCTCTGCTAGAAAAATCAGCCTGCTTTCTGAGGATTAATGGCGCCTACAAATCCATGGGTAAATCTTAGTACAAAAAAAGTGGGAAATACAGTTTAGATATTTTCTGAACTTGCTGACTGAATAGACTCTGCTAACGTAAAAAAGGTAGGTGTGGACTACTTAATAATTTGAATTATATAGTTGGCTGTTATTGATTACTAGTTACAAGGACACTTGCTGTCATTCAAATTAATGTTGCTTTTCCAAATTAATCCATTCACCATTCTTCTAACTCCGAATGGCAGATAATGTAATGTTTTTTTATGCTTCTTACTGAAATGGCTACTGTGAAAACTCCACTTGAGAAAATTAAGCAAGAAGGACAGTGCAGTGCTCCAGGGATTAATAGTTGGCCCACTGTGGTTTTCCCGCATCACTGCATCTCAGTTGAATTCTGCCAGGGAAGGAGTGTTCTCCACTTTTCAGGCCGAGGGAGGTGAAGGGGCTTCACAACATAGTAATTGATGCCGTGGGACTAAAGTGCTGAAAGCTATGAGCCCTCATCCACAAGCTGGAGTTGACCCTACCCAAGGTCCTTCCTAACCAAATGCCCACGCCCTTTCTACCTGTGGTTCAGGCAGGATGTTATAAGTGTGTGTGCTGTGTGCTCTGTCTGTCCCTGAGAGGGGAAAGGAAGAGAGAATGAAGTCTCTGTGGAAAAGGAGAGAGGAAGAAGGAGCAGCCTGCAGCTTTTCACAGACGGCCTCTGTGCTCCTGTATTATCTAACTTAATGAACTGCCTGTGCGAATTAAAGCCAAGCGCTCCGTGGCTGAAAAAAACGAAAACAGTGCCACACAAAATGCTCTCAGCGGCCTACCTGAGATCCAGTTTCACTCATATATGTATGTAACGTATGATGTTTTTGCAAAATGCCGGCAGCTAACAGATGCTCTTTCAGCTTGTGGTGAAAACAAGTGCTAAGAGCTGTGCTCAGTTGCAAATGTGACACCTCAGCAAAGGGAACTGCTGACCACAGTGCTCCCTTGTGGGGGTTTGTGTACCAGCTGGTACAGCATGGATGCTAACGTGGTAGTCCATGCCTTTTCTGAGTATGTCAGAAACTTGCCTTGCAGGAATGGCCCTTGCCTCTGTAAAAACCTAAACTTTTCCTTTACTCACTTTACTGGATATCTCTCAGATAGATCATTAAGGACTTCTGAAGCACTTGATGATCCTTGTTTATCCAGGCTACAGTTTGATCTGCTATAACCCAGTGTGAGTAGTGAGAATATCCAGTCATGATACCATAGAATAGGTCAGTACCTACGTTGCCATGTGCCATCATTTGATCCAATCTTGCAAAGTGGACAAATCACACCCTGGTTGCTAAACAGACATCTCTTACATTCCTCTGTTCAGTGCCCATAACCTCTGGCCAGGTTTCCCCTTTGTGGTCTGAAAGAATCAATGCTTAAATTAATGATTGAGGTATAATAGATATAGTAGGGTAAAAAAGGCAAAACTTGTGCAAGTTCTAGTAGGACCTGTTTGCTTTACCCTTCCAACTGAGGGAAAAGAGGATGGGTCTGTTTGGATGGAGACCCTACCACACATTTTTCTTTGCTTGTGATTCACTTTTTGGTTCTAGATGTTTGTGAATAAAACCTTTGAAAGAAACTGAAGAGAATGACTTTTGGTGTTTTTTCACTGTGGCTTTCATCTAGTTGCTTTCTTTGAATGCTTTTTAGTAATTCTGCTGCATCATTAAATAACAGGTTATTAGTGTCTCCTGACTATTTCCATCCTTCATCATCGGCCTGGGATGCCATCTAATGCCCCATTACAAAAGCATTTGTTCGTTGTTATATGTGGTCTCTTGTGTCCATTCTTCTTTCTGAAAGAAAATGTGCTTGGCACTTGCTAGGTACAAATTTGCATTGGCAAGTTTATCTAGTCACTCATTTCAAAATGGAATCAAACTATTATCAAATTACAGCCCTGTTTGCTGACACATCCTTGTTTATCTAGGCAATAGTTTGATCTGCTCTTACACAGTGCGCTCATGCTGAAGCAATCCACTGCCACCACAAACCATAAGTGGGGGCAAAATCCATGCCTGTCATATTTTTACATTTCCACAAGCACAGATTTAAGGCACCATTCTCTTTTCAACAGTCTTAACTGTTTTTTTGACTGATGTTACCAAAGTACAATATCGCAGCAGCAACTTTAAAAACAGCCGTAAGGAAAGACTGTAAAGGCGTTTGGTGACCATAGTGAAGAGCATTTAAGAATGTCGCGGCCCAAATAAAGGGATGTGAATGTGGATGATACTCGCAGTAAAGAAAGTTGGTATTAATTGGAGGGACATAAAAGAGGTTGATGGTGACTAGGGGCAGTAAAGGAGTTTGTGTCCACGATGGACTGTAAAGGAGGTTGGTGCTCACAGCAAGGGCCTTAATTGAAGTAAATGTTCAGAGAAATGGATGTGAAGAAGATGGATGGCCGTAAGGAGAGCTGTGAAGGCTGATGGTCACAGGAAGGACAGTAAAGGAAGCTGGTGCCTCCAGAAGTGGCAGTAAAGGCAGTTGGTACCCCAAGGGAGGGCCATATAAAATGCTGCCACCAACAAAAAGAGCAGTTAATGAGGTTAGTGTTTGTAAAGTTAGCTTAGCTATCAGTTTTGGGTTTATAGATTCCTTCCCATTCAAATATCTGCCTACTGGTGTTTCCAAGTTGGAGTGGACAGACTATAAGGATTTAAGTTCCAGCTTCTGTGGAAATGCCCTCATGTGAGTCGGCTGAGCCTGTCAGCAAGTTGCAGCACAATTGTCAATCAGGCCTCTTTCACATGTACTGGCAACCTCTGGTCATTTTTTTTTATCTTTAGTGGTCCGAGGTCAGTTGCAAGATAGTGGTGATGTCATTTTATCCTAATTATAGATACAAACACAAGTCCCAAACAATGTCTGTTGCAGTCAACCTAGATATAGTATCTGCTACCGTGATGGCATTTAGCAGAGGCTCTTATCCAGAGCGATGTGCATCAGTGCTTAAGTAGTCCACATCTGTTATTCATACCTGTAAAACTATACAGTGGTACTTTGACTTTGACAAATTTAATTTGTTCCGTGACGGAGCTCATAACTCAAATTACTCGTATGTCAAATCAATTTTCCCTATTGAAATGAATTGAAATGCCATTAATCCGTACTGGACCTCCCAAAAACACTGCATTTTTTTGTTTTTAAATAAGAAAAATTTGATTTTACACAACAAATATTGTATAAAAACACAATACAACAGAATGTACTGCTCGTATGTACAATCTATGTTGATTTAAGTACCACTGTACTTAAATTAAATCCTCTATTCAACCAAGTTACTGCTAGCTAGGTTACACAAATTAAAAAAACCCTGTCAAAAAAGAGGTGGATATATGTCCTTTCAGAGGCACCGTTCAAACAAAACATTCTCACTGTCTTTAGGATTGGGCCAATAGTTGAAGCTCTAGTCTGTGTGTCTAAGTGTGACTTTACAGCGGGTAAGGGTGAAAAGAGTAGTAGACAAAAACTGTCCGCATGTAACTCCTATTGACCCAGTCTATATACCTGGTTATCTGCTTAGAGTTGGAACAGACTCTGCTCTGTCCTCTCTCTCTGTGTGTGTGTGTGTGTGTGTGTGTGTGTGTGTGTGTGTGTGTGTGTGTGTGGAGATCACATGCTCCTGCCTTTCACGTCTCCCTAGGTGGGCTGCATGAGTATGTGTGATAGACCAGGTGTGCCCCCAGGTGTGACCACCCGCAGTAACCAACACTTGATGTGATGTGGTCAGAGGATGAGAGGATGTCCTTACACACACAAACATACGCACGCACGCACGCACGCACGCACAAGCATAGACTGTGTTGTTGCTCATGTCTTTTGTAGCACCCTACTCAAATACGGTTTAGGTCAAGCAGGATACTGGTTTTGGAGACTATTTAGGCTGGATTTGCAGTGGTGGTAATGTGATGTAATGTGTGGGATTGTACTGTGTAACAGCCTAACATTCCCACACATAACCCAGATATTCCTTAAAATCGTGGCCAAAAATACTGGATAAAAATCGCTCCAGAGTAAAACTACATCCTCCGCATATTCATACTAGATTAAAACTCTCCAGATGCCCAGATTTATGACTGTTAGTCTGTAAAGTGCAGATTCATACTGGATTAAGAACGCTCTTATTTTAACAGGAATGCAAACACCAATGTAGATTCATTTTGAATTCATATGGCTCCACAGTTATTACTGTGGTACTGCAAAAACAATGCAGATTCATACATGATTAAGTTCATTTACATTATAGAACCTTTTCAAGCAAAAATGAATCCAGCACCAATACGGCTTAAGCCTCTAAAGTGCGTGTGTCACACTTACTGGGTCACATGAATTCTCAGTCATCTCTTGTCTGCCTCAGTGACTGCGTGGGCCACCGTTTGCTGAGGCTTTAGTAGGTTATGTTGTTGTGGCAGTCGAAATTACATGAAATTGAAGTGATTAGAGTGTCAGAGTATTTAAGATTGTTGATGATATATTTGACTCCGTCTTGAATAAGATTTGAGTATTTTGTAATCTGAGTATACTCCTTGTTCTGGCAAGTTCAGGTCTGCTATCCTTTGACCAGTGTATAGGCTGACAGCTAGCTTCTCATTGGGCTGAATGGGGTTTTTTTTTACCAGCCTTCTGTAAAGTCTTTCCAACCTTCCAAAACAATGTTTGTGAACAAAGCATAAGATGGTTCCAGTGGGATGTAAGACTTGCCTTTGACGTTCACATGTTTTGTATTAGTGTAGCATCATAATTGCAGGATTATACTTGACAATATATTATAATTTATCATTAGGACTATTGTCTTTTATTTGTGTTGATTATTGAGGCATTTGGGACAGATGAGACCAATAAAGTAGCTCCAGTTTATCCAACCTATTACTGTCAGAACAAGGCCAGTGTAATCCTGTTTAAAGCAGCCTGGGGGATGTGAACTCAGATCTGAATATGATCTTGCTTAACTCGGAGTAGCGCTTTCTGTTGCAGCAAGCGTGGGTATTACCTTTGCTCCAGCAACTCAAAGCCATGGCCTGTGTTCACTCAGCTAAGAAAGGTATTTGCTTGTCTGAGGCACAAGTCCATCTCTCCTTTTCTCTTTATGTGTTCAAGGATGGCCAGCTTTTACACAGCGCTGCCCTCCATGTGGGTGGGCTTTGAGCTGGACCAAGGGGAATTGTGGGTAGACCGAGAAGACTTTAGGGTCCTGGCTTGACCCACGCTCCGGATGGTTGGCAGTGATTTTATCACTTAAGTGAGGCATACGATTCAGTGAGGTCTGTACAAACATGGTGTGGATACATCTGTTACACAGAGCTGTGCCACAAATTTGCAGTAGTATGCTGTAAACAAATTTAGCACACCTAAGTGTGTTTACACTTACATGTTCTTTGTAATTACATATGCAGTATAGAACAAATAGAAAGCAACTCTCAAAAGCTGACCTTGGCATCAGGGAACTGGATCTTGTTTCTTTTTTCCACATGATGCTAAAACCTTTAGTGGTTTGCATAAAATGTCAATTGGACTCCATGCAAAAAGTTGTACTTTGTATATTTGGGATTTGAAATGTGCACAGGGATGTTAGACTATCTCCATTTATTATTTAGTGGACCTTGTATGGAGCCCTGGGGGACGCCTGTGTGAGAAGCCTTGATAACAAGGCCGTTTATGCTCCTTGTTGAATCTTTTGGTCAAGGTTGGCAATCAAATCTGCACCGTTTACACCTAGCTGACTTCTACCAAATGTGAGTCTACCAAATGTGAGTAAGGATAAAACTATGCTGTTTAGCCACTGGCTACTGCCTATCCTAAATGTTTAGAAGCTTGGATTGCTGCCAGCTTGTGCTCTGGCTCCTGAGGGACCTGACACACGAGGCATTAAAAAGGCCCAATTGGCAGACAGACATAAAATAGTTACACATGGTTCACGTCCCTCACTTTTCCCTCCAGAGTCAACACAAGCTCAATTTTCAAGGCCATTTCAAGCAACAAGTGCAGTCTGATTCTCTTGGGATTACACTTCAGCTTGACTGACACTAACTTCTTACAGTTTCATAGCTATGAATGATGGAATATGAGGGTATTCACCAGAGGAAGTGTGATATTTTGGTTAGCCTTGACTCAAATGACTGGCCAAGTTCTCCAAGAATGACAGAAATTCCATCCTTGAAATTCGGTAATGCCACCAAAATAAAATGAGTAGCATTCTTTGTCATTGCTATAACCAAAAATATGCATTATGATTGTATAGTTCTTTGACTGGCTGTTTCCAACAATGCCATCCTCAACTGCTTGAAGGGCAATGGATGTTTTGGATATACAGCATACATTTCCCTGCATATTTAATTTAAACGTTTCTGGGGTGTAAATCCGTTCAAAGTCATTTTTAGGTTATTTTAAGTCTGGTTCAGATTGACCAGTCAGATAACCACCAGTCACTGTTGCTCTATCACATACTAAAGCTTAAACCTGGAATTATTTTGACTTTTAAAATACACTGTTTTTATTGTGCGTTATAGTTTTACATTGAACATGAAGCTAATGTTTCCTACTGACCAGTCCTTCCTACTCTATCAGTGTTGTGTCCATGTTCTGGTAACTAAAAATTCTAAAGTCTAACCATTATGTGGTTACTCTACAGTGTGACCAGGCTAATTCAATTAGAATGAAGCCAGTCATGGAGGTGACTGTTACTCAGGCTGAATGTCAGGCTAAGAGTTGTACAGAATATGGTTAGATGGCCTGTCATTCTTGGTTTTTTTTTTTTGCTTTTCTACTCAGAAGGCCCTGTTGATGGCCACTCAAATCGACTCCTCATTGAGGTCAATGTACTCCAGTGTCAATTTTCCCAGCCCAGAAAATGGCCAGGAAGGTTTTGCCTGTCAAAGCTGCTTCTTGCTATGTTGTAGCAAGCTAACATCAGATCCAGATGGTTGGCTGCAGTTTGACATTTAGACCCAATTCACATGCAAAGGTGTAGGTTCTTTTCCAATTGTGGCCAGGAATGCAATGTCCCCCTCTTTCTTCCCCTTAGCACACTGATCTGTTACGCAGTTTTGCTGGTGAAAACCTTTGTGATACTGTTTGCTCCTCCTTTAAACAAATTTGAAAGGCTGAGGCCTCATGATTCTGAATAATGAACAGTTTTGCCAACGTGTGTATGCTGAGTTTATGTAAAGGCTTTCATTTGGAAAAGGCCAGGCAGGCACTACTGTCCCAGTGCAATGCAAGCATTCCTAGTGCTTCAGCAGTGTTGGAATAGTTATTCAAATAAACATTTATTATACATTACTCGTTATTCTCACTCACAACAAACATTTACTTCAAACAGTTTAATCGTTTTATATCCTTGAGAATATTCAATGGATAGCCTAGTTTAAAAAAGTTAATTTCATTAATAATTAAATAGCACTGTTAATTAGCTTAATGAAAGGTAGCTAATGATATTCAAAACTTGCTGCTAATTTTGGTCTTTAGCCACATTAGCAGCATTTGGGGAACTTTCTTTTTAATCTGAAGCAACTATGCAGCTATCTAGGCCACAGCAATGAACTATTGTGTTTATTTTCTCATGATATACAGCATAATGACATGCAAAGAATGTATTAGCAAGTGTTAGCAAATGTGTTCCCCTATCGTAGGGCCTTCTTCTAACTGCTGTGAGCGTGCTGCTTCTTTCACACATTATTAACATAAATCACTGTGTTCCACTTCTGTTCCTCAATTTGGTCCAGGACATTGCACAAGAAGCAGGATATGTGAAGAATGCTAATGCTACTGTAAATATTAGTCATGGTCCTAAGCTGTAGCCACACCAAAAGGTTTCTGAATTTGCAATCTACACCTGTTTTAAAAGGGAGGAAAAACAGCACACTAGGAAGGTTTTTAAGATGATTTACAGTCAGCATTTGGTGAGGGCGTAGCACTGATTAGCCTTCATGTACGATGTAAGGCCTAGTAAATAGCTACCATAGGTTCATTAGGTCATAAAGCTAAAAGGTCATGGTGTAGGAGTGTTTGTCTCAAGCATTTGTGTTTTTCACAGCTCAAAATAAGAGTGTCATGGTGGCAACTATGTTCTATTCCCAGCTGGGGTATCCAAGGGTGCTTTCTGTGTACAGTTAGCATGTTCCCCATATGTCTTCATAGTCCTCCCACAGTGCATGTCTAGTAAAATGGAGATGCTAACTTCACCCTAGGTGTGTGTATGTGCATGAGTGAGTTTGTCTCTGTGTCTGCTGTCCAGGGTGGTTTTCTGTCTTTCACTGCACTGCAGTATTCTTCAGCCCATCCGTGACACTGGGTGAGACTAAGCAGCTCATATAATAAAAGAATGAACAACACAAAATCGGTCAAAATCAACTACTATTAGTATTTACTTCAGTGGCAGAGAAGAGACCTAATAGTACTTCTGATAGTATCATATTGATCATATCAAAGTGTACAATTTTCTGTAGCGTTCGTACCAAAACTTGCAACTGGCAGAGTGTGACTTTCTACACTTTTCACCTTCAAATGAACATGTGACTCTTTCATGCTGATTTGTGGATCACTCTCAGACTTGACAGCTCTGAAGTGTGCTATTTTCTATCCACTGAGGAGCGCAGGCACTTGATGGGCCTCTTCTATCGCCTGTGGCTGTTACACACTGGGGCTATTTAGGCCGGTGGCAGCTGGTGACAGACATCTGAGAGAAAAGGGATTCAAAGGCAAATTAAAGAAGAAAGGATGATGATGATGATGATGATTCATTTTATTTTAAATATAATGATATACACTCGAGTGACAGATGAAAGTAAAGTCTGAGTAAAAGAGTGGAGAAGCATGACGAATGCAGATACTACAACTTGATGTGCCGCAGGGACATCTGTATTTAGATCAATGTAAGATGCATCAGTTAACATCAGTGGCTGTGGAATGTGGAAGAAATAATATGTTGATATGTGAATGCATGTGTGGAGTAAACCAGAATAGTACAGGGGGGAATGCTTATCCATTACAGTGGTCTGGTGGCTCTGTTATGCTGGAGTGGTCTTCTCCAGGACAACAGTGCCCCATTCCATAGGTAGTGAGTGGTCACGGAATGATTCTGTGAGGATGAAAGAGATGTAAATGAAATGCTATGACTTTGCAGTCACAGATGAACATAAAAGGGACGTTTTGGACAGTGCTTAGCATACTGAGAGACAATTTTTTTAATAATTGTGTTCCAGTCCTCTTGGAGCAGATGAAGGATCCATCCCAAAACTCATTAAACTGTGGTTTTCCACTATATACAGTGCTGGACTGGCCATTGGGAATACCGGGCCAATGGTAAATTTGGGCCGGTCAGGTAATCCCTCCCGAAAGAATGACAGCGAAAGGCACCCCGGTGGGCACCTATTCCCGTTAGGGCCCCCATCCCCCACCCCCCCAGTGAACTAAACCGCACCAAGGGATCATTTGATTTTGCTTTGATGTTTGCAAAAATAAATAATTTAAGAAACCATTAACATGATAGTAACTGCATAAACTGCATAGTAACAGGTAGAATATCGGATGGAAGCCTACTATGTACACAAGTTGCTGCAGAAGTATTGGTAATACCCATACTGTGTACTGTGATGAAAACGTCACAGTAATATATGCTCATATCGCCCACCTCTAGGTGCACATATACAGTAGAGTAATCCAGAGTGTGTAACTAGGGAAGAGAGTGATATAGACCAGATAAAATAGAGAGGACTGAGCGTGAAGTCCAATTTAGTTCTCAGAGCTTTGATTTGGAATGTGGAACTGAACTGGAGCGACTGCAGTTTGGCATGTTGGAATGAAGAATTGGAGTTATGTGGAGTGTGTAGAGTGTATCCTGCCCTGGAGGAGTTCAGTGTGTCTGTGGTGGATTACTTTGTGGTGAAATGTTTGTACATGTTGTAGGAATAAATTTTCTTGTTCTTTTGATCTTTTTTCTTTTGAAAAAAAGACTTTCATGATGAAAATTGTATTTTTGTGATATTTCTAGGGTTTACATACTGTTGCAGTTTCCACGAGGCTTGAAATGCCTGTTTTGTGGTGATTAGATCTTGTTTTTCATGCTGATTTCAAATACGTGTTTAGTTTTTCCTGCACGTACAGTTTTTGTTTTGAAGCTAGATATATAATTAGCTAGTATAATTAGCATATAATAGCATTAGTATAATTAGCATATAATAATCATATGTTCAGCGTCAGTCAGCTACCACTGTTTCTTCAAAACCGCTTCTCATTATATTTATGCCACAGTGTGGCCTGTCTGACTTTGCACTGAAAATATTGAAACAGTTACTTGATTGGTGCCTGTGGTTTAATAAAAACTGCATGCAAGTCTATTGCAAATCTAATATTACTCATAATTCAAAACGTTGATGTGACTGAAAGAATCTGCAAGCAGATCTGAAATCAACGTGGAAAACTGGTTTAGAAAAGTGTGTTGTGGTTTCTGATGATTACAATTTTTTTTTGTTGTTGTTGACCTGTGTTATTAAAACTCTTTGTGCCCACACTTGGATGCTGATGGGTGCTCTGAGGCTGGCAGTAAGTTTGACTGAATTGCCAGGTCATAGAAACATTTTTTAAAGCAATAGGAACACGTATTAATGAATAGGTTTCAGTAATAAAATATAAATATGTTCACATCACTGTTTAAACATAGCATATTGTTGCTAACAAATCCTGATGGTGATGAACAAAGTAACAATTCAAATGCTACACCGTTTGTGACTAAGTGGCTCACGTAAGCTGCATTTAAATGAGAGGCAACAATAGTAGCTTCTGTTACATACGATGTGTGAGTATGGTATGTTAATACAGTGTTCTTCCCTGTACTGGAAACACTTTGAACTGCATTGATGTACATACTTAAAATTATGGTTAACAAAATAATTAATCAATTTTCTGTAACCGCTTAATCCTTACTAGGGTCACAGGTACCCAGAGGCTATCCCAGGGTGCAAGACTTACTTTTAGCAAATGAAGTGCGACAGCAGTGCGGCATAATCCACAAAACCAGAGAACTTTTGTATTGATATTTTTTCACTGTTGTCACACGTCATTTGCCTAACGACAGATCACCACTAATTTGCACGGCTTTGAACATTCACATTGTGCCACCAGTAATCACTGTTGCTTGCTGTCCTGCCTACATGTCTGAAGGCAAAGGCATGTCATGTCATGTCTTTTTGTTTCTCTTTATATACTTAAACACATTTTTTTCATTCACTTTTATTGTCCAGATTACTCAGGACCAGTTCCTTCCCACTAGTTAGGTCTTCGCTTTGAATATCTCCATCATAGCAGTTTCTCAGAAAACCCTATATAGTCTTTCACCTGTCATTGTGGTCAAAGGCCATAAATATTTCTCCTTGCAAAGAATAAGGCTGTTAAAGTCAAGGCCCTGCTTCCCCCTTGCAAGAAAGAGCTTTAAAATCTCATAAGAAAGTGTAACAATTATTCCTTTTCAAACTTCTTTTAGGAGCAAAAAAGAGTGTTTGTGGTTTTTGGTTTCCCATCCCTATCTGTAAATAGTGGTCATAGCGACAGTTATATTGAACCTGTAACATTTCTCACAGTGAATAGGGAAGAGGTCAGAGGTCAGGGCTGTCATCTGTGGCGTCTTCACACAAAAAGGAAATTTGTCTTTTCCGCTACACATCCTTTGTTGTAATTCTTGTAAAACGGTTTTGACGCTGTGGAGAAGCTCTTGGTCCAGGATGAAGAATGGTTTGCAATTAACTGAACACAGACCAAAACATACTGTTCATAAAACTGTTTTTCAAATCAGCTTTATCATTTCTATCATGCTTTAGTAATAGAAGGCAATAGGTGGGTTAGAGTTCATAATCTTGCAAGGGTGGCCTATCATGGCCAATGTCTAAGTTACTTATCTAAAGCATTTGTGTGTAAGGTAACCCCTGAGCTTTACGCGGATCAGCATTCTTGGATTCTTTTATCTTTTGAGAACCGAAATGTATTACGCCACCAGCCCAGCGGTGGCAATAATACACTGAAAAGTCAACTGCCATAAAAAGAAGAAGCATGCTGTAGCATGCTCTGTGTCTTGTCCTCATATTTTAGTGTTTAACCCCCCCCCCCCCCCCCCCAAAAAAAAAAGTATATTCAGCAGTTATCTTACTTTATTTAGTATTAGTAAGCTGTGCCCAGTCTAAACATGTGGGTAGAGATTTATTTCAACGTTTCTTTTGTGTACGAGTCTTTGCATGCTGCTAATGCTAACTGCCAATTAAAAAGTTTTTTTAAGTAATAAAGTTTTCTGATTATGATTATTTATTTACCTTTACATTTTATTTAAGGGTTATGCATTAAACTGTGTTTAAAATTAAATTAAAGTGTTCTAGGAGCAGATTTGGGGGCATATTTAGGATTTTTTACCAAAACACAACAACGCAGTTTTTCACTATACACGGGTGCTCTTGGAGCATAACGCCCGTGAAAAGCGAGGGATTACTGTATAGCTAAGTGCATTTGAGTTTTTTCTGCATTCATTTTTTTCTGCAGAGTTTCATGTTTGACTTTATTTAGACTTTATATTTTTTAATTGTTCTTGTGTCTGTGTGTTTGTGCAGGCATAGACATTTTCCTCCTGGATCAAGGCAGTTTTCTGATACCTTCTGTTTGTAATTTGCGTGTTCTTCCCATGTCTTCATGAGCTTTTGCTACATAGGTACTTCAGTTTCCTCCCACAGTCCAAAGACATGCATGACAGGTGAACTGGAAAGCTAAATTGCCCCTTGGTATGAGTTTCTCTGTGTGTTTGCCCTGTGATGGACTGTTGAGCTCTCCAGGGTGCTTTTTGCCCTATGACCACTAGCATGAGCTCTAGCACCCTCTGGGACCCTGGTTAAAGATAAGTAACATAACGGATTGATGACTTCTGTGAATTGTGTTGTGGCCATCATGTGTTGCTTTGCTATTTTTGTCCTCATTTCATTGCTTAAAACACTTCTATTTTGAATTTGAAACTTAAAAAAGTGAAAAGGTTGTCCCATCCACTCAAGTTTTAAAGAAGGTTGGCTATTTACCTGCTTCATTGTTGTTGTGGTGTGTGCTATGTTAAAATGCAGATCAAACACCTTTATGTCTGCCATGGTTGCGTGCTGTAGCTTAGGGTGTTAAATGTTTAACATGTTATTTTTGCTGTTTTTGTACCACTCCTCTCTTTAATTTGATCTTTTATCGTCTTCATAAGGAAGAAGTTGTGCCTGTCAGAGGTTGGGAAGTGTATTTAATTGTTGGTTGGGTTTATTTTAAGCATTGACATGTAGTTAGTGGCAGGCCCAAAATTGATTTCTGTCTATGCTGCTGGTTCTGGGTGGCCCACAGGTTAATCCTCATTCACACTTGCCTTATTTTAATGTCTTGATCAGTGTACTTTGCATTCCTTTTTTACATCTAATCATGTGCACTGTGCTGCATCTCAAAAGCTGATTGCAAATAACGGCAATTAACTATGTTTGTGTCCCCTGCCCTTTTTGACTGCTGCTCAACTCCAGTTAAGAACACTAAAGACACATTTTTCACAAATGAAACTTAATTACATTAAAATATGCGAATACAAACTGCTGGATCTAACTGCTTTCAGTCTTATTTTTAAATGAAATTACCTCTACCTATAGCCTGGGTATATAAACCAAAAAATTGCTCCTTCAAACGTCATTATCAGAATGCAGTCCATTTTTAGAATGTCATTTAACAGCCATTCTCACCATCCATTACTAAAACAGAAATTCTCGAGCTTGACATGAAGGCCAGGCCCAACAATTGTGGATCTTAGTGACTCGTGTGGGGTGTTCTTAGAATGCAGTGGTCAATACTTAACAAAAGTGGTTCAATGAAGCACAACCAGTGAACCAATGACAGGACCACCTGCGCTCATAATTAATTGATAAGTGCAGGAAGCGAGGGCTAGCCCATTTGATTCGATCTCAGTGAAGAGCTACTGTAGCACAAATTGCTGAAAAAGGCCATACTGACTTCACCCAGTGCTGCTGAATCTTAAATCTTTCGCGAAATAATCCATTCCACTTAATCAATAGGTGAATACACACATTACTGTGCCTCCAACTCACCGCATGCAAGTGACTATGCACGCACACAGCAACCTGTCCACTCAACTACCCAAACTCTGCCCCCCCACCAAACCTCGCCCCCCCCACATGTAGACCGATGCATCTCCTTCACATTAAAAATGCTTCCAATGCCCCTGGTGTGGGCATCACTTAGCTGGGGAGGAGATAGTTACAGGATACACTATGGGGTTGAAGGCCCCAGCAAGCCAGCAGAGGCAGTGTGATGCTCTGGACAGTGTTCTGCTGGGAAACCTTGGGTTTTGGCTTTCTGTGGATGTTACTTTGACATGCAACATGTACCTAAACATTGTTACAGACCAAGTACACCTCTTCATGGTGACATACATACTTTCTATCACACTGAATGAAAATGTTTAGGAATGGTTTAAAGACTTCAAGGTGTTGACTTAATTTCAATCTGATCCAGCATCTGCGGGAAGAATACTCTCAACAATAAATTGCTCTCTGGACTTTAAAACAGCTGCTGCTTATGACTTGGTGCGAGATACCTTCAACGATTATGTAGAGCTTGTTTGGGCGTGCAGTAAGGACCTACACGGAATTATGTTCTGGCTGAATGGTCTTATGCCATATTTATGGTATACTGGTGTGTAAACTAGATTAGAAGGAATTTTAGCCAGATTAATGCCCTTTTTTTTCCTCAAACACTTGTGTATTTCTTAGTAGAGTGTTTGAGGAGTTTGTGTGTAGCTTGTTTGGTTGAAGTGACTAGGTTTAATCACCTTGCCCACCCACATTGCATGAGCAAACACACTATCACTCTCTCTCACACACACACACACACACACACACACACACACACACACACACACACACACACACACACACACACA
>JBBJLR010000042.1:22678365-22693405 GCA_037577145.1 Brachypetersius gabonensis | reverse complement strand
TATATATATATATAGAAATCAAAACGTAATCTGATCCGTTAAAAATCATGGAAAATAATTGCAGCATGCATAACATGATTTGCGACATGCATAACATCAGAAGATTCATCACGTGATAACAGTTTCTGTTGTGTATGAGACTTGCCAACATGTCAGCGGTTACTTCAGAAACTCAAAGAAGAAAAAAACAAGACTGCCAAATGTATTGGGACACCTCACCAGGGTGTGTATGTGTGTGTGTGTGTGAAAATCCTAATTGTGTGTTTTTATTACCTGTTGTTTTTCAGGTACAGCACTAGTGTGCCGCGCCAGCGGGTGGTGCGGCTTACTAAGATGGTTTTGATGCTGGTGGCAGTGTTTTTGGTCAGTGTGGCGCCGTACAACATCTTGCAGCTGGTGAACCTGCAGGTGCTGCGGCCCTCGCTGGCCTACCACACTTGCTACTACCTGAGTGTGTGTCTGAGTTACGCCTCCAGCAGCATCAATCCCTTCATCTACATTTCCCTCAGCGGACACTTCCGCCATCGACTAATCTGCCGCGACGCTCCCAGTGTCCCTAGTGTCCCAAGTGGTGGTGAGCAGAAGCCTGAGCCACGGGTCAGTTTCTGAAGCGTGTGCACATCTGTAAAGTATGAAAAAGTATCAAGTGGCCATTTTTGTCACACCACAGCTCAAAACACAATGTAAACAATGTGAAATTCTATCTCTGTATCTTTCTCTCCATGTAAAATGTTTCTTTTGTGTACAAGTCTTTGTTTTTGCTTGTCGCATGCTGCTATTGCTAACTGCTAATGCTAACTAGCATCAAAACCCTCATGTACAGCAGAGGGCAGCCAGCAAGTGTGTGGGGACAGTACCTTGCTCATGATTACCTCAGTGGTTCCACTAGCAGTCCTAGGTTTAAACCCACCACCTTCCAATCACAGCAGCAATTCTTTAACCACCAGACCACCAGCTGCTCCAGCTGGAGAGTGATTGGTCAACTTAATTAATAGTTTATGTTCATTTTGAAAGAGAAAACACAATGACATTCCTTTTCCTTAAAAAATCTAAAACTACATCTATCTCTCTTCACGTGCTACACATGGGCTTTCTGACAAATTGCCGTACACTACTGGATACACAGGCGCGATGTGAATTCCAATGTGCAGTGCTGTGTCGTGCTTGATAATGTATGTCCAAATGTTTGTAGTCACCTGTTTAATGTTTCTTCTGGAATTAATGGTATTATTATGGGGGATTTCTTCTGAGAACCGAACTGATAAAGGTACACGGAAATCCCGACAATAACATGGAAACTGCAAATATCCTCTGCCAATTTTTGCCTTTTTGGGGCTATATATATATAGTTTTTAGAGCTAAATTATCAAGAAAAATATAATTTACTCATTTTGAAACAAATGTGAACGTAAATTCAGCTACAGTTTCATATAAAATATTAGTGAATAAATAAGTGTGGCATATTTAGGCCTTTTTTTTTTTTTTTACCAAAACAACAACATGTTTTTTCCACTATATGCAGGTTCTCTTGGAACATAACCCCCATAAAAAAGCAGGAGGTTACTGTATGTGATTTCATTCAGCCACAAGAGCATCATTGAGGTCAGGCACTTCAGAAACTCCATCCATGATGTCCTGTTTAACCAAAATGTACAAATGATATACATTAATGAGGCTGTGAATTTATGTAAAACATAATATACCAGTCAGATTTCAAATACAATCAAATGAATTTCCCGCTCTACTCCAAAGGCGCAACATGTTTGTTTGCAGTTAAGCATTGCGCACTGCAGACCACTTACAGTCAGGGATCCCTTTTTATGTTTTTGTATATATTTCTTACAAAACAATTGGCGAATGGGCACTTTTCTTAGCCAGTCCTCATATAGCGTTTGTTAAGTCTACACATGAAAGACTCCAGCACATTTTAAATAACATTATTTGCTCTTTAAAGTGACCGTCCCGTCATACTGAACACCCGACAGCACACAGTGTGAATAGCACGGAATTCTTCTGCTGCATTCACCATTAATGGATCAAACTGGCATTTTTTAATTAAAAAGAAAGAAAGGTTGCCTGGTTAAAAACATGAAATAAAGTGCTTTGCTTAAAGTTAGAGGCCTGGGTATTAGCACAACAAATCAAGTGTACATCATGACATTATGCCTCTCTTCAGATACGAATTGTCCTGGGCTTGTTTGACTACACTATGGGCAAAGGCAGAGGGACTGTAAAATAGAAACTAGCCTGTACATTTATGCCAAATAATCTCTTGATCTTTAATCTCTGGGAAGGTGTAGCTCCATACAGCGGTGCCAGAGTTAAGCCTGGAGTTAACCCCTGAAGAGCTCCAGTGTAAAGACGGAAACAGGGTGTTAGGTTTTATGGTGGATGGTGGTTGTTTGGCGCTCCCTGCTGTTTTCCAGCTGTAGTTATTATAACAGAGTTCATCCAGCTGTCCACTTGAGTGGTCACTTAAGTAAAGTAAAGTGGCCCCTAATACTCATGCATGAACACACCACAGCACACAATGTGAGAGTGTGAAATTCTTTCTCTGCATTTAACCTCACCAAGTGAAGCAGGGGGCTGGCACCAACAAGGGGCGCAGGGGAGCAGTGTGTGGGGACGATAACTTGCTCAAGGGTACCTCAGTGGGGATTAGAACCCACAGCCTTCTGATTGCAGAGGTAAACCCCTAACCACTAACACGTTTGGACACACGTGTGTATTTGAAGAATCTTTTTAAATGTTATGATTTTCCACCAACAGACAACAAAATGTTTTTTTCTAAAGACAGTCTTTTATTGTAGAGCATCATAAGCACAATTAAAGCATACACACACACACACAAAATGTTCCACACAATGCACAATGATGCTGTGAGTATTTGATTGCATTCAGCCACAAGAGCATGAGTGATCACTGGTGCTCTATGTATATACTTCCTGTTCATCCTGTTCAATGCTCCACAGGGGAAATTCTGGTCTGCAGCTGCCACAGATGCTTCAAACGGCAGCAGCCAATCAGCAGCAAGGATTGGCTACTTTCAAACCACTGGTCACTGGTCTTTCACCATCCCAAGGCATGCTTTTTGACAGATTCTGAAACACTAAAATTTCATTTCATCCAACCACAATCTTCCCGGAGCATATCCTAGTTCAACCTTCTCCTGCAGTGTCTTTCTCTTTGTCTTGAGCTTAGGTGAATTGCCAGAAGGCTCAGGGCATTTGGGAGGCATTTTACCTTTTTCAGAAGAACGAAATGAAAACAGGAGAACAGGAGGGCAGCAGCCAATAACTGGAAACATTCATATTTGAATTCATATTTGGATTACTATTTATGTTACAAAATTAATAAATTATGTTTTTCTTAATAATTTAGAACTAAAATGCATAAAAAATATATATTGCTAAGAAAAAAGCAAAAACAGGATCTATGTATTATGGTTAGCAATATAACTCATGCACATAACTATATAGGTTTTATTCTTATTTTTTATTTTTTTAAAATAATTAATATACCTGTATAGACATCAATGTAACTGTTTCTATTTATCTTAGAAATGTTTATTTATTTACATACATTTATCTTACAAATCTCTAAGATTTAAACCTTTCGAATACAGGTTAAACCTAAAAGAATAAACTTGTCTTTTAAATTCAAGGTTCAGACATTGGGTGAAACTGTAGTAACAGTATAACTGCTTTCCTGACTTGACCTGGGGTCAGCATGGATTAATGGCCTGGATTAAATGGTTGATGTTTAGGGTGTCTTCTTATTTACTTATATGTACAAAGTCACTGTATTTGAGGAAAATAATTTGACAGCATGTTTCTATAATGTGTACATGTTGCTCTTTTACATCTTTTGTTGTTTTCGGTCTGTTAAAAGGCTCAGGTTTGAACACTGCCGAATTTTGTCTTGTTAAAACTGTTACTGTTGCTTTTTTTATTTGAAGTCAACCTGAAATCAAAAGTTTAATATTTTCCCACTGGTAGTTCATGTCTGTGGTCATATTAACTCTGATACACCACACCATATCATTTAAAAAAACAAAAATATGATTTCCCATAATCTCTATCCACCTCTAAAACACAATGATTTTTAACCAGTGATACCATGAAATACATCAGTACTGAAGGAAATACATAAAAATCTCAGATTCACTAAAGCACAGGTACTTGCAAATATGCATTATGGGACAAAAGTATTGGGACACACCTGTTTTTCAGGGTTTGGGCTAGGCGTCTTTCTTCCAGTGAAGATCAATCTTAATGCTCCACCATACCAAGAAATTCTGGACCACTCCATGCTTCCAACTTTGTGGACAAAAAAAGAAGTGGAGAAAAACCTTTTCTATTCCAGCATGGTTGTGTCCCAGTGCACAAAGCGAGCTCTAAAAAAACATGACTGGATTGCAGAGCCCTGACCTCAACACCATCCAACACATCTGGAATGAACTGGAACGGAAAATGAGAGCCAGGCCTTCTCCGTCATCAGTGCCAGACCTCATTAATGCTCTACAGAATGAAAGGGCACAAATTCTCATAGAATCTTGTGGATTGCTGCGAAGGGGGACCAACTCCAATTTGAATGCTATGTCATTACTTTTATCCATATAGTTTACACCAGTCTTCTCTGGTAAGTAAGTTTCTGAATTGATGATAAACACCTGGGTAAGCAAATATTCCGATAAGTATCCAGCATTTTTTTCCTAATTTTTACGCCTGCTTGGCAGGGTGTCAGCCTTCCCCATCTGGGCTTAGGACCGGCAATGGTGGAAGTAAAGATAAGTATCCATTGGCACACATTGCAACATACTGTCACCCTCATCCAGACGCCACTAAAGAAGAAGAAGAAGCAGCAAATATTGATTCTTTTTTAGCTGAAAACTTTAAACGGCTGAAAAGTGTTGATGCGCACAACAGTTTTCAGGTTTTAGGACCCTTACTCTCGTTTGTAGGTCTGTCATTATTATTTATGCAAATATTGATGTCTGATATGTGACAATGACAAAATAAATGTTATTTTGTTTATAAAAAAAGAGCAAAACAAAGTGTCCCTAAGCTTTTGATGGTCAGTGTGTTCTGCTGTATCAGTGTGTGTTTGACCTGCACTCAGACTTTAAATCTGCTTTGTAAACTGAATATTGATGCTTATGTCAAAGTTGCTCAATTGTGAGTGGAGGCTGCTACCGGCAGCCTGACTCTCTTCAGATAATAAAGATTCCTGAATGGTTCTCAACTTTGATTTTCCTTTTAATTGGTGTATGTGTGGGGGGGCCAGGTCTCCTCCAAGTGTTGTTTACCCAAATTATTGTTAAAGCATTGAGTGGATCTAAAGTGGTTGTTCTATGGCTGAACCAGATTAGGCACCCTCATGCCTTGACCCATGTACACTATATGAACAAAAGTATTGGATCCATAACGGCATGATGGGATGAGTTCAGTGTGTAAGAACTTGACAGCCCCCACAGAGCCCTGACGTTTGGAATGAACTGGGATAGAGATTGAGAAGCAGGCCCTCTTGTGATCAGTGCTTGATCTCATTCATGTTCCCGCAGAAAATGCAAAATCTTATGAGAAACCTTACAAGTAGAGTGTAAGCTGTTGTATCTGCAAAGCGGGATCAACTGCATATTAAAGTCTATGTATTTGGGTGCAATATTGTAAAAGTCCCTGTTGGTGTAATGCTCGGACGTCCCAATACTTTTGTCCATATAGTGAATGTTAAGGCCTTGAGGGGTTTTATGGCTCTCTGGTGTTTAATATACTTGGTTATAGTCCTGAAGGCTGTGGGACCACCATCCTGATGGTCAGATGGATGACAATTGATAGACCAGTCCTGCAAGCCGGATCAATAACCAGACCAGACACAGAAAGACAAAGACAGCGTCTGTCCTGCTGCCTGCAGGGTATGGCTGGGTCTCTCTCTCTCTCTTTCTCTCTCTCGCTCTCTCTCTGAGTGGTTGCCTGAAGCAAAACAGTACCAACTCGTCAATATTAGAGCTGTAGTAATATAAGCATGTTTTACTGTCGTGCTTTCGATATCACAGCTCATATCAACTGCTTGACTATTGACAATGACATTCAGAAGTAAACAAAAAAACAGAACACAGCTAATTCACAGTTCCATTCTTTCTTTTAATCCTTGCTGACTGTAAACAGCTGCTCTGCATTAAAGGGGACAGGAGACAGCCACCGGAGACCTGACCTTGCTTGACCTTGTTTATGACTCAAATCCTGTGACCACTGTGCCCTTTTTAGTTCTGCTTCACAGGTCCATCACCCCTCCTGACACAAGGGAGGTCAGGACACACTCCCTTTCTGTACTGAAGTGATAGTTTCGCCAAAAAACAAGTTTTCTTTCCCAAATTTAGAGACTAATTTGACAATAATGGCGAACATACAGGACTTTTCCCCCATCCTTATAGACAATGTGGTATACAGTGTCAGAAAGAAGTCTGTTTGTGTTTTCCTAACAACTATGATGCTAGTAGTCAAGGCTAACTAATGAAACATATGCATCCATTACATTTTAGCCACAACCTTTTAAGATGCAACACAGTTGCAACACAAAATACATTTTTGCCAGTCGCCTATTTGAGGGTTAATGGTAACTACAAATGGACAATTTCAACCACTGGGATATATCAAGTACTGGGACGCCTGACCATTACACCAACAGTATGAGAGCCCTACACTCTTTTTAGAAGGCTTTCCACAAGATTTTGGAGTTTCTGTCCAAACAGGTTCACCAAACTATTACTTCAATGATGGACTGTTGGTACTTGGTAATCGATGTCACCAGCAGATGTCGCTCAACGCTCAAACTTTCCTTAGAGACCAGTACAGGCTCCTGCGTGATACCTGCTTATCCAATTAAGCACAGCAGGCACGACAGACAGGGCATATTAATTAAACTGCCCCCTATGTGAGAAATGGAAAAGTGATTCAGTGAAACCTAAAACTTAAATTGCCAACACAGTGAGGTTTGCTTATAATGAATGCTGCTCCATCAAATAGAATGAGCTCCAAAGTCTTTTGTACTCATTTAAAATGTTTTAGTATTTAGTAAATCCATATTTTAGTATAATATTGAGTGTCCAGTGTACTGCACATTGGTAATGAAATACAAGATTTTGATGATTACATTTTTAGGACATTTGGTATCTGGATGTCCTAAAAAAATGAGATCTGATCCTCACGTTGGGCAATGATAGTTTGGGCAGCTGGTGGCCTGGTGGTTAGGGAGAGACAGACAAAGAATTTCATATTGTTCTCAGTGTGTGCTGTGCTGTGGAGTGTTCATGCATGGCTATAAGGGGCAACTTTACTTTACTAAAAGCACATCAATCAGGGTTATAATTGACAAAGTACGTGAACCTTTAGGGCAGTAATTCTGAGTCCAGCATGTTGTGTTCTCCACCTTAGTTATTCATTAGGTTAGTTACTTTAGGAGTGAGCAGGAGCTCTAAAATGTGCAGGACAACCGTACTTCAGGGCCAGGGCCTGACATATGAAGTAAACTCATTTTAAGAGGATTGCTAACACTTCATTTTGATAAAATAAAATTAACAAATCCTTGATTTGATCAAATATGTGCGTAGGGACCGTATTTTAGTTTAATACATCAGCATTATCTGTATTTATTTCTTACCTCTAGGCTAACTAAATAGCACAATAGCCAGGTAGCTACCAGTTCTTGGTTTAAAAAGGGCTAAACAAGAGCACTGAAAGTGTTTCAATGAAGTTCATGGTTCAAGGTTACTCAATTGTCATCAGCACTGTCATCATTGTCATAATTTCTCCACGGACCATGGTGCAACATATAACACTCAGCAGTGTACAGGTTACCACAGAAACAACTCCCACACCACATTTATGGCCCTTTAGCAGAAGCTTAAAGTGATTTCCCTTCCCTAACCACAGGGGACAGTGTCTCTCCGGAGCAAGTGGAGTTACGGGTATTGCTCAGGAACCCAGTGGTGGTATGCTGAAGGTAGCATTTGAACCCATGACCTCTTGGTCCAGAGGCAAGTATCCGACCCACTAGGCCACACCAGAACAATGTAATGTAGTAGTATAATGTGGACACTACGTGAACCTCCCAGAGGGACTAAAACTGCATCATACAAATGATTATTGCACAGGTGGCAGTTAGAGACATTGAGCAAAGTACAAGGGATAAGAAAAAATACAATAAATAAAATTATAATGAGAATAGTATAAAAATTGGAGACGATACAATAAATAGACAATAAGGCAGTGTAATAGTGAAAGAATTCATAATATTGCACCATACATATTGCACATATTCAGCAAAGACGGATGGATGTAAATCTTCCAGAATGAATAATAATATAATAATATTGCACCATAGCTTGTCAAATTGAGTAACATGACATAAGTGTGCCTATGGTGGCTGTGAATAGAGGTAAAGTGCAGGTGCTATTGGAAGTCCAGAGTTTAATGTGAGAAGAATTTAAGATGGAGTAGTTCACTAAAATGTGCTTAGTTAGGTAGGGACTACACATTTGAGCCCGGTCTCACTGGGAAAGTCCCTAACCATAACCGAAACCCTAACCCTAACAGTCACCATTTAGCGCAGATACTGTTGGTGTTATGCACTGTCCTAGCATGAAAAAGAAAAGTGTTGTCCTAGCACCCAAAAAAAGCGTGATCGTAGCACGTGTTTTGATAAAATTGTATATCGTGATGATTGCACGAAAACTCGTAAGATCAGGTTGGACATTTATATACATTCTGATGGCTTGTGGTATGAAATAGTTGTACAGGAACCAGAGTGAAAGCTATGATAAAATTTTCCATTTGCTTGCTATGATGGAATGGAAGATGTTTTTCCATTCAGGGGTGTTCCTTGCAAATGCAGGTTACATGTTCTTCAAGGCTGAGTTATTAGATTTCTAGCTATGGAGGATGTACAATACTGAATTCACTCTTTTTGGAACTGCTTCTAGTTTTGCTAGCACTGCATGCTGTCCTGTCCTAGAGTATGGTATTGTTGTTTTGTTTGCTGTTGTGTTTACAGGTCCTTGCACATTTTTTTTGTTTGTTTTTTTGCATCTTGTTTTTATGTTGCACCATGTTCCTGGGGGAGCATTTTGTTTCACTGTGTGCTGTGTAGATGGTTGAAATGACAAACATCTCCTTGATTACTTGTGATTATCAAGGTGTAAAGCATTGCTGTCCAAAAGAAATCCTGCAACGGGTAATTCCAAAAGATTCATCTTCTTTGTATTTCTGACAGCTTTTATTGGCAAGTGTGCATTGTGTATGTAAAAATACATACACACAATTTCTTTTGGTACCTCTTTATCTTCTTCAGGGACACTTATTTTGCTCTCAGAGGTGGTGATGAAAAACAAACAAAAACATAAATGAAAAAATCCCCAGAAAGCCTGAATTGCAAATGCATACATGAGGCTGGTGGTGTATCTGCAGCTGCAGAGGTAGAACACAGACAACATATTGTCCAAAGTGTCACAGCTTCAGTCCACTTGTTTCTCCTAAACAAGGGTCAAATTCCTCTGGAGCTGAATCGGCAGAGGAAACTGTATATGATTGGATTGGAGCTTTAAGTAAATGTCATACTACAGTAAGTATAGTATAGTAATGGTTTCAGTACTTGGCTTGGATGAGATGAAATGCTCTGGTATTATTTACAGAGGAGCAGTCCCATGTTATGATGCTTCTAACTTCATATTTCATTGTAGATAGGGTTTACTGGGGATCCTATGCATTAATCTTTGTTCTCCATGCACAAGGGATATAGATAGATAGATAGATAGATAGATAGATAGATAGATAGATAGATAGACAGACAGACAGACAGACAGACAGACAGATAGAAGTAGAAGACAAGAGCGAAGATAGGGGTGTGTGAGAGAGATAAGAAAGAAAAAAAAGGAGAAGGAGAAACAGAGAGAAGGAGAAACAGAGAAAGAAGCAGAGAGAGAGGGCTTTCCTGATAAGTTGTTGTTGCGACAAAGAGAAAGACAGAGAGAGCGAAAACGAAAGCTCTGACAACTTCTGTGCTAATTTGATGGGGCTTCCTCGCTCCATGTGGCCTCCATTCACACACCACAGATCCAACATGACAAGCGAGAGCACGAAATAAAGTCGAGATTAATTAATTCTCTCTCTCTTTCTCTGTCTCTCATTCTCTTTCCCCTCATACGTTCTGCCATGGGGCCTGTTAGCCTGGTTGCTGATGATATTCTCCGTTTGGATGTGTGAACTCACAACCAGCGGAACATTTTCTCCCACCATCACTGATCTGCTCTCAGAGACACTCTGGTTAGGAGGGTACCATTTACAACCAGGCTGCAGCGCCAAACGCAGATATATCTTAGTCTAGCTGGTAGTGTCTAGCAACAGTAACACTCTCAAAAATGAACCAGGGGAGCTCTTTAACTTATAAACCAACCATGCCAACATTTAAAGGACCGTGCCATAAAATGTTCCTTAATTTTTTAAATAAATGGTTTGATATATTAAGTGAACATCTTTACATATACTGTTTGGCCAATGGGTCAATGGAGAGTATGGAATATTGACAGAATGAGATGTTATATATATATTGTCATAAATTGAAGCTTTTTCTTAAACTTTAACGCATAAAAATTTGATGCCCCTGATTCCTGATGATGTGAAGCAAAAGGCCTTCGAAGAATGAGTCACTAATTAACAACATTTTTTAGTGATAACTGAGGACTAAACATAACTACTATTACATTCTTTTTGTCTTTTCCCTGTTTTTTTTGGCTTTTTGAAATGTTTTTTTCTTTCCCCTTGCTTTTCTTGTCTATGCAGTTGTTTATGCCTCTTTTGTGTATCCAAATGAGTTTGTAGTTGTTTTAGTCTCAACTCCACCTTAGCCCCTTCCCCTTGTTACCTCGCTCACTTTTCTCCCCTCTTGCCCAGGTGTTCTAGTTTCCATAGTCAGTATATATATACCTGTGTTTCAATCCATGTTTGTGAATTCTTCGTAAATTTCTAATGAAAATAGCTTGCTAATACACAATTTCTGTTATCACTTGCAATTTTACTTTTATTTGGTTTTGCTAAAATTGTTAAAAGTCTTCCGTGTTTAAGTCTTGCACGTAAGTTTGTTTTCTGTTTATTTAACGTTAGTATTTGCAATGTTTTTGTGTTTAGCAAACTTTCGTTATCCTCCGTTTATGTTTGTGTTTGTTTTCCTTGTATTAAGCACTTGTGGATCCTGCGTTTACTTGCTGTTTGCTTTGAGCCAAACTCTTTACAGCTACTACATGTTATGCAGTAGCTACTATAAATAATTTATAAAAGGCAATAAATTGGTAACCACTTTTAATTCAGCAGTTAAGTGGAATTATTCAAATTCTTTGATTTTGCAACTATTATTGCTAATATGAGTTATCCAGAAACTAATATAAATTATGTAGTAAAAGTTATTCAGTAACAATGATGAATTAGTCAGTAACTACTATATATATGATTTTGTAACTACTATAAATCATTCAGTAATAAATATTCAGCAATTATTATGAATCATTCAGTAACTACTATAAAACTAATGTCTTATGTAGTCATGAGGTTAAAGTCCCATAGAGGAATTTAAAAGGTTAAATTGCAGACAGACAGTGGTAATGATGGAAGCTTGATATTGTACAGTCACACTGGTTTCCTCCCGCTTTGAAACATTATGATTATGTGGATGAATTAAGAACGAGATTTGTGCAGAAATGACTGGTTCTGAACATGTTGGGGTCACATGCTGTTTTGCATGTCTGCCGCTGTTGCTCCCGCCGTGGGTAGTGTGGCAGCATTTGTCAGAAATAACACTGTGCGACATTTTGCTGGGTGAAATTTCATTAGCTGCTACAGAAGATGAAGAAGAAAATAAAAGGGGGGAGGACAGGCAATGTTATTATTTGATTGTGTGAATGCATGGTGAACACTGCACATTCCCTGCTCCCACAAACCAGGCACATGCTCTGCCGGCTTGTGCTGACTATTCACTCTCCACAGCTCCAGATGGATCAACACATGCTGAAAATATGACAGACTCGTACACGCTTTTACATCTGACCCCAATCTATCAGTCTGGCTCCACTGTACAAATACCCCCGCCACAAGACATGTCATCCAGTGGCCATTTTCTGCAGTGACTAAAAATAACCGTCTGAGCCCAAGAATCTTCTTTGCAGGATTGATTGGATGAAATGAATTTACTCTGGCTTTTCTGTTTCTATTATTGCGGCCCTACAGAGTGTTAAAACGCTTTGTCCTTGGCATACCTGGCACACCAAATTGAGGAATGCTTTCATTCAACCTACTACTGTATGCTTTGTGTTGTTCGCGTGTAAGCTTAAATGCATTGAGTAGTGTGGATGTTTATTTCTTGTAAGGAAAGAGCCATAAGCACAGCTTAGTGGCATTCTGTTCAACACAGCAATAAAAGATATTATTGGACTGATCCATTAGTGAAACTAATATGCTATATGCTTGCTGCATGTTCTTCTTACATTCGTTACCACCATCATTTATACTACTGTCTGTGCTACGAGCCACGATTGTTGATGAGAGTCTCAAGTCCCTGTGATTTGAGTCAGACTTGGGTATTGAGTCTCTGAGCATCTCCAAATGAAACCTTGAGTCTCTAGAGTGTGAATCGCAGACAAGTCTCATGTCTGAGTCAAGTCTGGAGTCTGGTGTGTATGGTGTCTTGTGTCTCTGGACTGTCAAACTTGAATTTAGAGTCTTTGGGGCACAAGTAAGAGTTGCACCTTGATTCGTTAAGTCTCTTAAGGTGTTTACTATGTCAAGTCTTGAGTCACTGAGGTCTGAGTCAGATTCAGGTTGTGAGTCACTAGGTTGTGAGTCCAAGACTCACATGTTTGAGAATAGTCTTGAGCCTCTGGGACATGGGACAGCATTAAATCTTGAGTCTCTGAGGCACAAGACAGAGTCAAGTCATGAGTCTCTGGGTTATGAGTTCGAGTCATGTTTGAGTCTCTGGATTTCAATTTGAGATTCAAATAAAGTCATATTGAAGCTTGAAATGGCAGGCAGCAAGAGATCAGCACTATGCCTGCCCACAGCAAAACTGACAGGCAGTTTGTGTTTTCTTCTCAAGTTTGCAGACTTGAGTCCACGTCCAGCCATGAGCCAGTTAACGAACATGCGAAGTTGAGTCAGCTAAGAGTCAGTCTGATAAAGTAGGCTGTTCTTGGCATTCTGATGATTTTATCATTGCAAAACCATCACTGCATTTATCATTGTTTTGCATTGAGACGGTAATCAGCATTTATAACCATATAACTACACTACTGTTTAACCAGTGTGACAGAAGTCATCCATCCATGAGAAAAACAGAGATACAGCCAGCCAGTGATTTTGAAAAGCACAAATGTGTACAAATGTGAATGTCTGAGGTGGAATGAATGCGCAAACACAATTGCAAAATCCACTGAAAAGAAAAAGGTTTTTACAGAATGGAGAAAGTCTCTTTCGGACATAAGCTTGGTAATGTATTATCTTTTGCCTTGATAGCTCCAAGCTCCAATCCTGTGAGACTAAATTAATACCAGCTTCAGAGTTTCTTCTAGTCTTCAGTGAACAGGGAGTGCTTTTCAGCTCCTGTGTGGCTATTTCAGCATTTCATGTGGTGCAGTTCTGTTCAATTGACCCAATGTTTCATCATGTGTGTTCAACCAATCCCACACAGACACTGTTCAGGAGTATCAGTACTGTGTTCTGCTTGTATTGGGCTAAAATGGACAGGAATATTCGCACGAGATTGGCGTAGTCCACCATGTACAATACAATAGGCAATAAAATTATTGTCCAACACAAGATATTTCTTCTCATTACTCATTTTTTTGGCCAGAATTCTGCTCTCTGTCCCGCAGTTTTTGAAATGTCGACACAACTGGTCATTCAATTTCATACAATTATGTTTTAATGATAATTTTTCCTATAGAAAATAATTACAGAACTAAGCGAGCAATAGTTCATGCTCTTTTTTGTCAGCGTGATGCAAGTGTACTACAAACATATTAGCATCCTGATGTGGTACTATGACAACAGCCTAGAGACTTCCTAGCAATGACCTAGGACACTTTAACAAACACCTACTGAGAGCTAGAATATTTTGGTAATTAAGAAATTGTTTACATTATTGGACTGGTCAAATATGTAATACAATTGTATCATGTAATGGAATATAATGTAATAGTATAGTACTGTAATATAATAACAGAAGTCCCCAAAGTGTAACCAATAAAACTTTTTAGATTAATTATTTAGTATATTTAATGTTTTATTAAAATTTGTACACACCCCTCTACTTTCCTCTGATAGGATGCAGCAAGTGGCAGTATTAGCCATTGAAGATTGCAAATAAGAAACCCTTAATTGACACACAGAAGGATGGATTGATGATACAGCTTTAAATTTCCATACACTGTTTCTATTTTCTGATACGGCATTGAAACTGTCATACCCTTGTTGACGCTGAAACGACTTTGTCGATTAATCATTGCAGTGCAGTTGCTAATTGAATGCCAGCTTCAGCTTTGTGGGGGGGAAACACATGGACAGGGCCACTTGTGTTGCCCCTGAAAAGAATTGAATGTTTTTAGAGTATTTACACGCACACAGATGGGGTCACATTAAAATGCATGTGTTTGAAACAAAAAACCTTCGTCATTGTTTCTCCATTCTTCATTAATGCTGTAATTCACTGCCTCTCATGACTGACTGCCAAGTTTTGTGAACATCAAAGCTCTTATTTTCCTCCCCCCACCTCTACCTAGCCAAAAACCTAGTCCATTAAATTAACATGCATATTGAATATTGTGCCCAATAAGTTGCTTAATGAATTGTGAACGGCACTGATGGAGGCCATGCACTAATGCAGGGGCTGGAGGGTGAAGCTCACGGTGTAGTTCTACCTGCGTGTGTGTGTGTGTGCGCGCGCGCGTGTGTGTGTGTGTGTGTGTGTGTGTGTGTGTGTGTGTGTGTGTGTGTGTGTG
>JBBJLR010000042.1:22666377-22676870 GCA_037577145.1 Brachypetersius gabonensis | reverse complement strand
TGTGTGTGTGTGTGTGTGTGTGTGTGTGTGTGTGTGTGTGTGTGTGTGTGTGTGTGTGTGTGTGTGTTGTGTGTGTGAGGGAGATGCAGAGACAGAGAGGTTTGGGCAAGAGAAGAGAAGTGCACATTGTCTGCCTGGTCTGCCGGCCGCTTACAGGAAGACAGCTCATTATCCATTGTGGTCAGGCACAATAGCGGCGAGGGCCGAGTACAGGACAATACGTGTAAACAGCCACAGGCTTAATTTGAAATGGACCAGAGATCACCAGGTCGTCATTGTAATAACGCTGGTAAATAATGGGTATGAATAGGTGTGCAATTCCAGAATTAGAGAGGCCTACTGATGAATGGTGCTAAGAGCGTGGGTTCTGTTCCTGGGCTTATTTAACTACTACATGATGTTTCCAGTTGCTGCCAAGTCATTCAGCTTCTGTCTCGACATGAGAGGTTTCTAGTGCATGTGGATCAGGTTAGACACAATGCTAGCTTTTGGGATATTTTATGATAGACTAGGATGGCTGCTTGTTGAAGCTTCAATACCAACTACAATAACCCAATCATTATAGACTGTTTGCTTTAAAGGGTCTGTATGGTTCATGTAGGAAAACAAGGCCATGACTATTTTATTTATGTTCCGGGACATTTAAATGAGTTTTATATACATTATTCTGTTATAGGCAGAAAAAAGGTAGCAAAAACACAAAAGCTCTATTTGGTTTTATTTGCATGCCACTTTCTACAGCCCTTGTCAGTTTTTCAGGAGCAAGAGTGACGCAGATACAGACAAAGAGAGTTAAAACTCCATGAGAGCAAGAGGAAGAATCATTGAGAAGAGGTCTCAGGCAAATCCCTGAGGAAGAACCAGTGAGTGTCTCTAAGAACATGAGGAAGAGTCACTGAGAGAAGCCAAGAAAATGCCAAAGAGCAAAGATGAAGAACCAGTGAGAAGAACCAAGCTCCAAATAGAAAATCTCTCCAAGAGAATGAGGAAGAAACACAGTGGAGAACCAAGCCTCTAAAAGAAATCCCTTTAAGAACATGAAGAAGAACCACAAAGAGGAGCAAATGCTCTGAAATAAAATCCAGAGAAACCCTGTTCTCAAAGTAAACATCTCAAGTGAATGAGGAAGAAACAAACTGTAAATCCTAGACTGAAAAGATTGAATATGCTATTTAAAAGAACCACAGTGGTGCATCCATAAATCGCCAGATTGCTTTCATTTTTGTATGTATCACAGTATGTATTGGAATGGACCATTTCTTAACATTGAGACTGAGATTGAGATTGAGAATAAAATTAACATTAAGATTAAGAATATGATAAGATATATATTAAGATTCACCCTTGCTCTAATATCATAGACCTTTTTCCTCTGACTGTTTACTAACTGCATGGTGAAGCGGTTTTGGTTGACAAACACATCTCCATTCCAGTCCTGGTGCATGATGGGAATTAGACTCACCCTGCGCTTGCTCCCCTCTATTCATGTTCCCTTGAAATTGATTTTGCAAAATCCTTGACACTTTGTCTTTGTCTTTCCTTCTCAGAGTATGCCAGCCTGCCAAGTTCCTGTGTGGTGCCATTCCTTTGTGCAACTGTTTTTTTCAGGCAGCATGTCAGCCAAACACACAGCCAGCACAAACAGCAGGTGTTTCTTGTCAAGATACCACACGCTCTTAAAGGGTTCTTGGTGGGGTTGTCGGGTGGTGGATAAAACCAGTTAAACATCATAGAGGGGCTTTGCCTCCTCAAGATTCAACCAGTGTGCTTTGTTGTCTTAAGAACCATGAACACATAGTCATTAGCACAATAATATGCAAAGAATGGCTTTGATATGAGGTGGTAATGGTGAAGTGCCTCTGTGTCACTGGTTCAAATCCCTGCTTCATGAATTCAAGAAATCTGGTTCTGTGACCTGCTGGTCCAAAAAATCCTTACCCTTTCCCTGTGTTTGATCAAAGATCTTTTGGAAAAAAAAAAGCAGTAACCTACAAGTTAATACAGTTCTGTCTCAGTGTTTCTCTATTTAAAACTGTTTATTTTACGGAATAGAGGTTTTAAAGAAATTGTATTCGTTTTGGCATCATCTGACATTCAAAAACTGATATTGGGGGAATATTTTTGGTGTATATAGGACCAGAACAGAGTTTTACTGTGTTGAGAATGTAGGCTATGTCTGAGACTATGCCTTACTCAGAATGTTGGACACTTATTTCGGAGTATGATATTTTATAATGATGTCTAAAAGCAGTGGTGTGGACTAAAAATGTTCAATCCACTCGTACAACCCTACACTGCACTGTAGTAGGTAATGTACAAATGATATACTCTTCAGTAAGCAAACTACCAAGCCTATGATGTGCTGTATTTGATGGAATATGACTCTTGCCATAGGATTGTGAGTAAATGTTAAATTAGATCATAATTCCATTTGGCACTTGATATGGTGTCCCCAATTTTCTAATACCATGATTAGAAAGCCATTTAATTTGACTAAAGCAGTATCCTATACATTATTCCTGATTTTCCAGTTAGAGGGAAATTACGATTAGGGTGATATTATATTTCTTATAATAGTCCTGATTTTTCTTCCAGCTGAAGGTGGTTGAAAACTGGTTCGACAAAACGGTATGCTACAAAGTAATTCTGCAAAAATGTACAAATATGGGGGCAATATAGCTACTATGCCAGTTGGTCTCAACCATAAAATGAAATTATTTGTTGTTGAGACAAGTTTGAATTATTATAGCTTATAGCTGCCAATAACAATAATGGTTTGCCAAGGAACAACGATTTATGTGTTGCTCAGAAATAATCATTGATTAGAGGTATTTCCAACATAGTTGTAGTTTTATCCAGTTTTTGTAAAGGCCTCCCTCTGCTGGTTACTGGCCTAGACTGGACCATCCCTCGGCTGAAGCTTCTTTCCTGCTGCCCTTGGCGATGCCTGGCAGCTGTTCCAGAGGGGGTCATGTGATCAGGCTGCTGGTTTCTGGGTCGTCCAGCCGATGTCCGCGGGCAAGGGGCCTGGCTGGTGATGTCCAGGACACATGACCATGGGCCATGGTACACTAAAGCAGGTCTCTGGCCCAGCGGTGCCGTTTTGGATTTGTTCAAAGTCCTCATGACGGGTCTGGTACCCGGAGGAGACATTATTGGGATAGAGTGGCACTAATATACTGGGCTGGTTGATGCGGGTTGGAACTCTGGTGTCCCATTAAGAATGGCCGGGAGGATCATAAGGTTACAAGTTCAGATGCCAGGGTCTGGACTTGCTCGGGGTAATGTGATCTGAAGGTCGGTGCTGAAGTCACTATCCACTGAATGAAGACTATTAGAGTAATGGAGAGAAATTGAGAGAGTGATGGAAGTAGGTGGTTATCTTGGTGCCTGGAGCACTACGCTCAAAGCAGGTTATGAGAGACTCCGAGCTGTCTGTGATCAAGGGTAAATCGCCCTCCTCCAAGGCCTTTTTATCTAAAACCTTGCCAGAAAATACACTTTTGTACCTGCCTTTCTGTGGTTGTACTCATCTAAGGCATGTCACCCAATGTGAAAGCTCAGGTCTTCCACCTGTTCTCACATTCTTTTGATATCGCACCTATGCCTTTGCTTTGCACTATGCAATTTTCATGCACTGCTATTTCAGTTTCATAGAATCTTTTTATGTTTTTTATGCCCAATTTCTTTCTTATTTTCATCCATTCTGGCTCTTGGCAATTGTTTGGCTGATTTTTTTGTTGGCCACAGCATAGGCTACGTGAACACATGAAACACACCAGTAGACTTTGTACCAATGCTTTTTAATGATACAGGGTAGCATTCAATAATGCTTCTTTTCATGAATTGCCTAGTTAAATAAATAAATAAAGTACTACACCAACAGTGAGATACAGCTGGCAATTTAACATGCACATGCATACATATGTAACAATATGCTGGTATAGGTATAGTAGCAGTAATCAGATGCGCCTATGCTATTTATATTAGAAAATTAAAACTCTAGACTAATGTATTCTTTTTGTTTTGGAGGATTTCTGTTGCAATTTGACTATAAATGACGTGAGCCAGGTAAGTGCACTTGCTTTGTTTGTTTGGGGCAAATGAGAAAAAAAAACTCAGGACGCACCCCCAACCTAATACAAAATTAACTATTAAGTTCTGTTAAAGCACTTGTATGCCTCAGTTTGTGTAAAAGAGATTGACTGGGTTCGATCGAGTTCGATCGAGTCAGTCATGTCTTAATTAAAGATTGCTTTATCGGATTCTTCTTCTTGTACAAATTTAACAGGGACCGGAATCCATCCTGTCTGTTAGATTTTTGAAAGCCAGTGTCACATTCAGTTATGTCCCCATACGTCCCCTTTAGGTTCCTTTTTTTTAGATCAAGTCACCATGTTAATTGGGACTTCTCCCAAACCAGGTTGATTAGAAATGACACTTTGGGTGGGGCTGGTCCTTGTAAATTCGATGAGGGGGCAGGGTGGGTGGGAACAAACACCCAAAATTAAATTACTGACCAGCAAATTTGGCAATTGCAGTTAATTAGCCAGAGTGCGGGGAGGTGTGAAGATAATCCCAAACCACGCGCCTTAAATGAGCCTAATGATGCTTTGACCTAGATTACCCTGAGGAGAGGCTTTGAACGTTTAGAGGAAGGGGCCCGGCACCTCAGGCTATGTTAATGTCCTCCACAACTCATTTTTCTTCTGGGGTACCTTCTTAGCATAGGAGGGCTGGTCTAGGAGATGATTTCAACCCTGCTTGTGGTGATCGTGGTCACAAAAACTGCACAGCACTCCCACTCCTTGCGAAAGCAGACCAAGATAATTGAAAAGGGAAGAATATGGAGGCTGATCTGCACACACTTGATTAAGTTTTTCACCAAACTGGATAAAGCAACCCGCCGCGAGGGCGGCTGGAAATGCCTCAGCTGCACGCTGCTTCTGACATAGCCTGTTTTGTATGGCTCAGAGCTTATTAGGCAGATTAATGTCCCATGCTTGGGTTCCTCACAGTAACAAGCCCTGCTGGATTCCCTCAGTCACTCCGATCATCCGAAGTGCCATTGTATCAGAGGATGCACCAAATGAACTCTAGCTGGTGATCAGCCACGTCTCATGCATTTTGTTTTCCTTCTAATGGTACATTAGCTCTCTATGACTTTTACTGAGATTTCAGAAAAAAGTCTGGCATGCTGTCTGAGGTGACCATTTATGCGTCTTTCTAAAGATGGAAGTCCTCTTTTAACCCAACTCTTGCTTGCATCCCTTCCAGCTTTGGGGTGATGTGTAGTGAGACAAGAGGAGATACTGGAAACTAAGGCCCTCTGGTGTGATCTTTTGTCTCACCCACCATAACTCTTGCCCTAAGCCCTAAAACTAGGAAGAGGGGGAGGTTAGGGTGCACAGTATATCAATTAAAGGGCTTGTTGTGTCCCCTTTCAGAGCGAGGCGGGAGTACGGGTCCAAATATTTACATTAGGCCACATCAGCTTGACGGTTGGTTGATGGAGCGGAGAGATTGGCCATTTGATGCCACAGAGCGACCATTAGCCAAGCTAAATGGCCAGAAAGAATCTGGACCAGACAGGTGTCCTTACACGAGCAATAGTCCGCAACCAAATACTCCACCAAACACTTCCTCCTGTTCACTACTTAAAAAAATTAGCTGGCTTTTTGAAAAAAGATTTTGGACTCTAGAACACACCCATGGCTGGCTGAGTTTGCTAACTGAGAGTAAAGAAGACAAATAAACTGTATTCTTGATAGGGGTCTATTGTATTTGTATATAGCTATTGATACTAAAATGAGATTACCTGTTTACAGTGATTCTTAATACGCCCGAAAGACAATTAAAAAATGTGCAGCTGTGTGATATAAAACAATGTCGTAGCGACAGTTCTATTTGGGGGTCTTGTGTTCTGGGTACATATAAAAGTGTGTAGGTTTTTAGAGGGGGAGATCAGTGCAGCTAAATCATTAAATATATAACCAGAGGCCTACCTTTTACAACACTACGTGTACATGTCTGTGCAAATGGTCAGAGATTGTTTTGTCATTTTTTCCCTGGAACTAAACAGGTCCAGGACCAGATTAAGCTATTTATTGGATGAAGATTTTACATATAAAAATGACAGCTGATAATACTGTTGAAGTGACCGGAGTGAGATTTTCTGGTGGCTGGAGTGAGATTAGAATGAGTTTAAAAATTCTGCACTGACGTGTGACTTTCCTTGAAAGGATGGGTGGAGGTAGCTCAGTGGGTAGGATACTTGCCTCCAGACCAAGTCATGGGTTCGAATCCTACCTTCAGCACCACCACTGGGTCCCTGAGCAAGACCCTTAACCCCAAGTTGCTCCAGGGAGACCGTCCCCTGTAGTTAAGGAATGAAAGTCGCTTTGGATAAAAGCGTCCGATAAATGCCGTAAATGTAGTATTTCTTGAACTGTAAAATAACTACCCCTATGGTTCAGCCTGAGTGGAGAGCACACCCCATCCATGTTTTTTTTTCTTCTTCTCCTCTCTCCCCCATTTCTCCTCCCAAGGTTAAAAAGTTGGGAAAAGCATTGATTAAAGTGTTGGCAGCAGGTGAGAATGAGATGAAGTTAAACCAAAAGGTTAAATCTCAAGTGCATCATGTGTTCATGGAATGGAGTGGTAACACAGTGACATCCCGACTCTCCAGCTTTCTAAAGCCAGCAACAAAAAAACATGCAGATAATGTCACCCCTATAGGCAATGATTCAATCCAACCACAAGAAAACTATAAAATGTAAAGTCTAAATAAATTCAATAAATGCTATACACTATGAGATATACACATAAGGTGGGGTATTAATACTAAAGATAAGAAACTTACTATAGATAAGAAAGGGCTAACATACTTCTAATCACTGTGTTACTAGTAATTCACTAAACTCTAGTTACTTATCTATAGTATTTATACTACAAGTTACTTAAATACAGTGTTTATACTACAATATTTAGTTTTTTTTTGAGGAACCTAGCTTATCTAGTAAGATACTGATGGGAAGCAGAAGGTACCCAAATTATAGGCAAGTCATTACTAACAAAGAAAATCAATTGTACTTTATTACAATTAGCAATGAAAACCCAACCATAATTTTTAAAAATTAATTTTTTGCTTATTTTCTCATTAAAATGTTAGAGTGTTGCAAAATAGTGCCAAGTTACAAAAGCATCATGTCCTTGTGCCCCTAACACACTGCAGGCCACCATGAAGCCTCTTAGACATCCTGTTGTGCACGAGAACGGCTGGGGTTTGTATTTCTTCATTGGGATTTGTTAATAACTTAAATTTAAATACTGTAGACATGATGGCAGAGAGATGTTTATATGGAATCAAGAGCGTTTTCAGGGACTGCATATGAAGTCTGACCTCCTCTCAAGCGCTCCTTCAGGTGGCTCTCAGAGAGGCCATGCTTATTTGATGTTGTTTACATGGTCTTAACCTTGCTGGGGTTGAAAAAGCAACAGCTGGAGTCTTTTCCCCCTCACAATCCTTTTTGGTAGTTTTTGTTATTTCACTGTTTTAAAAACCTCACAAAAGAGATGAAGTCTTTGGAGATTAGCACACTTGTCATTAGCACAACAAGGACACACCAAGAGTAAATAGAAACTTCCACTTTGCTTCCTGTATGGTGACATGTCATGGGTACGTTAAGTTCAAAAGATAAAATTTCACTGTTCATGCAAATGACCCAGCAGACCAGGAGAAAGAAGCAAGCAGTGGAAAATGGTCGCGTCCTTCAGTATCATACTGGTTCCTCCAGCGGTGTACAAGCAAGACAGCTAGGAATGTGAACATGGACTTCTGGGTAATGCTGCACTGTTGCAGCAGATGCCGGTTGAATAACTGGAGATGGTCTTGGCGATGCCCCTAGCTGACTTCTTCCCATGGATTCTCCCCACAGCACATGGTCGCGTATTCCTACTGCTGTGTTAGCAATTACATGTTAGCGTTAGCAATCGTACCCCATGTGCCCACAGTGGGCGAAGGACGAGGCGGCATTGTGGCTTGCGGAGACCCGTGTGTAGGACGGGACCGCAGGGCCTGTGCATTAGAGAGATTACTGTTCTCTTCTCCTCGCCCACTGACATCTCCACTCTTGTGCGATTATGAACGCTGACTAGCTCCCCTCCAGGTTGGCTTCCTGGTCTGTGAGGTGTGAACGTGGCTGTATGGAAATGGTAGACAAACTCTGTCCTGCACAGCCGTTCAGATGGAATAACTGATTGGAGGAGGAGTAATGAGCGCACCTAGTAATTGGTCCAGGTGGTTTTAATCATGTAATTTCTAATTAGCAATGCTATAGTGCATTATTTCTTTCTCTATCTATTCTTATCTTTATCTTTCTTTCTTTCATTCTCTTCTTCTTTATTCTGTAATTTTTCTTTCTTAGTCCCTTTTATTCCTTGTTAGTTAATTTTTTTTCCCTCTCTTTTCTCCTGTTGTTCTTCCTTTTTTGTTCATTGGTTTCTTGATTCTTTTCTGTCTTCTTTTATCTGCTGTTTTTCTCTTTTGTTCTATCTTTCTTTCTCTGTTTCTTGTTTTTTCTATTTTGTTTACTTTTCCCCTTCTTTCTGTCTTTTTTTCTTTCATTCTTTCTTTCTTTCTTTTTTTCTTTTCTTTTTTTTTGCTGTTGCAGTGCAGTTCACCTTCAATTTGCAGGTATAGACTCCTGAGTGTTCTGAAATGATTAACATGGAAAACAGCCAACAAATGTATACTACTATCATACAAATTAACCTGATATGAAAAATAATAATGTAATAATGTTTACAATCATAATCACACCTTAGAAGAAGAAAGCTTAATGAGGCTTAATGCGCTAAAACAATGACCTAGGAACACCAAACCTCTCACACATTATTGATAATGAGCACCAAATAGAAGACCATAATGTACATACATATACCTTTTTACAGGGTAAGTCAATCTATTTCCTTATAATTGATTAAAAGGAGCGGCAGAATTATTAACCTATCAAATAGCAACAGTTTCATCCATTTGGTAGTAAGCAGCAATGACTAAGGCAGGTTTAGTAAATGTGTGTTTTAGAATGTCCCAGGTATGGGACCAATGAAAAAATAAATTAAATAAATTAAATCCAAATTGCACACCCAAAAAAGTTATAAAGCAATTTTCAAATAAATGTCCTCATTATGCCTTGTTTGAAAGATGAAACAATGATTAGATGAAAATAATTATATTATATAGTCTAATGTTATAGACAACCAATTTTATATTTAATGTAGTATCATCATTATGCATTGTGCAGAGTGAAAGCCTGATTTGTTAGCAGCTCTAAAAACTAAAAACCATTATTAGCTATCATTCACAGCTGAATTGACTAGAAAGGACAAAGTGAAGGGTTAATGCTGGGTTTCATCAAAAGAAGCACTGCCAAATGCTATTGAAAACCTCTGTATTGTAATTGCCTTGTGTAATATGCACATATAGACCCTCATGCGTGCATCACCTAATTAAATTTTATATAAGAGGCCTAATTCATTACTGATACATAGATAAAGGCAGTGCTTCTTGCAAATGCTAACTTCCCAGGACCAGCTGTAAGCAAGCGTTTGTCAGACGCTGACCTCGGCTTAAGTTCACTAATTAAATGCCTCTTCTTGAATTACTTTAATGGACAACATGCTGCCATGTGTGGACTCGGAGGCATCACTGTCATGCAGTCAAATCAAGTAAAAAACCCAATTATCGTGATAAAACACAGGTTGTAATGCTGGTTTAAAGTGGCTCTGAATGCACGCGCGCTTGCTCATATTTTAAGCCTCGCGCTTCAGGGAGAAGGGATGGAGAGACCAAGGCCCAATTATCATAACAAGGATGCTGTGGAATGAGGACGGACAGCAGCAGCAGGAGGAAGTGGCGTCTGTGGGTCGTTTCTGCATGATTTGGGAAGTTTTTCCAAGGTCGAGTCATTGGGAGATTATGGACGTAGCCTTGAGCCCTTTGGCCGCCGCGGCCTACGCTGAAGCGGTGAGAGCGATGAGCATCCGTGGGGGTTTACTTGCCTTACTGGGTGCAGAGGGCATAAGATACACAAGCCAATCTATACCTCCAGGTAATGCTAGTGCATGGCCTTCTGAAAAAACCCCGGGCAAGCCAGGCTATTTATCAGAGTGCGTTCGCCTGTGTGTGTGTGTGTGTGCGTGCGTGCGTGCGTGTGTGTGTGTGTGTGTATTTGTGTGTGTGTGTGTGTGTAAGTGTATGTGTGCACTTGGTGCCAGAACACATTTATAAAATAAGTTGTCATCAAATCATCAAATCATTTCATGTTCCAGGGAACACTTTGCAGAGGTTGGCAATATGTTGAGTATTTGCTCGTAGTTTGGTGCCCTGTGGCACAACACAGCTTAATAACGAGACAACATGTAAATACATAATATGATAGATTTGACTGCATCTCTGTTTGTCTGAGTTGTAGATTTTGTGTGTGTGTATA
>JBBJLR010000042.1:22656232-22666277 GCA_037577145.1 Brachypetersius gabonensis | reverse complement strand
TATAAACTATATATATATATATATATATATATATATATATATATAAACATATATATGTATATTATATATATAATATAAACCTAAACACACTACACAATGCCATTAACATGCCATTGGTTTGTTTACTTTTATTGGACTATCTGAATATTTGTTCTTCAAAGCATAGGTTCTGTCAGAGGCTTGAGGCTCCTTTGCATATTAATTATATGATTGCTTAGAGGACTCATTGGCATATTGCACCATTCCATGAAAAATAAAATATAAAGCCAATATTACGATTATAATTACTACCAATATGTCATTCAGCTTGTTGGTGCAAATTATTATGTTATGCTGGTTGGACTGTCATATCTTTTGCCATGTTAGGAGATGTGTGTCTAAAGATACAAGGAGCCAAATAAAGGAGTTCCAACCACTAAGCATTCAGCACCACCAGTATACCGATCACCGCCTGATCATCTGGAATCATCTGCATCATCTGTTTCTTCACTGGTTCAGGCCTTGAGTTTTTTGTTTTTTGTTCTGCTTAAAATGCGTACATAGGTCACTGCATGTCTTATCAAACAAAAAACATTCTTCTAAAACTGACCAGGTTCAGGGACTGGACTGAAAATTAATCTTTAAAAGTCCATCAGGAAGCCTAGAGAACTGTTTTTAAGACTACATTAAAATACAAGAAAGTACGGCTCTTTGGAAACAAAATATAAAGAAATGAAAAGTACCTCAAAACTTTTGCACATTACTATCTATATAAATCTATACTTATAGAAATATGCTACTGTTTCTACCAAAAACAACACTGTATTGACAGACATTTAACAGATTCACACTTATTTGCTGTTTAGTTGACACCAAACCTGTAAACCTGAAAGAAATATAGAAGTTCTATATTTCATGAAATATCATATTTTAACAAAAATTAATTTAATTGTTTTTGTGCAATTCTGATTTATCAAGAAAAAGAACCTTCAGATATGAGGGATTGTTTTAACTTTTTCACACTATTTTAATCTCATAGAAATAAAAAACACAATTCTTTTGCCTGATCATTTTATTTTGGCCAAAAAAATAAGTATGAAGTTGTTTATGTATGTATGTATGTACATGTATGTATTTATTATTATTCTTACTATTATTATTATATTTGTACTTGTTTTAAAATTTCAGAAACTATGTTCTCCCTCCCCTGTCCTTTTGTGGATTTAAAAAGTAAAAGTAATTGTAATTGTGGAGGAAATAAGGTTCTCCTGTGGTGTGAAGGGAGAGAGAGAGTGCTGGAGGAAGAGGAGCTGTCTCCAGCTGTCTGTACAAACTCTCTAATGAGCTAATTATGGCCTGCTAGCTGGGCCTCTGTGAGGTGGGGTGTATAAGGAGCAGCAGGAAGAGCAAGGGAATGTCTCTGCACACTGTGTGTGTGTGTGTGTGTGTGTGTGTGTGTGACTCCAGCACCAATCCACCCACCAAACCCCAGGCTATGCTTTCTCTCTGAGAGAATTGGCCCGTGCTTATTCTCTCTGAATGACTCATCTGAGGGAATCAACCATCACCCTGAAGAATGAATCATCCAGAGAAAGAGATTCTTTAAATGAGTGAATCGTCTACAGGAATCAAAGTGTGCCGAATCTCTGAATGAATGGCCTGGAGTGGATCAAAGCTTATTGTAATATGTTGCAAAATCTCATTGAGTGAATCATGTTGATTCTCCTTAAGTGAACTATCTGAATGAATCATTTGGTTTTGGAGGTTCCCTTTGAGTGAATTGTCTTGTGTTGAGATCCCCACAAAACAAATCATTATGTTGTATAGATGCTCTTTAAGGGAATCATTCTATGCAGGAGATTCTGTCCGAGTGAATCATTTTATGCTGTCCAATACTGAATCATTCTGTTCTGATTCTTTGACTGAATCGTTTCATGCTATAGATTCTGAGTGAATCGTCCAGTACTAATGTGTATGTGTTCACATACAGTATATGCTCATTCTCTGTGCGTGTGTGTGTGTGTGTGTGTGTGTGTGTGTGTGTGTGTGTGTGTGTGTGTGTGTGTGTGCATTTCCTTGGTCACCCAGTGTGTGCATGTATCTGTTCATGCATACTCATCTGTGTATTTGTGTGTACATGCTTGTTCTTGTGTGTGTGTATGTGTGTGTGTGCGTGTTTGTGTGTGTGCGCACATGTAGGTGCCCTCCTAAACAGCAGCATCAGTGAAGGCCTCATGTCATTTCTTCCATTCTTTAATCAATGCTTTTTGCCCGGCAGAGTCGTGTCTGAGTCGTGTTTGTGCTGCAGTAATGAAGCACCGCTGGCTGTGCAGCCGCTGGACTGTAATTGACTTGTTCCTCTCTGATTTTCATAATGGACACTCGCGACCCACAGCATGTTTATTTGCCTACGAGAGATGTCAGAAAGGATTGAAGCTTCTCCTCACACACTCATTACAGCTGCAGGCAGGCCACCCTGTGTCCGACCACTGAGCGCTGCCATTGGCTGCCCGGCTCATTATGCAGACGGAAAACGTAAATAAATGATGTGTAGATTTGTAGATGGGCTCCAAAAACTCATGAGGCCCAAGAAGAGCGTGCTGGAACCTCGGGGTAGTGGCAGTGGGGGTGGGGGTGGGGAGGCCGGAAAGAACGTCATGTGGTCTGTTGGTTTTTGAAAAAGAGGAGAATTATAATATGTAAGTAATGAAAATAAAACATGTCCCCTGACATGAAGACCTGGCGAGGCGCGTGGTTGTCATTGTTGTCATAGCGATGCCTGCTGTCAACCTCTCAGGTCTAATTGAAATCACATTACGTTAGCCCAGCGCTGTGTCTGGGCAAAGAAAAAAAGAGTCAAAAAAAGTCGACCCAGGCAGCAAAGAGAAAATCCCTCATCCACATTCTAGCTGGATGACTTGACTTGCAACAGCTGGATGAATCAGAACTAAACTAAACTAATCCTTTTCTCTGTGATTCTAGGATTTTTAGAACTGTACAACCAATAGTCATAGATACACATGGCCAGGTGGATTCCATACAGTGTTCATCTAGGATCGGAGGAGTCCAGATTCATTTTCTATCCATTATTCTAAACGTCGTATCATAAAGAAGAGCGTGAAAAAACAATTCATCATATGATATCAGCATTTAAAAGAAATATAAAAAATGACATTTTCCCATTTAGAACTATTTTGATTACATCATCTTGTACCAGTGGGTGGAGAAAAATGTAACCAATGAGACCATGTTTCATCTCCCCTTCCTACCACTCCCTCCAATCACTGAGAGAAAATTCATTCAGGGAGCTCCCTGATATTGTGTCACACAGAAATACATCAAATGGGTTACAGTTGAGCCAATATCTGTTTTATGTGGGGTGTTTTGTCCTGTTTTCCAAAAAAGGATAAAATACCAGATAAAAGGCATTTCATTGGTAAAATAATAAAAGAAATGCAGTGACGTTTTAGACACCCAAGGAAACTGGATGATAACTGTAATTATTGGACTTCCAAAAGGAGAGGTTAAGAAATGGTTAAGCTAACACACACACATCAGATCACACCATATTATTAGTCTGTTTATTGGTATTTATTCTAACTTTGGTATTGTCTTGCCTTCCTATATCACTTATAAAGCACTGCATATAATTACTTTGTACTAATACTGCAAATGAATGATAAAGTTATTAAACTTGGCCAATGTTTTCAAAGTGTTTGCAAAGACATTTTTTGAAAAATCATCCAAAGCACACATCAGTGTACATTTATTTTATATGTGTAATAGTGAAGCGTAGCTTATATAAAATCCTACTTAAGTAGCTCTCATTGCGGCTCAGAAAGTAAAGACAGTTCGGCAAGTACCGCTCGTTGTCCACCATGAGCTGATTTGGTCTTTAATGGGGTCTTTTTTCATTATACAGCCACAGTCGGACTTGCTTGTCCGAGTCTTCACGCAGTAATGAGATGATTGGGTCTTCCTTCTAACTTTCATTTCATCATCCTCCGCCTGCTCGTGGCCTTACAGACATCATTAAAGTAATTACTGCAAGCTCTAGCAGTTGCAGGCAGATCGTAAAGCGGGAGTAAGGCTTTTTTCTTTTTTCCCTTAGCCGGGGTTCGGGGTGGGCTGTGTGGATGTATTTTTCACCAAACGTTTGCACGGGTGTATAGTGGGAATGGTCAGAGCTAATCAGTTTCTGGGCCTAGAGATTATTGAGCAACGGTGTGAGAGAGAGAAAGAGAGAGAGAGAGAGAGAGAGACACAGAGAGAGAGAAAGACAGAGAGAGGCAGAGAGAGAATTAAAATTTGTCCCTACACATATCTAAGATAGATTCATGTTTTCTTACACCAAATACGGAAACCCAGACAGACTGTTCGACAGAAAGTTTCTTTCACAAAATGAGAAATACATGAAGATGTTTTTCCAGGACACAGTATCTCACTTATTTGTGCCTTACTAAAATGATCTTCCAAAAATCCAGTAAATTTCATCCTTTATTGTTTAGTGTTACATATTTTCCAATCCTATTTGGAGAAAGGTACCAAAATATCACCAAACAAAAATCACTCAAAATGCCCCAACCATTGAATTGTTTTTTTTTTTACCTTGAATTTTGCACCAGAAATGTTGAACTTTGGTGCATAACTGTACGTTATGTATGTAAGTGTATGTCAGGAACAGCATTTGTTGGAGGCAGCCAGTGCAATCTCAATACCCATACTTTCTTTCTTCTCTTCAGCCTCCCATGTTGTGTCCCTGATGCTTTCGTGAACAATACATGCCACAATCCACCTTGTTCCAGTGCTGCTCATCAACAATTCATTCTTAGTAACCTTGAAGACGAGCTGGAAAGCCAACTGCTAAATATGAAATGTTGGTTCCATCTATTTAAGACTCTTATGAACGATTGAAGATTTAAACTGTAAACACCTTTTCATGTGGGACATTATGCCCCTTAATAAGTATTTTAATACCGTAATTAAATATTTAAAGAGCCCATACTCTCATGTTGCAAATAAAACATTTTGTAAATAAAACAGGGACTTTCTGAACATTTAGAAGCAGCTAATAGCATTAAAACTACACATGACAAGCCACATTATTAGGCACACCAACCTTCTTCCAGTCTACACTATTTTTTTAATCAGTATAATTATATACAGCTCAACTTTTTAATTAATTGACTAAATGTTTTTTTAATGTTAATGTATTACCTTATCATATGTTGCTATTTAAGTGCATTGAAATAGCAACACTAAGCCATGTTCATTATCAATTTTGCACTTCTGGCCTGCAGGTACAGTCTACTAAATCTTTAAACATAACAATTTCAGAGTTACACTGTTATTTGTTACACGAATGATCTTGTCATTATGTTGCACTATTGCTTATTTTTTTTCTATTATTTGTTTTATTTTTCTTGTTGCACTGTGCATGCTAAAAACACAATAATTCCTTTTCTTACCTTCATAATTATTTTCTTCTGGCACATCTCCCCATTCATATTTTCCTCATATAATGGTTTACACCATTTCTAGAGAAGCAAATCCATACCACCATGCTCCACCACCATACTCCACTTTGGGAATGGTGTACTTGGGGTCAGCTGTCTTCAAACCCCATCATGGCACTGAAACAGCACTTTTAGGGGTTCTTAATGATCTTCTTTTAGCTGCTGATTCAGGTCCCTTTGCAGTCCTAGTCCTTAAATTTGTCTGTTGCCTTTAATACAGTTGATTCAAACATTTTGTTGTACAGGTTGGAGCATGCTGCTGGGCATGTTGTCCTGTCGTGCTTTAAAGGTCCCATGACATGAAAATTTCACTTGATGAGATTGTTTAACAATACGAGTTCCCCTAGCCTGCCTATAGTCATGCAGTGGCTAGAGATGGTGATAGGTGTAAAGAGTGCCTTGATCATCCTGCTCTGCCATTGACAGAATGACAGCTCAGAGAACGATAGCCTGATCTGGAATTTGGCCCTGTATGTCATCATACGGGGAAAGGTTCCAACTCTCCTTGGCTCGCCCTCTGCAAACCAGGGTGATCGGATGAAAAAAGATAAAATGTCTTACAGCAACGGGGCTATCAAGGAAATGTCCAGAATTTCACTACAGACTAATACAACAGTCTTTTTCCAGCTACATGACCGCAGTAGCTATTGCTATAACTTGTCCTCGCTGGACTTGTCCTTGTATGTCTTGCCCTTGTATTTTAGTGTTTTAACCCCCCCCCCCCCCCGCCCCGCCCCGCAAATTTGAACAGTTATCTCGGTTTATTTAGTTTTAGTAGTATTTCAATGTTTCTTTTGTGTACTAGTGTTTGTTTTGGCTCCCTGAAAGCTGCTAATGCTAACCACTAATGCTAACTTTTTTTAAGCAATAAAGTTTTCTGATTGTGAATATTTACTTATCTCTACATTTTATTTAACGGGGGATTACTGTAGTAACTGTTTGGAAATGGCCCACCTCATGAGAGATACCCTCAGCCCCCTTGCTGCTCACTGCTCCACCGAAGCTTTCTTTAAAATTTTATAAGCAAATATCTTCTGTGGTCAAGTCTAAATTCACGCTTTGTGTTGAAAGCGTCCAACCACCAGATTGGACAACTGCAACTCACTATACACTGGCCTCAATCAGTCAACCAGAAAATATGACCACATCACTCCGGTCCTGGTAGGTTTGCACTGGCTTCCCGTCCGTTTCTGTATCGAGTTCAAGATTCTTTTACTCACTTTCAAAGCTCTACATGGATTAGCACTTAGATCTGCTGGTCAAATGTTTTTAGTGCAGCCAAGGTCTCGTTAAAAGCACAGAGGTGATCAGAGCATTTACGGTGGCAACACCAAGACTCTGGAATAACCTGCCTCCTGACATCCAGAATGCAGATTCAAACATGTTTTAAGACTTGTTTAAGCATATGCAGTTCTAGACGGGGGACAACGTGGGCCAGGGCCCCTGTAGAATTGCTCCTGGCCCCTGTTATGGCCCTGCACTGAACAGCCAATTATTTAAATATTAATTTCTTATTGCGACATGCACTGGCTTGAAGAACGGAACTAACGCTACATGTGTTCTAGACGGACTGCTGGTCTGCAACCTGAAGACAAGCAGCGCGAACTGCAAAGATGCGAAGGTAAGGAAAATTTTTCATTTCGCAACGTCATTGTTTGCCCATATTCGTGTTTTACTGTTGTTCTTCACTGTAGTAATAAAACCAGTTTTTTATTGCACTACTGTGCAGTTATAAACAGCAGTGTGATTTAAAAAGATACTGTGAAAAAGAACTGTTATTAAAAAATTAATGAAAAGTTAAATATAAAATTAAATATATGAAATAAAATATTGACCTGTTTTGCCTGTGTGCCTCTCTAAAAACACACCGGCCCCACCTCGGCCCCACCTGGTTTAAAAACCCACTTACTTTGGCTCAATTTGGCTTTTAATGTGAACTCTGCTTAGGCTCGATTTGATTGTTTTGTAATGTACTGTTAGGGTTTTTATCTGTGTCTCCCTATTCTTTTATTATTGTGTCTATATTGTGTCTGCTGTTTTTTTATTTGACTTTATATAAATAAACTTGACATTGACAGTTGCATACTGAAATATTGTAGAAATGTTCCGTTTTTTACATTTTTTTAATATATACTTTTTGTTCATAGTCATGATTAGGTTGAAGACACTATGAATGCACTGTGGGCATATGAAATAGCAAAACATGAGAGTGTCTGAATAGATGTTTCTCCTCGTTGGCTAGAAAAGCTCTCAGCAGAAGAGGAAATGTTGGTTTCCTTTTTCATTTACATTGAAAGCTCCCACAGCCTCAACTCACAATTCTCATCCCTTATGACATGCTTCAATAAATGTGTTTTGCCGTTTTTCTTTATTCTTTTTGCCCAACATTGGAGGACGACGACTTGGCTTCTGGATCACAAGCACCATTCCAGCTGCTTGTATTTAAGGTTCTGGATGGAGCTTAATCACAAACACCTCTGTAACTTGTCCTACAAGACCTTAGATGGAGCTCCATTGCTTGTTTTAAAGGCTATGCAATCAAACTGGGCTGTGTTTGCAACCAGTAATTAGCCACCATGCGGATTTGCTTGGTCACTTAACCATTAAGTTAAATCCCGAGTGATGCCACAGCCATATATGCTCAGGGGTCCAGAGGAACACAACTGCCCCTTCAGAACTGGCAGTAGAGTTCTCCAAGTGCATCAAGGTGTACAGAGAGTGGCAGTTTTAAAAGACTCAGTGACTCGAAGGATGCATATGGTAGCCTAGACCCTTCAAGCAGTGATAATCCTAGCTATCAGGTAGAACTGGACATTCTTACTTTGGGCAAAATTGAGATATATTGGGGGAAAATTGGTAAAAAGTGTAAAAAGTGTTTGTATTAATCCAAGACAAGATACTGCACAATAAACTAGAGCAAGTAGCTGTATAATATATGTTATCCTAAATGTACGGTCCATATCTGCTCTTCACTATTAGTATAGGGCCCCAAATTGGTTGCCCACAATAATGAGAGTCTTATTCAATTACTATCAAATTGGACACAAACCTTTGAGAGCTTTTTAAACTGGACCACATAGAGACTGTGAGACATCATTTCCAACAACAGAGTGGTCACATGTGTGCATCAAACAAAAGAAGAGGCAAGTGACCCCACCATCTTGTATCTGCTTGGTAATAATCCATTCACAGTGAGGACGAACAGGCCTTTAGGTTAAAGCACAAGCATTACCTCCGTCTGCTAATCACCATGGCCTGCTTATCCGCTGTTAGTGCATCTATGAGTCTTGTCTATAATAACCCTTATTTTCCTCTGGCTAATCCGGTCATTTGTTCTGTCCCCCGCTTCTTTTCTTTAGCCCTGGGGGCAGTGTTAGAGGCTAGTGCCGTGTAAATAGGTGTCACTGACATGTGCTGCCTGTTCAGGCCACTTCAGAGTAGTAGAGGACACTTCTGATCTGCAGGACTGAGGACCAAAGTACTCAGCTGTGGGTAGATACTAACTGTTAACTGCTAACTAAAGAGGACGCAGGCCAGGAAATACTGCAGTCTCTACTGCAGGCCTCTTGTTAGAGTAGAAGCACAATGTATTCACCTTAAAGACTTCCACTGATTTTTGAAGTTTCTGCAGATTTCAGTTGATAAGATGTAAATCAAGTTATGATGTGGAATGCACAGTTCAAGAGAGACTTACTGAGAACTGTTTATAGTGGTGGTGATAAACCAGATGTCTAAAGCACGTAAGGTAAAAAAAAAAAAGTCCCCAAAGAAAGAAGTCCTAAGACAAAATAGTTTAACTATTGGGATCACACATTAAAAGCGAAAAGATATTTACTATCCAAAATAACTAGTGATCCTACATCTTTTCAGTAAATAAAAACAACCTGTGCCTGTTGCTTCACTTGGTAAATGGGTTAAATTCAGAAGACACTGTTCACACTGTGTGCTGTGCTATGTTCACATATGGCAAAGGGTTTACTTTCACTTTAGTTCCCATCACTGTAATGGTAAAGAAATCCAAGTTTACCTACAGTTAACAGTTAACCATTTCATCAAACTAAATCTGAATTTTGCTACAGAAATCCTTAAATATGTAATATGTGGCCGAATGTATAGGCAGGTTTGTGTCTAAGAATAATGATCTATTACTGCATCTAACAATAATTTGGTTTAGGAAAATTTGACTTCATGGTTCCTAGAATAGGTCACTTTTTAACAGCCACAACCCAAAGTCATTGTGCCCTATGCTAGGAATTGTTAGAAGGGTACAAAGTTTCCCAGCATTGGGGGCCGTAGAACTGCACTCTTAGGAGTAATGAAGCTCCATCTGATACATTTGGGAGTTTATATTCCAGAAATAATTCCCCATATCAGCGCCTAACCAAAATAAAAGAGTTGTGTGATATTCAATATAAACAGATTTTATGGGAAATACATGAAAGTCTGTGTATCTTTGTGAGCTTCATTAATGTTTGTGTGTGTGCGTGTGTGTGTGTGTGTGTGTGTGTGTGTGTGTGTGTGTGTGTGTGTGTGTGTGTGCGTGTGTGTGT